>VZRM01003652.1:133921-148590 GCA_013397955.1 Grantiella picta | reverse complement strand
ATTATATATAATAAATATAATATATTATACATATAATATATCCATATATAATATATATCATATCTGTAAATAATATCTATAAATACTATATAAGTATGTATAAATATATACAGATATATATATCTATTTAAAAAACCAACATTAATTATGGCCTTTAAAAGGAAGGAATAACGAAATGTTCTCTAACATTTCGGCCTGGTGGGAGGGCAGAGCACTCCTGGCTCGTGGAGGTTCTGCTCCCTGGGGAACGGGAATTCCTGCCGAGCCCCGCGAGCCGATGGCTCCGGAGGGAGGCAAAGGGAGCTGCCTTGCCGAGGTTTAATTTCAGCTGTGTTTCTCACTAGGCTGCTCCCAACACTTAATTAAACTCTGCAGCTTGGCAATGACAAATGCTGCGGCGCACAGGCTGGGCTGCAGCCACGCGGGAGAGTTGGCGATTCCCTGCGCCGCGGCGGATCCGGGGCAGCGGAGAGGGACCAGAGCAGCGGGGCTGTTTCGGGGTTGTTCAGGGGTTTGGAGGCACCTGGCACCTCCCAGGATATCTGTGGATCCCCAGGAAGGGTTCCTTGGGGGCGGAATTCATCAGTGTGTGGGTTTGGATATTGCAGGGCGCAGACACGGGAAATATTGCTGCTGTTGCTCAGCCCTTCATCCGAGATGCTGTTCTTCATCCGAGATCCTTCTCCGCATCCAAGCTCTTTCTCTTCCCTGCGTTGCATGAAAGGCAGTGACTGTCCTCCCTGCTGGCCCTGCTGGGGTCACTTCCAGGGCTGTGTCCAGTTCTGGGCCTTGAGGACAAGAGAGACCCTGAGGGGCTGGAGGAGCCCAGGGAAGGGAACAGAGCTGAGAAACTCCTGAGGGAGCTGGGGAAGGAGCTGAGCCTGGAGCAAAGGGGATCAGGGGNTGGGTGGGGGACAGGGTGGGCTTTGGGCACAGCTGGGACTCCATGGTCCTGGAGGGATTTTCCAGCCTCAGTGATCCTGGGATTCTGCTGTGGGACATCTCTTCCCAGCAATGCCACTGGGTGTTCCCCAAATCCAGAGGATCTCCCACCCGGGGGAAGGTGATTACAGAGAGACAATCACAGCTTTGGGCAGATCATGCCATCCCCTATTCAGCCAGGTTTTTAAATAGACAACTTTCTTCCGTGTCAATTGAAAAATAAATCTATTTTCTCACATTCCTGCCACAAAATACCAGCCTGGGATGTGAGGAAACACTCTTGCCTGGGTATTTTTAGCTGCCAGCCCTTTATTTTAGGCATACACAGACACAGGCAGCGTTGCATGTTCAACCTCAGTGTCCCCTGGTTTAATTCCCTGTTCCCTGTCTGCCTGTCCACGCAGCCTGAGCAGGTCAATGGGAATTGTCAGGGCTCTGTGGTCTCGTTTAAGACCTGCATTAATAAAAAAAAACAGTGAGAATCTCTCCCTGATGAGAACTGCGAGGTTTCTCCTCTCTCCAATCCCCATCCAGAGTCCTGCAAGGACACAGCTGGAACAAGAGCATCTGTAAGATCCCTCCATCCCGGGATTCCATCAGAACCCACATTTTGGGAAGCTGTCTCTCAATTCAAGCCTGTCCTGAAGCTGAAAATTTGTGAGGCAAAACCCACCAAGGTTTTTTTTGCAGTGAAAACCTCTACGGGCAACAATAAATCAGAATTTTCCAAAACTAGGCTTCCGTTTTCTCTGGGGAAGTTGAAGATCCAAGGCAGCCCTTGGGTCTGAGGGTGTGATTGGAGGGCTGCAGGGCTGGACAAGGGCTGGATAATTCACAGGATTCCCTGTGAATTCCAGAGGCTCTGGGATGGGCTGCAGGGAATGTTTCCCTGGGGATGAGGTCAGTTCTGCGCCCTCCTTGTGCTCCCAGAGCCAGGACGATGTGTCAGGTACAGCAGCCAGAGTTAGAAAAATATCACCCTGCTCTGGGCTTTTTTTGTTCTTTGAAGGGTATTTTTGATGAATTCTAATGTAAACCATTTTGTTAATTTAATTGATTTTTTCTTTTTAGTGGGGACTTAAATAAAACCTCACAGGAGTCCCCAGGGGCCTGCGCTTCTCTTTGATGTGGCCCTGCTCTTCCCCTGCTCTCTCCCATCTTTTTTCATACCTTTTTCCTCTTTTTTCTCTGCCAGGAGCTCTTCTCTAATCCTTTACACCCAATAAAGCCTCTTCCCCTTCTCCCGTCTCCAGCTGGGCTGATCCCGGGCATTTCTCCCTCACAAAGGGGGAGATTTCTCTCTCTCTGCACCCTCACGGGGACCTCCTGCCCCTGAATTCCCTCTGGTTAGCCCTGATATTCCCCCCTGCTCTCTCCCCACCCTTCTGGGCATTTGGCTGAGGTTGAGGTGCTGCTGCTCCCCTTTCCTGGGCTTTTCCAGCAGCAGGAGCTGCTCTCTTCTCTCTTTTCTCTCTTCTCTTTTCTCTCTTCTCTCTTCTCTCTTCTCTCTTCTCTCTTCTCTCTTCTCTCTTCTCTCTTCTCTCTTCTCTCTTCTCTCTNCCCTCCCCTCAGCTGCTGCCTGTGGTTCCCAGCCATGCTGAGAAACGCCACCAAATCAGGGTATTTCCCTGCAGACATCACCTCAGGTGACACAGAGGGCCTGGTGGCTCCTGGACAGAGGCAGCAGTGCCAGGACATCTCTTTTCCTGCTGCTGATGCTCTTGGATCTTTATTCAACATCCTTTGGGCTTTCTTGCTTGTGCACCAATGCCAAGTGTCAAATGATTGATTTTTGGGTTTTGGGGTTTGGTTTTTTTTTGTTTGGTTGGTTGGTTTTTGTTGTTTTTTGGGGGGTTGTTTCTTTTGGTTTGGGGTTTGTGTTTGGTCTTTTGTTGTTGGTTTTGGGAGGTTCATGGCAACATAGAATGGTTTGGATTGGAAAGGACCTTCAAGAGCATCTCGTTCCAAACCCCTGCTGAGGACAGGGAGAGCCTGGTGTGGTTTTGGGGTTTGGGTTGAGTTTTGATCATCCTGCCATGACCTGGAGTTTCTGTGGCTGCTGTGGGCTCTGTGTAGGGCTGGATGAGGCTGTGACCAACATTTGATGTTTTGTAACCTCAGCCCTTTGCCACACCTCTATCTCCTGATAAATTCACGTGGAGTTTTGAGATGTCTGAGCACATTCTTGGATTTCCTTTGGCTTTCCACATCCGACCTTCCCAGGGCACTCTGGTGCCGTTTTGGTGCCCAGCTCTGGCTGTCTGGGGCACCCCATGGACATGGGGCATGGAAAATCCTTCCCTGCATGGAAAATGGCACCCCTGGGTTAAACTGCGGATTGAACACCCAGACTTTGCCTCCAAATCTCAGTGTTTGCTCTGCCTCTTTGGCCACTTTTCTCCCCTTCTTTCATTTTCTCTGCTGCCTGGGCCTGGCTACATCTCGAGATGTTTGCCAAATATCCCCCAGCACAGCAAGAAATCCATGTCGAGAGATACCAAATTCCTGTTAGCTCTTAAGGTTGGGCGAGGTGTGTTAGGTAGCCCATCGCACAAAGCTCGATCAAAATCCCTGAGTAAATGCCACGGGAACCCTCCAGGAATAGAGCCTTTAATCTGTGGATCGCCGGAGAGGAGCCTGGTGACAAGGCTGGGCTTATTGCACAAAGCTCCTTGCAGGGACTCGCTGATATTGGGAAGAGCCTCAGCTCCTTCTCCCCATCCTCTTCCAAGAGGCAGAAATTAGTCCTTCCTCATTGTTTTTTCCCTTTCCCAATGCTAAAATACAAAATACTACATAGAAACTAAAAATATTGGGGTGTCTGAGCACATTTTTCTGTGTCGAGGTGCTGGGTGTGGCTGTTGTAGGGAGGAATTCAGAGCATCCTTGGCACCTCTTGGCTCAGGGTCTGTCCTGAGGAAGGAAACAGCAGCAGACAGAGTAGAGGCCTTTAATATATTCTTTTATAATCTAAATATCCAATTATTTTATTTTGAATTGCAATACGAAGGAAATAATAAACGAAAGAAATACTTTAAAAAAGTAACTTTGCTCTATGAAAAATGATGGGACCTGAGTAGCTAATTCTCATTAACTCGGGACTTTCTTTTCCCCTCAGTAATTTTTCCCAATGAGGAATGAATCTTGGCAAATCATTTTCTGTGTCCTGCAATGAGGTGTCATTGTGGGGAATGTGTAGAAAAGTTGTTTTGTGGTCTGGTGTAAGCAGGGACAGGAGGAGAGGCAGTGGCCTGAGGGGAGACTCAGGTTGGACAGCAGCAGGAATTTCCCCATGGAAAGGCTGCTCAGGGATTGGAATTTACAGCCCAGGGAGGTTTGGATTCCCCATCCCTGCAGGTGTCCAAGGAATTCCTGGCTGTGGCACTCAGTGCTCTGGGCTGGGGACAAGGTGGGCTTTGGGCACAGCTGGGACTCCATGGGCTGGGAGGGATTTTCCAGCCTCAGTGATCCTGGGATTCTGCTGTGGGACATCTCTTCCCAAAAATACTGCTGGGTGCTCCTGAAATCCAGAGGTGGGGATGCAGGGAAGGTGCCAGGAGTGTCCTTTGCCGCCCCAGCTGAGCCTTCCAGGGCCACCAATGTCCCTCCAGCGCTGCCCACTGGGATTTGCCTCTCCTGGACGCTGGGAATGGCAGAGTCCATTCAGACCATGCTCATTTGGGTTAATTAGTTCCTCTGCAGCGGTAATTAGGAGCTGAGCTCTGTGCTGACTGAACTGCAATTCCTTCTCACATTCCAGCTCCATCCCAAGCTCCTGCCTGGGTTCCTCTGGCTGTAAAATTCCAGGTGGTTCTTATTTTACAGCAATTGGTTCTTATCTCCTTAATCTGAAACTCCAATGTTTGCTCCGCAGACCTCGCGGAGATGATGGGAATTCTGCCGCCAGTTTGGGGGAGAGGGAGAGCTGGGCGACATTAATCTCATCTCAGGACATAATCGAGGCAATCCAGGGCCGAGGGGAGGTTTTGCTAAATTGGATATTTATCAGCAGGAATTGATCAACAGCTGATCGACAGGAGTGATCGTGGGTTCAGTAATTGAATTCCCACCCCTCATCCCGAAGATGGGGATAAAGGGAATATCCGAGTGCTGTCATTTGGTTGGGGTTAGTTTTTGCTGTTATTTGGAGATTGAAATGCAGATTATATATTTATATTTATGATATATATTTATATCAGCCAGGAGAGGCTGATATAAACTGCTTTGGCAGTGACTGAACATGGGAAACACACCAGGAAGCACATGGATCTTCCTGAGATCAGGGACCTCCTGATCCCACAGAGGAATTCCCACCCTCAGGAATTCTCCCTGTCCAGTTTTCCAGTATTTAATTCACAATCTGACTCACCATGGGGTCACCTTTTTACAATAAAACAATAATTCTCATGCAATCACCTTTTAAAAAGATTCACTAGTCCATAACAAAATTAATTCAATGTGAACTTTTTCAGGGTTATCATCCATTTAAAAGAGCAAAAATACCCTAAATATTCCCTGTAACACACCAAGATGGACTCTGGTCCTTCAGCTGGTGCCACGTTCAAAATAAAAGTAAATATGGAAAAATTTCCATTTCGCCCAACTAAAACCATTTGATCCACGGTAATATAGCAGTGCTGGGGTAAATTTAAATAATAATAAACATGGCATGCTGAACAGCACTTTAGAAGGAGCTGCCAGCATTCTCAGAACAGTTAATAAAGTAGTCACAAACGATTCTGCCCACTTTTGTCCCAAAGAGGATCATATTTAATGCTCCATTTAATTTGCTCAAATGTCAGGGAACATCAAAAGGGGGAATTTATTGTATTAGTCCCTGAAAGAGATATAGTAGGAGCATCCTGCTATCTAAAGATGATTAATAAAAATAGCTATTGATTCTGCAAAGTCAATAAATCCAGCTGTTCCCAGGGTGGCATTAGTCAGTCCCAGGCGCTGCTGGAGTTTGTTTGGCTCCCTGCAGATGGATCTGCAGCCTCTGCTGCTCTCCCGGCCAGGGAGGAGAGGAGGAGCTGCTTGTGGGATCAGGATTCCCATCAATTCCCACCAATTCCCATCGTTCCATCTCGGAATTCCGGCACAGAGGGTCTCCCTTGGTTTGTGCCAAGCACAGAGTTCCCATGTTTGCACTCTGGACCTGCTGGTGAGGCTCAGGTGGGACAGGCTGGAGAAACAGCCCACTGAGAGATGTTCAAACCACTGCCAGGGGAGATCAAACCATGGAATGGTTTGGCTTGGAGAAGTCCTTTGAGGCTGAGGAGTTCAAACAGCTCCTTCAGCCACCACTGCCCACCTTGTCCCCAAGTGCCACATCCACAGGGCTTTGGGATTTCTCCAGGGATGAGGACTCTACCTGACAGCCTTTTCCATGAAGGAATTTCCCCACTATCCACCCTGCCCCTGCCCTGGCCCAGCCTGAGGCTGTTCCCTCTCCTCCTGTCCCTGTTCCCTGGAGCAGAACCCAAATCCCCCCTTGCTGTCCCCTCCTGTCAGCAGTTGTGCAGAGCCACAAGGTCCCCCTGATCCCCTTCTCTCCAGGCTGAACTCCTTTCCCAGCTCCCTCAGGATTTTTCCAGCTTTTCCCAGCTCTGTTCCCTTCCCTGGGCTCCTCCAGCCCCTCAAGGTCTCTCTTTGCTGAGGAGCCCAGAGCTGCTCCAGGATTCAGGTTTCAGCCTCGAGGTTTGCTCTGCGGTTTCATGTCCAGCTCTGCTGTGATTCCCATTTCTGGAGCAGCCCTTGCTGGCATTTAGAGAGAGAAGGATCTCATTCCCTCCCTCCCCATGTGCCAGGGCTTTGGGAAAACCTTTCCAGCCAGGAGACTTTATGAGTTGGAGTTTTTCCCTCTCTGCATAACTAGGACAGGAATTTCCAAGAAAAGCCCCCTGGCCATGTCAGGAATTCTCCCCAAGGGCCCTGCCAGGTTCCCTGTACCCATCTCCCACTGGTCTAAGCCTCAAACTCTGCTTCAGCCTTCTGGAAAACCCTAAAATAAGTCAGTGTTTGGCACCATAGCATGGGAAGCACCGGCTGATCTCAGCACTTCCTTCTCTGTTTACTTTCTCGGCAGGGCCAGACATCAGCACACTAATTTTTCTCGGGCTGATGATGGGAAAGAATTATGGATGCTAACTTTAGCTGACAAATATTCCTGCAGCGATATCATCTCAGCATTTCCCTTCCGAACCCTCGAGCAGCTGAGTTTTCATCTGCAGAAATGTCCATGGCAAACCTGCAGAGAGTGCAGCGATTGGTGCTGACAAGGATGAGCACAGAGATCTTTCCATGAGGGGGAAAACAAACCCTTTAATTAAAATATTAAAATAATTTCCTAATGAAATGCAGGATAAGTTGTAGATCAGGGTAGATTGAGGCAGCCTTTAAGATCTCAGGATGCTGCTGCTTCATTTCTGATTTATTGTGATGCTGATCCCTGTTTTTATTAGCAGTGGGAAGCAGCAGCCACTGGTGCCTCTTGCAAACAGTTGGGACGAATTCCCTGTTTCTGGAGTATTTCATGGGGAAAGAGAGAGATTCCTCAAAAATCCCCTTGTGCTCCATGCAGGAATGTGGGAGATGCTCTGAGTAACCAAAGTGACACAGGGCAAGGCTGAGCAATCCCTGTGCACTTCTGGGTTTCTGGTGGGACATTTCCTGGTCCCCATGGCACTGTCCCCTCCCTGGAGTCCTTCCTGCTGTCCCCACAGCCTCGCTGGCTCTGCAGGAAGCACAAACTGCTCCAAAGCCCCTCACTGCTCCTCCGTGATCTGAGCTGCTCTGCCTGATGTCACCAGAGCTTTTCCAGGCTGGGCTGGCCCTGGATGTTCCTGCAGATTTCTGCTCAGCGAAACCTCCTCAAATGTCCTTTGGAAAATATAACTTTTACATCTACCGAATTTCCTTTCTCTGCTGTGGCAGTAACCTCTTCCAAGAGTTCCAGGGAGAGCTAAGCAGGACTCAGCCATGCTGCTGTCCTCAGTCACAGCCGCTGCCTCCTCCTCCTCCTCCTCCTCACCCTGCTTCCCTTGGGAGCTTCCCACAGATATGGAGGTTCCCTGGGTGTCTTTGTAAAACAACCCAGCAGGCTTTGACAGCTTCAGAGCCTCTGGAATCTCCCCCAAAAGTTTATGAGCTCTTTAAAATATCCATCAAAGCTTCACAAGTTGCCACGCTCGTAATTTCATGTTACAATTTAAGCACCTCTATTCTCCCCTCGTTTTCTTCAAGCTTTCCTTCTTCAGGAAAATGTGCTGATAAAATCCCAGAGTGGCCGCTGGTTTCCCACTGCTGGTGTGAAGTGCCAGGGGAGGTCTGGGATGGATGTGAGGAACAGGTTCTTCCCCAGAGGGTGCTGGGCACTGCCCAGGGAATGGGCAGAGCCTGAGGCTGCCAGAGCTCCAGGAGTGTTTGGTGCTGCCAGGGATGCACAGGGTGACATTGCTGGGGTGTCTGTGCAGGGTTGGGGTGGGATCAATGACCCTGTGGGTTCCTCCCAGCTCAGAACATTGCGATTCCATTCTTGATTACCCATTCAAAGCACCTCTTCTGAACCCTGATGTCCCCAGGCTCAGGACAGGGATGGAGCTGAAGCAGTGCCAGGGAGGAGGAGAGGGGCAGGTGAGGGTGCAGGGCGGGGGGTCCCCCAGGCAGGGTGCAAATGTGGCTCATTACGGCAGAGAGCAGATAATGTCCCTCACGGGCATTTGTCACCGTGGGCGCTGAGCCGCTGAAGAGGCACCCAAGGAGCCCTAATCTGGGGGGGAATGGAGGCATTAGCCACCAGGGCCCTCTGGAAAATGTCCTCATCTCACACCTTGCATATGTACTGGGGCTGCTGCAGGGCCCACGGTAAGTAGGACTCCTCGTTTCATTGAAAGGAGCAGTAAATAGTCACATAAAACCCATATAATTCGCTGGCTTGTAAGTTAAAGCCCCAGGCAGTCTTATCACTTCTTTTGTCATGTCCCTTACACTTCCAGGGCAATTCCGTGTCAAATTGCTCTACATTTTGCACCCTGACCCAGCAAAAGTGGAACCCTGCAAAAAACTTACCACTCTTCATCTTTTTTTTTTCTTCTTTTTCTTCCTTTTTCACATTTCACGCCCTGTGAGCTGAACGGTTTTCCCTGCCTGTGTGTCTGTGTGATTGTGTGTCTGGAGCTGCACCCAGAGCACATCCCCTGGCCAGGGCTGGTGTGTGTGAGCCCAGCACAAAGGGAACACAGCGTGAGGAACTTTCCAAGCGAGGAAATTGATTATGGAGCAGGCAGATCTCCCCTAATGCTGATATCGGGGCTGAGCCCCTGTTTCTGTGCGAGCCCCCGGAACAAAGGAGACTGTTCCCTCCTCAGCTGTGTTTAGCACGGAAATCCCAGGCCAGGGCTGCTGCCAGCTCCATCCCGAGCCCAGCAAAGCTGCATTTCCCCGTGCTGGAAATGCCAGGGCGCCGCAGCCCCGCTGGAGTTAACGGCGCGGCACTTTTGTGTTCCGTAGCATGAATCATTAATCATGAGGCAGGCCATATTCTTGTACTGCTGCTGCTTTCATTACTTGGCCTAATTAAACAGTTCTCTGAACTGGAATCTCAGATTCCTCTGTTACAGATTATCATTAATTATGGTGAAAGTGCTCAGAGATGTTGGACTCAATTATATTCTGCTCAACTCTGGCACGGCGTGATTCATTGCACAGCCTGTGCTGCAGATGTACTCTGTTCTTATCTCGCACTCCCACTTTTGTAAATTGGGCTCTGCCAGCCAACAAACCGAGAGTTATGTGCCGCCTTTTCATTAAAAACATGTTGGAGAAGCACACACCAATTAAGGAGCCTGTATTTTATGCCCACGAGGAGCAGGGTTTGGGAGGCAGTGCTGAGTGAACAGCGGCTCTGCTCCTCGCTCAGTCCCTGTGGCTGCTCCCGGCTCCTCTTTCCCATTTGGCTTCCTCTCCTCCACTTTTCCAAGGTGCAGCTCCTCCCAGGGCATCCAGCACGGTGCCCACCCACGGCTGGGGGAGTTTGCAGAGCCCTTCCTGCCTTCTTATCCATTGAAATGCTGGGAATGGCCTGAGCAGCCTGGAATTCTTCTTATGATTAATGCAGAAAGTGGCCATACCTGAGCAGTGGTGTAACACTGTTAATATTAATTATCATATTAATACCCAACCAGCCTCAGCACCTTCCAGCTGGCGGTTTCATAAATTAAGGTACGAAGTAAACGCACGGCTTTGCGGGTTGGTGTTTTAAAGTGTGTTATATTCTGAATTGAGATGAACTGTTGAAATGAGAACCGTATTTTTGACGTATTTAGAACGCAGTGTTTCTACCTGTTAGAACAGCTGTGAGGTGAGCTGGTGGTCAATGAAATGCCCTTGAACCATGTAAAAATGGCTATTGTGGTAAAATTGATGAGCAACGAGTCATTCCTTATGGAAAACCCTGCTGAGGATGCTGGCACAGCTCGGACACCAACGCCAGGTCTGCAAACACCTGGGAGCAAATCCCAGCATCCCTGCCCTGCCCTGCATCCCAGCTCTCACCGCAGCGCTCCTCCTCGGAGCTCAGCTGCTCCCAAAGTGAAATAGATTGCCAACAAAATTGCTTCTCCTGCTCGTCCATTGTCGAGAGGAGAGGATTTCCCCGGCTGGGTTAACGTGGCTCACATGAGAGAGCCGGGGCAGGGCTGGGCACCGATCCAGCGCGGGCAGCATTGATATTCAGCAGCAGAGCCGCGCTGGTGCTGAGAGATGATTAGCTAATTCACCTGCCCTAAGTGGATTTGTTTCTCCGTGTCAAAATACACCCTGGGTTTTATCTACAGGTAGATTGGAGCAGAGAGTCCTTGATTAAGTTATCAGGAGAGCGGCGTGGTTTGTGCTCGGCTTTGATTGCGGGGACAAAAGGCACCTCGTACACAAATAACCGGTGTGGGACTGGGAATCCCGCTGTGTCACCCCGGAAATGGGGGCTTGGAGCCTGCCATGAGGGAAAACGGGCTGGAAAAGGGTTGGAAAAGGGTTGGGATAAGGGTTGGAAAAGCGTTCTGGGTCATCCTTCTGTTTGCTCACACCCCAAAGCGGTATCGCCTGGCTGGGCTGAGGTTGCTCCACATCCCCTTTCCTGCAGCCCCATCCCTCCCTCCACGCGAGCACCTTCCAGTGCAGGTCCTGCGTTTTGGGAATGCCCATGGAGCTGGAAATCCGGGGACACATGGGGCTGGGTCTGCAGGCCCTGGCAGGACATTTCTCTCCATCCCCGCGGCGGCAGAATCCCAGCAAAGCCCCAAAGTTGGCCGCGGGAGCTTCCGCACACGGAGCCTCATTTTCCGCAGGAGTTGCGGGGTTTAATATATATGAAAATCAGGCGTGGTGTATCTTTGCATATGTGCCTTTTGTAATCTAATTTTGACAGATGGCGAGCTCCATAAATCTCGCTCCTCGCTAGAGAAACCCTTGGCTTGACTCGCGCTCTCCGCAAACTCGCTGCCGACTGCGTTTGCATTTCAGTTTTTAATATAGATGCGGATTTTTTCCCCCCGCTCTGCTTTTGTTTTGATTTTCAATGTATCTGCCAAGTATTTCCACCCCTGATTTCCACATACAAATTGCAACCGAGCTCTGCTTTCTCCTTTTTTTTATTTTTTTAGCTCTATTCGGTGCATAATGCCGGGGACTTTGCTATTCTGCATGTCGCCTTATTAAAAATAAATATGCTGTCCTGTCCCTGTTTGCTCCGTCTCCCATTACTGACAACAATCCCGACAAATTCTTACTATTTAAGGGCCATGAAAAAAACTCCACCAGGAAGCAGTTTCCTCTCCTGCCAGCCCCAGACAGGCTGCTCATTGAAAATGTAATACACTGCTGCCATGTCACAGGTCAGCTGGCAAATGGCAATCTGAATTTTAAAAGGAATATGAATAAAATTCTGTTTTATTTTGAAAATGAACTTTGTGCCCTCCATCATGAATCCAATATATGTCTTAATCTTCTATGCTCTTGAAGCCTGCGGCTCCTGGCTGAGTCCTTTGACTCCTGAACCTAATAAGGAAAATAGGTTGTTTTCCCATCCTCGCCTCATTTTGAGAGGGGCTGAAACAAACAGTGCCTATTCCAGCTGTAATTGGCAAAGCATAAAAACATGTGTGTTATATAATTTTGGGGGTTTACGGCGGAGCTCGGCGCGGCGATGCTCGGGTTTGAGCTTTGATTGAGCCGTGATACCTTTGGAAATAACGCTGTCAACGCTCCGGCGCGGAATCCGTGTTTACCTGGCAGGGAGGAAAGGGCTGCTCGGGATGCTCTGCCTTTAACCCAGCCTTTATATGCACCCCATTCCCAGGGCTCAGAATTCCCAGCGAGTCTGGGGCTGGAAAATTCCCCCGTGGGATGGCGGGAGGGTTGGTGACACTGTGCTTTGTCCTGCAGGACGTGTGTTTGTATTCCCGTTTGGGCTGTTCCCATTACTGGTCACCCTTTCCCAGGGCACCACCCGCTCCTGCCAGGGATGCCAAACGTCCCTCGTGTCCCTGACTGTGTCCAGATGTGCAGCAGCTGGATCAGCGCAGTCTGGCTGTTCTCAGGGTGCCTCTGCTCCCTCTCCAGCTGTGTCCCAGCAAGTTCTGCAGATCAGCTCCTGGAAATTCATCTGACGTGTGGCTGGGAGGGTTAAAAGAAACACCAGGAAGCTTTGCGTCCAAAGCCACCTCGCTGATGATGGGGACACAGGATCTGACCCGGCGGGAAAACAGGAATTCTGGAATGAGGGGCCTTTTCTCTCTTGTCCATGGGATTTGGAAGTTCACACTGAATTTGGGGAACTTCTTCTCAAAGGCAGGAGAAAACTCCCACAGTGCGAGAGAAGATTATCTATCAATAGTGGCTCAATTGTCTATCTATCGATTTTTATGCAATTGACAGACAGCTGATAATTTAACAATTTTCTCTCATCAGTCGATCAATTATCCCTCATCAGGCTCCCAATTGTCTCTCATCTATCCATGAATTCTCTATCCCTCCACGCACATGCCTCTGTGTATATATGTAAATACATTTTTCTGGAACCACCCCTTGCTTCCCAGCACCCCAAAAAGCCAAACCCTCGATGTTTCCCAATTTTCCCGACCTCAGGCATTGGCACAGCAGGAATCCCAGCTCGGAGGTGGAGCAGGAGTGTTGGGAGCAGAGTCCCAGCTCAGCAGGGCCTTTCAGTGGTGCTGTGAGAAGGAGCAGACAGATCCCCCGGGAGGAGTCCCTCCGGGAAGTGAAACATTTCCTCGAGTGCTTTGTTGATCAGAGCCTGAATTCCCTGAGCAGAGCAGGATGGATCCTGGGGCTGCTTTTCCATGCACCATGGGGTTGCCCAGGCCCTGAATCCCAGCAGAACATCAGCCTCTTGCACCAAATTCCTCCCTGGCAGCCTCTCCACCCTTTCACACTCTGCTATTAGGTTGTTTCCCATGGAATGTTCTCCCCTCTAAAGAGAATTTCCCCAGGGCTGTGGAATGGGAACAGTGGTGACCTGGTGACTCTCCATAGATAAGGAGGCATTGAGGACCTCTCCTTTCTTCCTGGTGCTTGGAGGTAATTTTCCCATCCATATCTAGAAATTAAAAGCAGATTTTGGTTTATCTCCACTTCCTGGATCCTGCTGTGTTCCCTCTGTGACATTTCTGAGTGCCTGGAGGGAACAGGAGCAGCTCAGCTTCCCACTGGAGCTGAGCTGGTCTGAGCACCGGGAAGTGCCTCTGGAATGGGGGCTTTGCTCCCCAGAAATAGAAATGGGATGCTGGGAAAAAGGGATGTGTATTTTTCCTGCTTTTCCTCTGCAGATGTTGTGATTTTATGGGAATTTTTGGGTCCATGTTGATCCCAACAGGGCTTGTACAGAACCCACGTCGGCCATTCCCACTTGGACTCCATGATCCTTGTGGGAATCCTTCCAACCTGGAATATTCCATGAATCTCCTGATTTTTACAGGCAGCACCTTCCACCCATGAATATTGTACCCAAATGTGGATGCAGAGCCCATTCTCAAACCTTCAAGGGATTGATTATGGAAACTTCATCGGAATTTTAAATTCAGAACAAAAGCTGAAGTCCAAAGGGAGGGTTTTGCCCAAGTTCAGTTGAACTTGGACAATCCTCACCTTTGAGTGCTCTCTGAGGGGGATGGCAGAGAGGAGGCAGGAAAGGACATTAGAGGTTATTTTTATTATTAGGAATTTTTTTAAAAAATTATTTTATTATTAGGAAAGGGCATTAGAGAAATTAGGCATTTCCTGGCACCTGGTCTGCCAGGAAAACAAGCCTGTGCCAGGTGGGAAGCTGTTTGGGGCAGGAATGGGGTTGGAAATGTTGGGATAAACAGCGCTAGGGAGATTCCAGAGATCCCACTGAATTCCAGATTGGTCCAAGATATTTAATTTTAAAGAAACTGTGTGTGGACATTGAACATCCCAGAAAATTGCGAGACACAAACTCCTTGAGGAGAACAGGGGATGAAGACTCTTGACACAAAAGAACCATTGGAAATACATTTAATTAACCTAAAAATCAGCTGCGGTGCTAAATCCTATATTGCCTAAAACCCTCAGATTGATTGAGGAACAATAATTTTCCTCATTTTTCCACTCCCAAGACATTTGGGTCTGAGCATTGTCGGGAAGGGAAAGGAAGGGAAGGGACGGGAAGGGAAGGGAAGGGAAGGGGA
>VZRM01003652.1:103385-126295 GCA_013397955.1 Grantiella picta | reverse complement strand
AGCTGAGCCAATGTTCCTCCATCCCTGGGATTGGGAAATGATGTCAGTTGTTGTCAAATCTTTCCCAAAGTCCTTCAGCCCTTTCCTCTTCCCCCCTCTGCGCTCTGCCAGTGCTTCCAGCATTTGGATTTGGGGAAGGAATTGTCCATGGGTGCAGGATCTGCTGGAGGAGAGGAGATGGGAGTGAAACGGGGCAGGAGAAGCTGCTGGAGGGCAGGGCTGGAGCTGCTGCTCAGAATTCCCTATCCCCACCCTTCCTGCCGTTATTCCATCTCTGGAGGACAGGGCTGGAGCTGCTGCTCAGAATTCCCTATCCCCACCCTTCCTGCCGTTATTCCATCTCTGGAGGACAGGGCTGGAGCTGCTGCTCAGAATTCCCTATCCCCACCCTTCCTGCCGTTATTCCATCTCTGGAGGACAGGGCTGGAGCTGCTGCTCAGAATTCCCTATCCCCACCCTTCCTGCCGTTATTCCACCCCTGGAGGGCAGGGCGGGAGCTNAGGAGGGGGGTGGACTCCTCAGAATCCCCTCTCCCCCCCCTCCCTGCCGTTATTCCACCCCGGGAGGGCAGGGCTGGAGCTCTCAGAATTCCCTTTTCCAACCCTTCCTGCCGTTATTCCACCCTGCACATTCCACATGTGAACATTCCCCGGCATTTGCAGATGCCAAGAGCAGCAGTCGGGTCAGGCGAGGCTCCGGGAACGGGAAGGCGCCTGACAAACACAAAAATTAAACCGCTCGGGAATAAGGCAAATACTGGCGGGAAGAAGTGGGAATGAGACAAATATTGGATTAAGGCAAATACTGCTGCAGATTCCAATGTCAATTCCGGCGGCAGCAGCCGAGTTGGGAGAGTGTTGACAGTGGGAGATGGAGGGCTGAGACAGGAGGGGAAAACCTGCTGGGGTCACAGTGTCGTTGGGCTCGGTGACCGAAATTATCGGGATGTGATGTCCGAATAAATGGGAGCTGAGTTCCTAAATACCTGGATCCTGCAAAGGAATTGGCATTTTTATCAGTGAAACCTCAGGGATGTTGGGATCTCTGGGTGTGTCAGGATTTTGAGCTGGAATTCCTTGGAGAGAAGAATATCCCAAACAGGGTCCCAAACGATTCCCTGTCTGACGATGGCAGGGATGGGATGGGATATTGGGATGGGATATTGGGATGGGATATTGGGATGGGATGGGATGGAATATTGGGATGGAATGGGATAATGGGATGGGATATTGGGATGGGATATTGGGATGGGATATTGGGATGGGATGGGATGGGATATTGGGATGGGATGGGATATTGGGATGGGATATTGGGATGGGAAGCACACTCACAGGAAGATCCATTTGGGTGAAGTGCCAAAGGAGTGTCGATATTCAGGAATTTGTGTCCTTTCCAGGTGCCACCTGAGGATGACAAAGTCCAGCCTCCCTGCAGGACTGGGACATTCCCACAGTAGCCTCGTCCATCCCAAGGACTGGAGCTTCTCCAGCCCTCTGTGCAGCAGAGTTTGGCCAAAGTCAGGTCCTGGGATCCCTAAAGGTCCCTCCCACCCCAAAACATTCCATGTTATCCAAGGTCTGTTTCCTGACAGATCCAGCCCATGGAATTGGCTCGTGAAGGCTGAGGACAGGAAAACCTGGAATCCTGCTAACCGCCTTTCCTGCCTTGGGATGTACCTGGAGGAGGTTTTCCAGCTGGTTTGGAGTCTCCTTCTCCAGAGATATCCATTCCTGGATGGGATCTGTGGAATTGCTCCAGGAGATCCAGCTGGGGTGAGGTCATCTCCAGAGCTGCCCTCAATCCCTACAACTCTGATATCCCGGGATTCTGCACTGCCCGTCGTCTTTGTGGAGTTTTAGAGGACTTCACTGGTTTTGGAGGGAAATTTGTTGGTTTGTTTGGGGGTTTGTTTGTTTAGTTTTGGTTTGGGGATTTTTGTTTTTTGGTTGGTTTTTGGTTTTGTGGGGGTTTTTTGTGTATGTGTGTGTGATTTTATATTTTATATTTTATATTTTATATTTATCTTATATATTTTATCTTATTTTATTTTATCCCTGCCCCAGAAGGTGCTTGGTGCCTCCCAGCAGATTTCAGCAGTTGGCTATTCCCTCATCCAGTTTTCCATCATTCCTGACCTGGAGCTTCCCTGGCCATCCCAGTCCTTGGGAATTTTCTCCCCCTTACCCCATGGTTATCCTTCCCTTCTTCCCTTCTCCATCCCTACAATTCCCCCTCTGCTGAGCAAATCCACAATGGCATTAACTCCTCGGAGCTGCTCCAGTCTCCCCTGGGATCAGCAGCTCCTGCTGGGAATGTGGGATGGGATTAGTGGGATGAACGTCATGGATATATGGGATTACACCAGGAAAGGGGAATCCAGGCTGCCCAGGCTTGGGAAGGAATCCCTGGGGAAAAACAAGGACTTCCCAAAGGCTGATATTTGCAGCAGATTGTTGGGGGAAAAAAAGGGAAATTCAGGGGGTTTTATCAGGAGATGGGGAGAGGAGGCTGGAAAACATTCCCAAACAAGGGGGAATGGAAAGGAACGGATGTTATGGAAAAGTTTGATTCAGTCAATCAGACATCTCTTCCCTTAAAAAAAAAAAAGAAAAAAAAGTTATTTTCTCCTAAGAATTTTCAAATAAAGATTTTCAAATAAAGTTTAGTGGGAATATTGCTGTACAGGAATAATGTGGGGATACAAACAGTTAAATATTCAAATCTCCCTTATTTTCCATAGAGAATCAGACGTGTTTTAAACATACAGACTCCAGTGGGTTTAAATCCTTCCTTTTGCTCTTCCAGTGGATCTGAAGTGTGTAGGGCCTGTGGAATATTCCTTTTTAACAGGGAAGCATCTCCCATTTGTGTTAGAATTAGGGCAGAGGGAAGCTTTGGCTCCTGTGGTCACCACAGTGGGAACATCGCAAGGAAAGGAGGATTTTCATCCTTTGTTGCACTTGGGATCCAGATTTGGGTCTCAGCCACGGAAATGAATGATCTGTCAGGGAAAAGAATCCTCAACAATGGCTGAGAGACCCTAAAAAATGTGCTGGAAGTTCAGAAGGGCTGCAGGTAATTGAGCATTGATTTTAAAAATCAGAATATCCCCCTGGGGTTTGCAGGGCACACACAGAGCTCTGATCCTGCACTTCATCCAGCAAACCCGTCTGTCCCAAACCCAAATGGAACAGGAAAATCCACGGAAAATGAAGATTTGGGGGATGTTTTGAAGAATTCTGCCCCTTTGAGAAGGATCCAGCTGGGAGCCCTCAGGGCCATTTCTCAGCAGCAGGAAAATGTCAGAGCTCTTGGTGCAGCTGGGGCTGTCCTGGGAGGGAAATCTATGGATCCATGGACATCCTCTGACCTTCCCAGGGCTGTTCCACCACCACCTGGCACAATCCATATCAATGACACCCAAAGCAGTCCAAGGAAAGACCAATTCCCGCCCAAACCCATCAAATCCCAGGATTTAAACGAGCCCAACACGTTGGCTGCTGCTCGGCTCCCAAATTAGCCTAGTAAGCTGCACTTTCCCATAAATCCTGCTTCTCTTTAATTAGGACATCACTGGGAAGCTGAAGGCACAAAACTTCCAGGGCTGGAGTTCGGTGAGAAGCGGAGCCAGGAGGAAAAATCTCCCTGGGAAGAGCCAGGAAAATATTTGGGATCGCTGTGAGAAAGGTTTAAGCAGCTCAGAATTGGGAACCATCTGCAGGAAGGGCTGGAAGTGAGGGAGAAATGGATGCTGTATTTATTAGACTGCAGTCATCCCCCAATATTCCTGAAGATAAACGGGCAGGAATTCTTTCCACCAAAAAAAAAAAGAAGCGTGGCAGAGAGTTGCCTTTGACACAGGGATTATTGGTGGCCATGATAAAGTTCCCAACATCCAGCAGGGTAAAAAAAAATCCCCAAAAGTGGGGGAGTGGAGGTGGGAAGTGCTGGGAAATGCTGGGAAATGTTGGGGATGTTTCATTCCAGGCGCTCGGCCTCATTATGCCATCGGGAAAATGTAAAATACATCCACTGGGTAAATGTCTCATTAAGGATTTCCCGGCTCGTTTCGGGCTTGGAGTGGGCTGGAATAATGAAAAATGCAGGAGAACCTGTGGCACACGGATGGGAATGGATGAATTCCCTGGATAGCTGGGATTGTCCGGCCTGGGAGGGGTGAGAGTGGGAGGGAAATCGGAAATGTGGGGGTTTGGTGGAGATTTCACACCAGGAGGATTGGATTGATCTCATGGCACAGAATCCTGGGATCGTTGGCTTTGGAAAATCCCTCCAGGACCATGGAGTCCCAGCTGTGCCCAATGCCCACCTTGTCCCCAGCCCAGAGCACTGAGTGCCACAGCCAGGAATTCCTTGGACACCTGCAGGGATGAGCATTCCAAACCTCCCTGGGCTGTAAATTCCAATGTTTAACAACCCTTGGCCTTGAATTCCTTGGACTCCTTTGGTCCTTGTGGCCTCTGAGTGCAGTAAATAGGAGCTGGGAGCTGGGAGCTGGGGCGGATCTGGGATCTGGGATGGATCTGGGATGTGGGATGGATCTGGGATCTGTAATCTGTATGGACCCAGGATAGATCTGGTATGGATCTGGGATCTGGGATCTGGGCTCTGGGGTGGATCCGGGATGGATCAGTGATTTGGGATCTGCTCAGCAGGTTGGGACGCTGCAGGCTCAGGGTGCCCACAGGCTCTGCCCTCCATCAGCACCACCCAGAGTTCTCCTGCAGAAGGAAAAGCCCTCCTGACGGCACAAACCCAGCTGGGATTGAAGAGGGAAGGCTTGGATTCGCGATCTGGGAGAAATCCTTCCCTGGGAGGGTGGGGACGCCCTGAGATTCCCAGAGAATCCGTGGCTGAATGTAGAGCACAGAAATCCACCTAAGGTTGAAGCAGAACATGCACAGTCCCCAAAAATATTTGCTGGAATCTTACAATCAAAAATCCTTTTTTAAGTTGTTGGGGAAATTCCCAAATTCCTTAGAGCTGCAATGGGATAAACTCTCAGGCAGGGGGGAAGCAGCACTGGGGCAGCCTGGGAGTTGTGTGCATTTATAGAATTCCAGAGTCCCAGAAAATTTGGGGCTGGAAGGGATTTTTAAACCTTATTCCAACCCCCTGCCATGGGCTAACCTTTCCCTATCCATTTATATTCCTCCTGGATGCATCCAAACACAAATTCCCCTGGAAGCTGGCAATGGTTTTAGCTTTCAAAACTGCTAAATTATTTTAAAATCTTTTGATGCTTGAAATATTTTGTTATTTGAAATATTTGGAGGTTTGAAATAGTTTAATATTTGATTTTTTTTATTTGAAATATTTCTTATTTGAAATATTTTGTTGCTTGAAATATTTTGATGTTGAACCAAAAAAGTTGATTTAAAATTTTCTTTCTCTCAGGGGGGTTGAGTTCCAACTGGGATGACCCAGGTTGGAAATTGCATCTAATTTTTTATCCATCCACGGAGAAAATGAACTGAAATTCAGAGATGTAGGAGTGTCCTGGAACCATAGGGATCATTCCTGGAGTTTTTCAACACTAGATGTGGATATAATGCATCCAAAACCCTCTGAGACCATAGAAAATATAATTTCCTGGAATCACAGACGTACAGGGATATTTAACCCCTCCCGGCATATCCAGCTGTGTGTGGAGCAGAGGGATGCTCGGGAATCACGGAGAGAGCAGCTGGAAAACTGATCCCAAACATCCTTCTGGGCAAAGACACCTGCAGCACCTTTGGAATGAACTCTGGAGCTTTGGGAAGATGTGAACTGCGCAGAATTCCTGCTTTTCCCTAATTTCCCACAAAACTACTCTGCAACACCACCTAGTGCTGCCGGATCGCGCAGCGGGGTGGGACAGGGGCCGGATGTCACCTGTCCCAAAATCCTGGATGTGACCCGGATGTCACCTGTCCCAAAATCCTGGAAGGAAATCCACCGGGAATTCCTTCAGGATTGGAGACCCCTGGGAGCCGATGAGCTGGGAAAATCGGGATAGCGGGAAGGTCTGGGAATCTCCCAATCTTTGTGCGTTTTTGGAGTGAGGAGAGAGTTGTTTTCTACTCCTGGAACAGCTGAAGGAGGAATTCCCAATCCCTGAGGTGTCGAATCCATGGAGTGTCCAAGGATCCATGTTTTTCCTACAGCGTTTCCATAGGACAGCATTCCAAAATGAGAGATCCTGAGATGAGGGTGATGAACTGATGGAAAGGATGGAGGAGAGGATTGCTCCAGGTGGGAACACCCATGGCTCCTGAATCCCAGCCTGGGAGAGGAGCAGGAGGAAAACCGGAGCTGGAATGAGGAGGAAACATCTGTGGGAAGCCCTCAGATCATTCGTATTGTCATCGTTTTGGTGATATTATTATTATCATTATTATTAATTATTATTATTAATATTAATAATGAGATATACAAAGCCAACTTTGTCATCAATGTCAAAAATATAAAAAAATCAATCCAAAAATATCTATCTCATTGGAATGATCCTGGAGGAGCAGGATCAAAACAGTTTCTCAGTGGAGCACCAGGAATTCGATTGGAAAGGGATGACATGGAGTGTTTGAGGCACCCCAAGGATGTCTCATCCTGCTTTTCTAGAAAAGGTGGAGTTTTCTCTGCTCCTTTTCCTTTTCCTTTGTATTTAGGGGGAAGTCAGGAATCTGCTGCACCAGGGAGGCTCAGGTTGGACATCAGCAGGAATTTCCCCATGGAAAGGATGGTCAGGGATTGGAATTTCCCAGCGAGGTTTGGATTCCCCATCCCTGCAGGTGTCCAAGGAATTCCTGGAGGTGACACTCAGAGCTCTGGGCTGGGGACAAGGTGGGGTTGGGCACATCTGGGACTTCACCTTTATTAGGGTAAGGGCATGTTTAGAGTATTTTTAGGGCAAGTTTATTTTTCAGGGTAAGATTAATTTTTAAGATAAGTTTAATTTTTGAGGATAAGTTAAATTTTGGGGGCGAGTTACCTTTCTAAGGTAAATTTCATTTTTAGGGTGAGTGTCATTTTTGAGGTGAGGTGTATTCTTTAGGGTAAGTTCCATTTATAGGGTGAGTGCAATATTTTAAGTGAGGCGTATTTTTTAGGGTAAGTTTAATTTTGAGGGTAAGATCACTTTTTAGTGTAAGTGCATCTTTTTGGCCTTGCTTTTCAGCTGAGTTTATTTCTTTAGGTGACTTCCCACATTTTTCAGGGAATTTTTTTTTTTTTCAAGGGCAGCAGCGCCTGGAGCCGCAGTTTCCCTCTCTTTGGCTCCTTTCCCTGCGGTTTGGGATGCCGCAGCTCCGGGGCAGTTGGGTTTGCTCTGCAGCCTCCTCCTCACAGCTCTGTCAGCTGGAACAGACAGCGCTCCTGATGGGAGCTGAAGGCTGCTCGGGATGCAGGAGCACTGCAGCAGCTGCTGATCGTCAGCAGGGTGACAGAGCTGAGGCTGAGGCGTTGGGATGCGCTGGGTGAGCAGCGCTGGCACTCAGTGCTCACTCACTCCTCGGTGCCTTCACAGCCTTTTCCCGACAATTCCTTTCGTCACTGGAAATCGGGAAGCAAATAAAAACCCTCTAACGCTATATTTGAAGTGATAGAGAAGCAGGCATTACTTTGTTTTCTGGCCAGGATATGCCCAGGAAAATATCCCAAGAACACATCCTTTACAGGATTTCCCCCCAGACTTCATACAGTCAAAACCCACAGAGATGCAACTGTTTCAAAATTCATTGGACCAGAGTCGAGCAATTCCCAGTACTCAGTTTCCCATTCAGTATTAACACTCCCAGTATTCAGTTCCCCATTGGATCTGAATCTCCTCACCTCTGATGTTAATTAGATTTTTCATTCTCCAATTCTCCTCTCAGTCCTCTCCTGCCCAGATGTCTTCAGCCCTGCTGGAGGTGCTCTGGGGTAGCTGTTTGTAGATAGCACTGCTGTCTGCTGATGTTCTCTCGATGGTTTTTTGTCTTTCTGGTTATCTTCGGGGCTCCCAGTCTGTGGTTGTTAATCCCATCTCTTTAGGGTGATCCTACATCTCCTAAAAATCAAAACTTCCCATAAGGAACCCCCAGGAATGAGAGATAAAATCGAAGCCCTGATGATCTCCAGCTCCTCCTGTAAATCAAAACCTCCCGTAGTTGAGGAATCCCCAGGAATGGGAGACCCAATTCCCAGGGAGGGAATTTGCTGGGAGTTGTGCCTTTGCTGTTTAATTCATTCCTGAGCTGGGTTTGAAGGGACTGGGAATGACCTCAGAGCTGCTGGTTCAGAGCTCTGGCGGGACTCTGGAAATCCTCCTGGGTTTAGCGGCAGTTGTGTCTTGCAGAGATTCACTCTCTGAAGGTTGGGCTGAGTGGATCTTTAGGGTCAGTCCTGAAGTCTGATGAATCTTTCCCTGCTCCTTTTCCTGTCCCTTTGGGGCTGTTTTCCGTGGGTTTCAGGAGTTGTGTCACCTGAGGCAGGTGGGCAGGTTTGGGGTGATTTCCATGGCTGTGCTGAGCCCTTGCAGGGTTGGAATTAATTTATTCATTCGATTAAAACATTTCAGTTGTGAATATTTTGTTTGGGGTTTTTTTATCCCCTAAAAAGCTAATTTTCTATTCTTCCAACTCTTTTTCTGGGATCATCCTCCTACATCTGTAGGGTTTGAAGGAGGGATTTCACCTGCAGTGCCCAATTCCAGATGTGCTGATCCACACCTGGACAACCCCTGGCGTTAGTTGGGAATGTGATGAGGACAGGACAGCAACGCTGTAAGGCTGACGTTTTAATTAATTAAATTTGATATTTTAATTAATCTTCTTCGTGGTGACACCTGAGCCAGGTGAGGCTTTGCTGCACGTGCTGCTGACCCTTGGCTGTCCCTGGAGCAGCCTGGGGATTCCGGGAAGTGTTGGGAGCAGCGGGAATTGTTGGGATTCGCTCTGTGTCACTTTTCCTGTGGCTGTGGCTCCTTGGGGTTGGGGAATGGAACTTTTCTGGGAAATTTGGGATGAATTCCTGCCCTGCTGGCTCTGAGGTTTTGTTTCAAAGCATTTCAAACCATTGAATGATTTTGTGTTCATATCCAGGATTCTTAAAGGATGTTTTTGTTGGGATTTCCACAGTCAGTCCCTGAATTTTCTGTTCTTTCCCCATTTCTCACTCATTTCTGGTGGCAGAATATGTGGTCAAACATCGAAACTCAGTGTCTTGATACCACTAGCAAATATTACAGGAAAAATTGGGATCATCCGTGTGTCCATTTGGGATCATCCCTGTGCCCTTTTGGGAACATCCCTGAGCCCATTTGGGATCATCCCTGTGTCCGTTTGGGATCATCCTTGTGCCCATTTGGGATCATCCCTGAGCCCATTTGTGAACATTCCCACATCCATTTGGGAACATCTCTGTGCCCATTTGGGATCATCCTCATGTCCATTTGGGATCATCCCTGAGCCCATTTGGGATCATCCCTGTGTCCATTTGGGATCATCCCTGACCCCATTTGGGATCATCCCCGCATCCATTTGGGATCATCCCTGAGCCCATTTGGGATCACCCCTGTGTCCATTTGGGATCATCCCTGACCCCATTTGGGATCATCCCCACATCCATTTGGGATCATCCCTGACCCCATTTGGGATCACCCCTGTGTCCATTTGGGATCATCCCTGACCCCATTTGGGATCACCCCGGATCCTTTCGGGATCATCCCGGGTTCTCTGGTGGCCGCAGCCCCCTCGGGAGGATAAATCAGGGAATAAAGCAGGATCTCGGTGCCGCTGCCGGGGCCAACTCCGCGGGAATGTTAATTGCTGTAATTGGCTCGCGGTTACCATGGTGATGGCAGGGCGCTCCGCCGGGGCTGCCACGGGCGAGGGGGGTTTGCTCCCTGGATCCTCCCTGGATCCTCATTCCTGGAGTGCAGCGGCCCTGGAAAAAATCCCCATGGCCCTGGAACTTGAGCCTGGATCTGGGGATGAGCTGCCTGTGGCAAGACACGGATATTCCGTGGATATTCCGTGGGTATTCCATGGATATTCCGTGGATATTCCGTGGATATTCTGTGGAGATTCCATGGATATTCCGTGGATATTCCATAGTTATTCCGTGGATATTCTGTGGAGATTCCATGGATATTCTGTGGATATTCCGTGGGTATTCCATGAATATTCCGTGGATGTTCCATGGATATTCTGTGGATATTCCGTGGGTATTCCATGGGTGTTCCATGGATATTCCATGGGTATTCCAGGTGTATTTATTGCTGTGCATGAACCTCTGCCATGGCTCCATCCATCCTTTCTCCAAGAGGAACCCAAAAAACGCCCCTGGAGCACGTGAAGGGTGCTGGGACTTCATAATTAGCATCTGTAGGAATAATTAACGAGCTGATCCAGAGGGCAGATTGGATTTGGGGTTTTTTGGGAGCTGCCCCTAATCCTGCTTCTGAAACAAGGAATTGCCAGCTCCACAGTCACTCCCAGCCTGCCTCGGAGTTGGTTTTTGGAGGATCCCAGCTCCAAAATTTGTGGGATTTGTGTTTTGGAGGATCCCAGCTCAGGGGTTTGTGTTGTGGGGGAGTCTTTGGGAATTTAAAGCTTCTCCATTAAAAGGACAATTTTGGGAAGTTCTCCAGGTGCAGAACTTGGACTTTACCTGAGTGAGGATTTCCATGTCCAATCCCCCATTCCCTCCCTCCCGGAATCCCCACTATTATTTTTCAGCAGAACAAAGTTTCTGACGGAAAGCAAAGAGCTGCCAGAGGATCCTTCCACCCTTCCCATGACAATAATTCCCTGCCCAGCTCAGCCAGGATGAATCCATCCATGGCTTTTCCTTCCCTGCAGCCCAGGGCAGGTGTGGAAGGAAAAATAAATAATTTGGGAAGATTGTGAGCAAAACTCGGGATTATCCCGAGCTAAAGTGTGGTGGATGCAGTGACGCTGCACTCCGAAGGCAGCAGGAAAACTTGGATGTGCAGCTTTTCCTGGAGCTCAGGGAATCAGAGCTGATTCATCCATGCTGCGACCGGGAAAACCATCAATAGATCACGTGCAGGATCCTTCCCTCGCTCCCCTTTTCCCGGATTTCCAGGATGACCCTGCTGGATCCATCTCTATCCCCAGGGCCCTGTGGAGCTCCTGCTCCCTTGTCCCCTCCCAGGAAAGCTCTGGCCAGCCGGGAGAGCCACGTGCCAGGCTAGTAATAGTGCCGGCCGCTGTAATTCCTGGGAAAATCAGCCATTTGGGAAGGGTTTGCTGAGCAGGAGCAGCAGGAGCTGCTCTGCCCCTTCGGAGCTGTTCCGAGGTTGTTGTGATTCCCAGTTTTTCGATTGTCTCGGGTTGGGATTGGGATGCCACTGGAAGATCCCTGGCCTGGCACGGTCCCTCCCAGGGAGGTTGTTTATTTTTCATTTCCCCCGAGCATTTCAGGCTGATTTGAAAGAGCAGGGCTGGGGTGATTTTAAAGGCACTGGATGATTTTTCCTGCGGGGAGAGCGACAGCAGTGCTGGAGAGAGGAAGTTCCACCCCGGCTTTGCTGCCCAGCCAGGGGTTAAACCCTCGAGGATCCTTTCGGACAGAAAGCAAAGACCCCAAGCTCGTGGCTGGAAGTTTTTATGTAAATGGAGCTCCCAGCAGGTCCAGGGAGCGCTGAGGGATGGCGAGGAGTTCCCAGATTTATTATTCCTGGAGAATTCCAGCGGCGGCAGCGCTGTGCCCGAGGCTGGAGCAGCACTCGCCGCTCTCCTGGCTCTGCTTCAAACCCGCCGAGGAGCTGGGCCAGCATCTCGCTCTGAGCGTTCAAAATAACCATCCAAAGAAGCAGTTTGTGAGCAGATTTCGGGTTGAAATCTCCCTCACCGTGCTGAGCTCTGGAGGGACATTCCCAGCAGAAAGATCCCTGGAATAGGGAGCTTTATCTCCCCCGGAAAGTGCCGTTGTTAGCAAGGCGACAATCTCCTTTTGCGCTCAGATAGTGACAAGAAATCTGAGTTTTAAGGGGTTTTTCCTGCGGTAATTCCAGCCGGATCCGGGCTGGCTGTGCTCGCTGTGCCAGGAGCTCGGGTCTGGCCCGGCTTTCCTTCCCGGGAAGAATTTACCCGGGAATTTCTCTCTCCCCGTGCAGCTGCATCACTTCAAAGTTTATCCCAAAGGTTTAACTCCGCGCTCCCCATGGGCGCCGCGGGACCAAATCCCAAATTCCAGCCCCAAACACACCGAGGGGGATGTGGGAAGGAAATAAAACCAAATGAGGGAAAACGGGAATGAGACTGAGCGGCTCCGGGATGGGGGAAAAAGGGGACAGAGCAGCTCGATTTTTAAATTCCTGTAAAAATCCCAGGACTGGGGGGCGGAGGGAGGATTTGGGAGCACAAAATATTAGTGTGTTTTTCCCCAGTCCTGCTCGGGCGGGGAGGAATTTCTGCTCCTGGTGATGCCGAATTCCCGCGGTGCTCCCCGAGCTGAGCCGGGAATTCATCCCGACGTCATCGGGACTTTTTGTTTTGTTTTCCTCCATGGGATCATTGACCCTCCGCCCGGATTGCGCCGGGAGGGCAGGGAAAGAGGGTCAGGGAGGCAGCGCTGGGAACAAAGCTGCGCTGGGATTCATCCACCCCGGAGAAAAGGGGCTCGGAAGGGAAAATTCCTTGTGAAAGGATTCCTTTTTTTTAATAGAAATGCCAGTTAATTTGATTTATAATGCGGAGTGTTAATGGAAGGGAATCATGAAGCAGCCAGCTCGTGCAGCTCCTCTTTAATTAGCCCCGAGCTGCCGGACAACCCCGAACCCCTAAAACCCAACCCCAAACCAAAGTTTGGCTTTCAGACCATCAGAAAAGAACCTTCTGCCGTGATGGGTTTGCTTGTTTGTTTTGTTGTTTGTTTTTTTGTTGGGTTTTTTTTTTCCCCCTGTAATTTTATTTCCTTTCCAGCACGGCGACTGCCAGAACCCAGCGGTGAGCAATGTTTGAAGGGGCAAAAACGCTGGCTGTAAATGTGCACAATATTCCACATTATATACATGTCACTCCCGAGCAGCGCTGGAACGAGGCAGTGTCAAATCTGGATGACAGATTGAGGTGAAAGCTGGGAAGGAAGGGAGAGCCTGCGAACAAACAGCCCTGGCTGCGGCAGGCACCCTATAGAATTTATCCCGCGGGGAGAAGGAGCGGCGGAGGGATAATTGTCACTAATTCGGGAATGGGCAGCCCTCGGTCTGACGATGCCACCTAGTGCTGCCCGCCCCGGGTCCCCTGAGCCCCAAAAGGGCCCCAAAAATGGGACTCAGTGCTCCCCTGGGCCGGGAAATGGAATCCATCCAGCCCGAAAGTTGCTCCAAAACTGCTTTTGGGGGAGTGGGGAAGCCTTGGGAAGGTGGTGTCCTTGCGGGATGGGGATTGCCGGGTTGGGAGTGTCCGGAGGAGGGATAACGATGGCTCGGGTGGGGTTTGGGTGGTGCTGCCAGCCCTGGGTGTGCTGATTGATTTGGGGCCGGAGGGAAGGAATTGCCCCAGGAGCAAGGAGAAGCAGGCTGGCAATCCCAGAGCTGCAGTGCTGTGCGACTGCGCTTCATATTTCTAATTTTTTTATTTTTAAATTGCCTTAAATTTGATGATTTCACCTTTTTAAAATTTTTTTTAAAATTTGCTACACTCAGTGCTAAAAATTTGATGAGGAACCACCCAGGCTGCACAGAGCCGGAAAGGCAGGAATGACCTCCCTTGGGAGATGGGGATCTCCTGTCCCTCTGGTGAGGAGGACCTTGAACTCGCATCCCTGAGTCAGCACATTCCGGAGGGATATTCCCGAAGCGAACGTGGGTGCAGGTGGGAAACCAGGATTTTGGACATCCAGGAATTCTAGGGCCAACCGGTTCCTTGCTCCGGGGTGGATTTTGGGAGCTGAGCTCCCACTCCATCCATTGAAACTCCAAGCTTTCAGTAACTTTTTTCAATTCCAATTTTTAACAGAACTCGTGATACTCAAATGCCTTGAAAATATGAAAAAATAGCTTTGGATTTGTTCATTTGTGGGTTTTTTAATGTGAGTTTATTTGGGTTTTGTTTTTTTTTTCCCTAAATCTCCAGCATCTGAAGCAAATATTCCATCAGAAATACATCATCGATCTCGGGAAGGGTTTTACATCCAAACACTTTTCCATATGGAGGAAACAGGGAAAGTTATTTGGGTTTTTTTGGTGTTGTTTCCCTCTCCCTGCACATTCTGGGCCTGGCCACACATCCGAGGATGCTCCAGGATTTGGGGGCAGAGCTGAGCAGCTTGGAGGCTTTTCCTGGGAAATCTGCCTGGCTTTTGTCGGAAAGAAAGAGCAACAAAAACCAGCAGGTCCTCACAGCGCGTTTTTATCCCACCCAGATGGCATTTTCTGTCGGGGAAAAAAAAATCCATTTAAAAAAATAATAATTAAAAATCTGATGAGTGCTGTAAACACCGCCAGATCCCGAGCTCCCTCGGAATTCCTGCTGCCTGTGTGTGTCCATGTGCTCCGGCAGTGGAAATTGTGGGAATTATCCTCCCAGAAGGGAATTGCATCCAACTCCTCTCCTGGAGTTCTCCCGCAGGGCAGCACCAGCCGAGCGCGTGGCACTGATATTCCAAAGGATATTCCCGGCAGGAATAAATCCTGGGCTCTCTGAATCCATCCCAGGGTGGCTGGGAGGCTCCAGAGATTTTTTTAGCTGGAGTTTGTGGTGGTGTTTTTTATTATTTTGTGAAGAATTCCAGACGTGCTGCTTCCCGGGAGAGGGGAAACTGGAGAGATGGAGGATCATGGAATGCCAGACTGGTTTGAGGTGGAAGGACAGGAAGGATCATCCAGTGCCATCTTCCACCATCCCAGACTGCTCCAAGCCTGTCCAGCCTGGCCTTGGACATTCCAGGGATCCAGGGGCAGCCACAGCTTCTCTGGGAATTCCAGCCCAGCCAGGAATTCCCAATTCCCAATCTCCCATCCATCCCTGTGAATCTGTGAATTTACTGATTCCTGGGGTTCCATGAATTCACTGATTTCTGCAGATCCATGAATTTACTGATTCCTGGGATTTCTGGAGCCGAGTGTGATTATCCTCACACCCTCTCTGGTGGACATCAGCTGTCCACTGTCCTGTCTGGAGTCCCAGGGCAGCAGCTCCAGGGAATTCCAGGTGCCCAGGATCTGTAATTCCTTCCTTTGGGATCTGAGTTCATGGGAACAGGGTTGGGGTTTGCTGGGAAGGGTCACTGTGGGACTGGAGTGGGCACTTCCCACGGAGTGCTGCCCTTATCCCGGGATATCTACCTTTATCCTGGGATAGCTGCCCCTCTTCTAGGATATCCGCCCTTATCCTGGGATATCTACCTTTATCCCGGGATATCTGCCCTTATCCCGGGATATCTACCTTTATCCTGGGATATCTGCCCCTCTCCTAGGATATCCGCCCTTATCCTGGGATATCTACCTTTATCCCGGGATATCTGCCCTTATCTCGGGATATCTGTCCCCCTCTCCTGGGATATCCGCCCTCTCCCTGGCACCCTGAGCTCCGTTCCCGCTCTCCTGCCATGTCCACAAAACCTTCCCTTTGCTGTCACCGCTCCATCCCACTCCAGGAGATGTTCTTTTTTCCAGACTTTTTTCCCCAGCCGTGCCCAGGGTCGGTAGGAGACTTCCCGGGCCAATTCCCGTTGGATATTCCTTCGGTGCTGTTATTCCCAGCACATTTCCCACTCTGGCTGAACCAATTCCCAGTGGCTCTGTGGCTGGTGAGTCCAACAGCTCCCAATTCCAGAGCTTCCTCCTCCCTCTGCAGCTCCTTACCGCTGCCCCCATGGAGCTGATCCGGGCGGGATTTGCTGGAATTCCACAGGACAGGGAATGTTTCCTGCCCAGCACTGCATGAGCGTGGATGGAGAGGTGTGATTGAACTTTTCTGTGCAGCCGCTGCTCTCCCCCGGAATGAGGTTTCTTCCTGGCCTCCATTTATTTCCATAAAGCAGAACCTGAAGGAAAACGGGCTGGAGGAGCTCTGCGGCATTCCTGGGGCTGCAGCTCCATCTAGCCACGGGCTCGGGAACGGGCTGGGATGGGGATGGATGTGGGATTTGGGAATATGGGATTTGGGATATGGGATATGGGGTGTGGATATGGGAATATGGGATTTGGGATATGGGATGTGGGATATGGCGTGTGGGATGCAGAATATGGGATATGGATATGGGATATAGAATGTGGGTATGGGATGTGGGATATGGGATGTGGATATGGGATGGGAGTATGGGATAGGGGATGTGGATATGGGAATATTGGATGTGGGATATGGGATGCAGGATGCGGGTATGGGATATGGGATGTGGGATATAGGATAGTGGGATATGGGATATGAGATGTGGAATATGGGTATGGGATCATGGGTATGGGACCAGGGGATGTGGAATATGGGTATGGGATATAGGATAGTGGGATATGGGATGCAGGATGCGGGTATGGGATATGGGATGTGGAATATGGACTATGGGATGTGGAATATGGGTATGGGATGTGGGATACGGGACGTGGGATGTGGGATATGGGATGTGGAATATGAGCTATGGGATATAGGATGCAGGTATGGGATAGTGGGATATGGGATGTGGATATGGGATGGGAGTATGGGATAGGGGATGTGGATATGAATATGGGATTTGTGGGATAGTGGGTGCAGGATGCGGGTATGGGATATGGAATATGGACTATGGGATGTGGAATATGGGTATGGGATATAGGATAGTGGGATATGGGATATGAGATGTGGAATATGGGTATGGGATCATGGGTATGGGACCAGGGGATGTGGAATATGGGTATGGGATATAGGATAGTGGGATATGGGATGCAGGATGCGGGTATGGGATATGGAATATGGACTATGGGATGTGGAATATGGGTATGGGATGTGGGATATGGGACGTGGGATGTGGGATGTGGAATATGAGCTATGGGATATAGGATGCAGGTATGGGATAGTGGGATATGGGACACAGCCATGGGATCCCCAGCCCATCCCCACCTGCAGAGCTCATCACTCTCTGCTGCTTGACTGGCAATGGCTGCAATTAATCGCGATCTCCTTTTTAAAGTTCTTTTCCAACTTTATCCTTGTTTTCTGGCGCACCAAGCTGTTCTGCACCACAACCTCAGGTATGCCCAACCTGCCCGACTTTTCCCCTCCCAGTTCCACACAACTTTAGGATTTTCTCCCAGCCTGTGGGAAGAGGCGCTCAAAGCCTTTTCCCTCCCCATCAGAAGTGTCAGGTGCTGGCCGCGCCCAAGTCCTTATCACCGATCGCTGGCTCGTAATTAACGCCTGTAATTAATTGCCGCCTGCAGTGCATCCCTGCAGCGCCTAAATTCCGATCAAACCCCTGCATTTATTGGGTGCTGCTGCTGGGGAGAAGCAGAAGGGCAGTCTGACCCCTCTGGGCTCCGGATCTGCCTGGGAACTTCTTTTCCCCCTCGGAATAACGCCGGGAACGCCTAGCTCTGGAGCCACCGCCACTTTATATCCATGGAATAATGGGATTCAGCCGAAATCTCCGTTCATTATCGGCTGCTCGCTGCCTTTATCACGGGCAGCTGATGGCGGCTGATTACACCGAGCTGCAGCTCATTAATTGCCCTTGATTAACAGAGTTTGATGGCACGGGGACCCTTTTTGCCGCCGGGTTTTGCTGTTTTCCAGCGGCTCCGAATCCCGGGAAAGTGGGGAAATACCTCCCTCTAGTGCTGCTGCTGCCTGTGTTCAGGCTGGAATTAAATATTCCACCTCCGATAATGCTCAGTTTGACTAAAGCTGGTTTGGAGGGGGCTGGGAGTGGGTTTGGGGTTTGGTTAAAGCTGGTTTGGAGTGGGCTGGTGTCAGCGAAACTCAGGGAAAAACAAAAACCCTCCAACAACATTTTTAGTGTCAGAGAGTCAAGGCGTTACTTTATCTTCTGGCCAGGATGTACCACAGAAATCATCTCAGCCACACACAGCCCGGCTGTGCAGAGACAATCATCCCATCACACATGGATTTTACTGGATTTCTCAGATATTTTATACAGTAAAAATACATAGGAAAGCATTGGGTCAGTGTTCATTGGTCCAGAGCTGAGCAAACCCCCAGTATTCAGTTCCCCATTGGATCTGAATCTCCTCGCCTCTGATGTTAATTAGATTTTTCATTCTCCAATTCTCCTCTCAGTCCTCTCCTGCCCAGATGTCTTCAGCCCTGCTGGAGGTGCTCTGGGGTAGCTGTTTGTAGATAGCACTGCTGTCTGCTGATGTTCTGCTGAGAGCTCTTTATCTTTGGGTTCCTCCAGTCTGTTCATCTGCTGAGTTCATCAGACCTCACCTGCTAGAACAATGGGCTGGAGAGAAACCTAAAATTCCTTTTCCCGGGGTAAAGACAAACAGAACCCTTTGACTAAAGTCATACAAAATTTTCAAACTGCCCTATATTTTCTAATGCTGGGAGTGGGGTTTGATTAAAGCTGGTCTGGAGGGTGCTGGGAGTGGATTTGGGAATTTCCTGAAGGGCTGAGGCTCCTTTGGAGCAAACTTTGGTCCTGAAAGGCTGAGGGCAGCGAGGGGTGTGCTAGGGGAGCTCTCCAGGATTAACTCTGCGCATCAGGGCAGGAGAAATATGGGAAATACGGGAAATATGGGATTGCCGTTCTGCCTCAGGTGAGCTGAGTTACACCTTAAAGCTTTTCCAAAGCAGGGATTTCTCTGGAAAACTTGGGGATCAGACTGGGAGAAGACACAAGGCTGGCCCAGAGCATCACCCAGGGCTGGGTTTAACCCCCTGAGTGGTGCTGACCATCTCCCAGACCTCTGGGATATTCACCAAAACGCCCTAAAACCTGCAGGAATTGGGAAAACTGCAGGGTGAGTTTCCTGCCGTTAATTCTCAAAGTTATTCCTCATCCAGCACGGAAAGCTTTGCTCTGGCAGCACTCTACTGAAGTGTCTCAAATGTGCATTTAATTTGGATTTAATAACACCATTTTTCCCTCGGAAAACTCCGTCAATTATTGAAAGCGTTTCTTGAGGTTTAGCAATTATTTAAGAGGTGCATTTACAGTAAAGTAATTAACTCAAATGGCATCATCGTGGAAATAGTGGATTTCAAACAAATTTCAATATTTGTTCGCAGGAGAAAATATTTTCTCCTGCTGGAGTTTGATCATCTCCCAGGCATTGTCTGGAGAAGTTTTTAGTATTATTTAGTGACTTTCTGGGGAGTCTTGAAGAGTTTTGGGGATAAAATAACAGGAAATGCAGCTGAAGATGGGATTGGCTCCAGCTGAGTCCAGCCATTCATGGACTCTTCCTAAGCTGCCTGTTGGGTTTTCCTCAGAGAAAAAAATCAATCACAGGAGAAAATCATGGAATTCCAGAATAGTTTGGGTTGGAAGGACATTAAAGTTCATCCCATCTCACCTCTGCCAGGGAGATCCTTTTACTTGGGATTAGCCTGGGCATTCGTCCCTCCTGCCCCAAATTCCCTCCTCTCCTTTATCCTCCCCATCCCAGGGTGTTCGCTGTCACAGCATTTTCTGCTCCTTTAAAAGAACATTTCAGCCAGAATTCTGATTGGTGTCCAAGAAATTGCCAGACTGGCATGGCTGGCATGCTGAGCTTCAAGGGGTTTTTGGGAATTTCAAGGTTCGCCCTGAGCTGCAGCTGGAATCGCTGAGGTCCTGAGCTCAGTGGGAGCAGCAGGTGAGGAAACTCAGCATTCCCTTTGGAAGGAGGGCTGGGACATCCCGGGGGGCAGGAGCTGACTTTAAACACAAGGAATCTGCCCGTGGATCACCAGGAGCTGTGGGATGACACAGACCTGGGAAATCCTCTGCCTGGCAGAGGCCAAAAGGGATTCCCAACCCGTGGGAATGTGTGAGATGTGGATAAGGGGAGCAGCACTGGGGCTGAGCTCACCCAGCACCTCCAGCCTGCAGGGAATCACATTGCTCATCCAGAAATGCAGCAAAGCTCTGGAATTGGCTTTGTCCCTGAATCCCAGGAGAGTTCCTGAGGAGCAGGGATGGGACATGGATGAGGAGCCTCAGACTGGGCCCTGCAGAGCCAGGCTTTGTTCTGCCCTTGCACCATTTTTGTGCACCTGGTTTATAGTAAAACTCATTTTTGGGTTATTCCTGCCTGGAATTGATGGATTTGCTCAGAGGAGCGGAAGAAACACGAGCAGAGTTGGGACAAATCAGTTGGTGGAGGTTTCCTTGGAAAATGTTGAACTATATAATCAGGGAATTGTTAAGACTGGAAAAGACCTTTAGGATTATCAAGTCCGACAGCAACCACTGTGTGTGTTCAGCACTGCCCCAGGTGCCACATCCACACATTTTTGGAATATTCCCAGGGATGGGCAGCTGTGCCAGAGCTGGACGACTCCTTCCATGAATTTTTTTTCTAATATCCACCCTAAACATCCCCTGGCACAACCTGGAGCCATTTTCTCCCAGAGCTGAACAACTGCACTCGGAGCACCCAGCAGCTCAATCCCCAAGGCTTTCCCTGATTTCCTCGAGGGCTGTTTTGTGTGGATCTGAGCTGCTCTTCCAGGGATTCCCAGCTCCATTCCTGGGTTTCCAGCCACGAGCAGCCGCTGGCACTGCTGCTGCCTCCCAGAGAGATTGTATTCTATGTTTGTTTGCAATATTGACTCTTTCTCTTCCCCACCAGGATCTTGTGTCTCCCAGCAGGGATCTGCACGGGATTAATTCAACAGGAAATTCCCACCGGGGGCTTCCAAGGAAGATGAACTCGAGGAAGCTGTGGCTGTGCCATCCCTGCAAGTGTCCAAGGCCAGGCTGGCGGTGACTCCAGGATGTCCCCTCGCTGTGTCCCACTAAGGGGAGCTCTACTGCCAGCCATGAGCCATGAGCCATGAGCCTGGAAAGATATTTTTATCCTGATTATTTCTCGCGGCCATAGGATGAGGGTTAATGGTTTGAAACTGCCGGAGGGCAGGGATGGATGGGGTATTGGGAATTAGGAATTCCTGGCTGGGCTGGAATTCCCAGAGAAGCTGTGGCTGCCCCTGGATCCCTGGAATGTCCAAGGCCAGGCTGGACAGGGCTTGGGGCAGCCTGGGACAGTGGAAGGTGTCCCAGGGGTGGCACTGGATAATCCTTAATATCCATTCCACCCCAAACCATTCTGTGCTCTCTGATAATTTCTGTAAATCTTTGGTGTTTGGACTTTTTCTGTTGGTCCTTGGGAGCCTCTCAGATCACCTGGTGCTAGAAATGGAATGATTTGCCTGTTTTTTCCATCCAGGAGTTCAATAATTCCCAAAGCAATGCTCTCTGCCCTAACAGGGACATTGTCCCCTTGATGTCCCTCCCGACCAGCAGCACCTTGTGATGTTAATTCTTTAAACCCTGGCTGGAGAAACTCGGCAAACAATCCTGGATGGCAGCGATTCCAGCGGCCTGTGACATCACAGAACAAATCCCAGCAGCCTTTCACATTCTGGAACTCCGGGAAGGTGTTTGGGGAAGGCTTTGGACAAGGGCTGGAGGAGATAACGGTGTAAAGGTCAGAAATGAGGCACGTCAAGGGGATGGGGTGGCAGAGCTGTCCCTGGCTGGGGACCAGCGCTGTGTCCTTGTGGGGTCACCTCTGGCCACTCCCGGGGCTGGCTGGGATGGGAAATGGCTTCCCACTGCCAGAGGGCAGGGAGGGATGAGATATTGGGAATTAGGAATTCCTGGCTGGGCTGGAATTCCCAGAGAAGCTGTGGCTGCCCCTGGATCCCTGGCAGTGTCCAAGGGCAGGCTGGATCACCCTAGGACAGAGGGAGGTGTCCCTGCTGTGGGATGGGTGACCTTGAAGGTCACTTCCAACAAAACCAGTCTGCGATTCCGGATTTTATAAAAACCGAGGACGATTTTTGTTCTCCGAAAGTCACATTTCTTTCCATTTCTGTTGACTCCTGATGCCCTCTGCTCCCAGCAGGACCCCTCTGAGAGATGGAAACCACATTCAACCCCAGCTAACACCTCGCTTCCAGGGCTGCCTCATCCTTCTCAATGTACATTTTTCCTGGCATTCCAAGGCAGTTGTGCTCCTCAGGAGTGACAAAAACACACCCAGGGAATGTCTCCCCATTGCCGGAGCAGCTGGGTTTGACAGCTCAAGGCAGAAACACAGTGGGCAAAAAGCATCACCCAGAACAATTTTCCCCCTGGAAGCACCTTGTTCCTAAGGGTTGGGTTTGGTTGGAATATTTGATTTATCCCACATAAAGGTGAATTTTTCCATCATTATTGGATGGAATTCCAGCAGGCTGTGTCTCCTGAGTTTCCTGGCAGCTCCCTGGTGATCAGGGCTTATCAGAGCCGCTCGAAGCAGTTCTGGGATGGTTTGTGGGCACCACGCGCTCTGCAGCCAGGCTATTTTGGGATCCTTATCCATGGGCAGCACTCCCTGCTCCGAGCCGCCCTGCCTGGGAGTCAGGATCATCCCAAAGGCCTGGCAGGAGCTCCAGCAGGAGATCTGATGGCTTTGGGGCCATTTGTTCCAGCTGGGATGTGTGTTCCGGGGTGGGAATAGCCCTGGGGCGAACCTCATCCATCAGCTGATGAACCTCAGCTCTGCTTTCTGCTCTCCCCAGTCCTTCGTGACTTTCCGAGAGAATCTCCAAAGGAATTTGATGGTGACTGGAGTCTTTGCCTCCTCTGCCCTCAAGGCCATGGAAGGCTGCCGTGGCTCCCACACCCCTTTTCCTGAGGAATCCCAACCTTCCCTCAGGAGTTCAGACCCCTTTTCCCAGGGAATCCAGACCCCCATTTTCCTGGGCAATCCCAACCCCTTTTCCTGGGCAATCCCAACCCCTTTCCTGGACCATCCCAACCCCTTTTCCTGGGGG
>VZRM01003652.1:50353-89544 GCA_013397955.1 Grantiella picta | reverse complement strand
ATTGGGAATTGGGAATTCCTGGCTGGGCTGGAATTCCCAGAGAAGCTGTGACTGCTCCTGGATCCCTGGAATGTCCAAGGCCAGGCTGGAGCAGCCTGGGGCAGTGGAAGGTGTCCCTGCCATGGCAGAGGTGGCACCCGTTTGGATTTAAGGTCACTCCCATCCCAAACCATTCCTGGATCCATCAATTTTCCCAGTGCCAGAAATCCCTACTCCCGCCAGCTGCAAACCTCAAGCCCTGTGACAATCCCTGCAATTCCAGCCCTCAAAACGCCCTGGGATCCTTTAACCAGAGCAGGACCCGAATTCCTGAACATCCCTGGGAATTCCCGAATCCACCTGAGCATTCCCACCTCTTTGCCTGGAGTTTTGCTTCCCAAATGGGTCCCAAGGAGCTGGCAAAGCTCTGCAGTGCTGGGTGTGGAGTGGAGCCCTCATTCCAAAGGGACTGTCAGCCACACTCATCAAAGGCCATCCTGCTGATTGGATGGCACTAATTAATCAATCTGTCATTGATTTTCCCTTCCAGAGAGGTTTTTCAGGATATTTTTAGGCTGTGGCTGTGCCACCATGACCCCAGCTCTGCCTCCTCACTGCTTTTTTACACAATATTCTGAATTATGGCCACAACAACTCCTGGCTCCCAACATTTGCCCATGGAAAAAATCCCTTCCCTCCTGCCTGGGGCTTAGGAAATACATTTTAATCAGGATTGCTGAAGTGCTGCCTGTAAAACACATCCCATCCCTGACAGGGAGTGATGGATCTGGAGCCATTCCTTGATAAACGGCTGCTCCCTGCTCTCCAAGGGAATGGGCATGGGGTGGAACTGGATTTCCCCACACAGGAGACTTTATGGCTGTGAAAAGGAATGTGAATCACCTGCAGATTCCTAAGGAGCCTCAGCCAGGGCCTGACAAACCTTCGGGAATAAATCTTTCCCAAGGAGCAGGATCTAGGTGCCTCCAGGAGCTCTCACCCAGCTGAAGGTTCTTCATCCAAACCTCAGCTCTGTGCCAGTTTGGGCTCAAATCATTGGTGGGAATTGCAGGTGGCAAAGGTGCAGTTTGGGTGGTTTTGCTCTCTAATTCCAGATGGAATGGCTTTGAACTGGAAGAGGTGAAGGATGGATGGGATATTGGGAAGGAATTCCTGGCCGGGCTGGAATTCCCAGAGAAGCTGTGGATCCCTGGATCCCTGGCAGTGTCCAAGGCCAGGCTGGACAGAGCTTAGAGCAGCCTGGGATAGTGGAAGGTTTTGGGGTTGGAATGGGATGAACTTCAAGGCCCTTTTCAACCCAAACCATTCCGTGATTCCGTGTAAAGCTTTTTGGGAATAATTTATGATTTTTTTTTGGGTAAATGCCTCTCCACTGGTGGCCACAGCCAATGTCAAATGCCCTCCTCCACCCCTGGGCTGTAATTCCCATGTGTCCCAGGAGATCAGCTCCTTCCCTGTGGGACACAGGAGGGAAAACCTGGGACAGAGGAGCAGCAGGAGGAGGGAAAACTTGGGACACAATGCCTCTCTCTGCTGGGAAAAGCAGGAAGCCAGCAGCAAATCCCTTCCAAACCTTTATTCCCTAATTAGAGCCACCTGTGAGCCCCAAATCCCTGCAGATTCCAATTATCCAGCAGATTTAATCACAGAATAATAGAACCCAGGGCGCGTGTGGGCTGGAAGGGACCTGAAGGACCTGTCAGTGATGCTGCCATTGTCCTGCCAGGCCCTTTTCCCTCTTTTTCCAAGGTTTCCCGGGATGCAGCAGCTCTGTCTCTATAGAAACAGCTCCTGGGCTTTGCTGCAGTCGCTTCTCCAGGGCTTCATTGCAGAAAATTAACGGCAGGAAGAAGAGAGAATGAGGGATGAGGAAGGAGCAGTTGGGAAAAGCTAAAATGCACAAATTAAGGGATTGCTTGAGCCTAATAGGGAGGGGGAAGGGGAAGGGATATTATGGGTTATATCAATTTAATTGACATTTAGTATATATGGAAGGATGGAGGTATTTTAATATCTTTTGACTCCAAAATGGCCACATTAAATAACCGAAGCTGGATGGCAAATAAACACACATCTATTTATTTAGGATCTCCTTGCTGTTGGGGTTTTCCCCTCTCTAAAGACAAACCAAAATCTTTCTTTGGTAAAATCCTCTAATTTTTATGGATTTCTTATTCTACAATATTTATTATCCCGTGGGTTGTTTGGAGAACCATTGCTGACAGAATTTCTGCCCATTCTCACCAAGGGCTGCCATGATGTGTGATTCCATAAGGAATTTTGTTTCCTCGGGAAACTCATGACTGTTTTCTCATTTATTCCTCCTCTGGGAGCAGATTCCATAGGAATATCCATGGCTCTGGCTGAAATTCCAAGGATATTATTCCAAAGGGTCACTTTGGCTCGGATGAATCTTTTTTTAGTGCGTGATTTAACGACTGCTGGAAATTCTACTCAGTGCCTGAGCAGTCCTTACTTCCAAAATACCCTAGAAAAAAGACTGGAATGCAGCATTCCAGGGCTGTGTGGGAAGTGTTGGACAGAAACAGAGCCACTCTTCAACAGCAGCGGGAAAAGAGGGAAAGGAATCAGTTGAATTCCTGGACTTTTTTAGGAAGAACCTTTGGAGTGCAAGTCCCGAGTCTGAGACTGGAAAATCCTGACAGTAAAACCAGTTGGTTCTCCTAGGAGCTTTAATTGGGGAAAAAAAATATTTGGAGGTGGGGAAATTGGCTTCCTAGGAAAACGGGAAATATCCAGAAATGGGGAAATTGGGTTCAAGGAAAACTGGAAGCATCCAGAAATGGGGAAATCAGCTTCCCAGGAAAATGGAAGGTATCCAGAAATGGGGAAATCGTCTTCCAAGGAAAACAGAAAATGTCCAGAAATGGGAAAATCAGCTCCAAGGAAAACTGGAAGTATCCAGAAATGGAAATGAGGAAATTGGGTTCCAAAGAAAACGAGAAATATCCAGAAGTACTGGGAGTGGAGTCATGGATTAGGAGGAATGTTAATCCAGCAGCTAGATTGTTCCAGGGAGGAGCCAGCTGTGCACATGGAAAAGTGGGAATGGGATCAGTCAGTGACCAACAGGCAGGAGCTGCTCGGAGCTCTGGGACTTGGGGTGGATTTGAGTCTGGAAAAATGTCCTTTATCAATAGTGCCAAGGTTTATCCCAAATCCCTGATTTCTGCCCGGGAATTCATCCCTGGGGAGCACTGGCACTTTGCCCTTGCCAAAATTAGGGATGAGCCCATTGCTGGGGCAAAGCTGATGGGAAAGGGGAGGAATTCAGACCTGGCAGTGGATTTTCAGGCGTTCTAGAGGTTTTTTGGGAGCTCTGGAATTCTGAGGGAGATGCTGGATGAACCTTGTGAGGCAGCGGCCTGATCTGCATCACGCAGATATATCCCGGGAATTCTAGCGGCTCCAGGAATTCCAGCGGCTCTGGGAATGCCATCCAGGCACAGCCCAGGCTGCTGCTCCTTTTTCTCGGGAATTCCGAGCCTTTCCCGCTGGAATGGCCGCTGGATGGTCGGGAAAGGCTGGAGTCAAGCGCCGCGGTGCCATAGAAACAGCTCCTCTCTCCATCCCCGCGCTTCTCCCTGGGGATTCAGGATTGAATTCCAAAAAAGGATTGAATTCCAAACAGGGGTTATCCGCCCGGGCTGCAGGGATTGGGGAAAGAGCTTCCCGGGGTTTTCAAGGAAAACCGGGGTTAGGTGTGGAAAAGAGCGGCTGGGAGGCACTGGGAGCATCCAGATATCCCAATTCCCTGGGAATCCAGAGGTTTAGGATTCCAGCTTTCCCGGGGATTTGCTTTCCCAGACATCCCTGGATCGGATCCCCGTGGGATTTGGATTTCCAGATGCAGGGAGGGATCCCGGTGGGGATTTGGGATGTGCGGGGAGCACCGGGATGGGTCAGATGGCAATTTGGGGAGAAGGAGTTTCCTGCCTTTCCTTTTCCTTTCACTTTTCCGTTCCTTAGGCCACCCTTGGAAAATGCTTTACGGAGTAACAGGAGAGCAATCGGAATTAATTCATGGAAGAGATCCAAGACTCACATTGATGGGAGGAGGAGGCATTCGTGATGTCATAGAGAAGCTTTTTGCTTGGAAAGGACCTTAAAAATCCCCTTCTTCCACCAAAATCCATAGGATTGACTTCATCTTTTGGGAACTTCTGAATTCCACCACTGGAATTGTGAAAAAATGGGAGAAGTCACATTCCAGAGACATCTGAAGGGCCACAATCCCCAGGAATGGTCATGTGGCTCAGCAGCCAACAGGGAGTTTAATTGTAATTGTAACTTTAATTCCAGTTTTAATTTTAATTTTAATTTCAATTTCATTTTCAATTTCAATTTGAAAATGCCTGGAATATTCCAGCCNATTATTATTTATATAATTATTTAGACATCAATTATATTTATACATATTATGTTTATTATTACTATTTATACATTGTTAGTAGTGTTATTTATATATCTATAATATTATTGCCATAATATTAACACATATTTATACATTATTTATATTTTATTNGAAGCTTTTTGCTTGGAAAGGACCTTAAAAATCCCCTTCTTCCACCAAAATCCATAGGATTGACTTCATCTTTTGGGAACTTCTGAATTCCACCACTGGAATTGTGAAAAAATGGGAGAAGTCACATTCCAGAGACATCTGAAGGGCCACAATCCCCAGGAATGGTCATGTGGCTCAGCAGCCAACAGGGAGTTTAATTGTAATTGTAACTTTAATTCCAGTTTTAATTTTAATTTTAATTTCAATTTCATTTTCAATTTCAATTTGAAAATGCCTGGAATATTCCAGCCCTCTTGTTGTCGTGCACTTTGGGATTTGAGGGATTTTTCCCCATCCGTGTTTCTCCCAACGTCCGTCAAAGCTAATCCCACAAATCATCATTTCACAGGAATTCCTCCTTTACCAAAATCCCAACATTTTCCCAATTCACCAACACGCCCAGAAGAAGTTGGAAAATAATTTGGAAATATTTCAGAGAGATATTTGACTTCAAATCAGGATTTTAATTTAAAAATATATTTCTTAAATAATGGCAGGTTTAGCAAATATTTTGGATTAATTTTTATTTGTATACATTTTAAAAAATATTATTTATATAATTATTTAGACATCANATACATTTAAAAAATTATTATTTATATAATTATTTAGACATCAATTATATTTATACATATTATGTTTATTATTACTATTTATACATTGTTAGTAGTGTTATTTATATATCTATAATATTATTGCCATAATATTAACACATATTTATACATTATTTATATTTTATTTCTATATATTCATATTTTATTGATGTTTTATGTAGATTTTTACTTATTATTTATATTTGCAACTCATTATTATTTATGTATATTTATAGTTATTTTGTTATGTATTATTTATGTATTATTTTCATATTATTTATATTTTATTGATGTTTTATTCCAGGGTGAACATAATTTATAAAAATTATTTTCAAAAAATACTTTCAGAGTGTTTTAAGAATTTTGAGAGCAAACTGAGGTGGGGAGATTCCCAGCCCCTGGAAGGGACTGATCCCAAAAATCCCAAAATCCCGATGGGGAAATAGGGATCCAAGCAGGAATTTGGGATGTTAAATATTTAGGAGAGGCACAGTGCTGGGATGTGAGTCAGGGCAGGATAAAAGGATGATAATTTGGATTTTATCCCAGTAAAGTCTGTATTCCAGGATTTTGGCTGCTGGAAACATCTTCAGCTCCCGGCAGAGTTTCCAGGTGGGAAGGTTTGATAAAATTCCCATTTCAATCTCTCCTGACTCCAGAGCTCTCCTGGGCTCTGCCGTGGATTTGGGAGCCAAATCGGAACTGGGAGATTCCAAATCTAAGGACAAAAGGGGAATATTTTGGAAATACATCCTTTTTTTTCCGAATTAAATTCCTTCCCAAATAATATTCCAGCTTTGAGAACTGCCCTGGCCTCCTTTAATGCCTATTTAGGGCACCTCTGGATTTTCCAGCTCCCGATTCATCCGTGACAATGGGATCATCCTGGCTCCACAGGAATAACACTGGAAAAACATCTTTGATTCCTTTTTTCTTATTTCCCCTCTTCCTGGCGGTAATTCCTGCCACAGGATGGGGGAATCATTCCCCGTGCCGTAACGTCCACGAGGGATTTTCCATGGATCCATCAGCGGTCTCATCCGTAAATCTGTGGGGAATTCGGTGCTGGATTTTTAGTGTGGAAAAAGAGGGAAAAAAGAGATTTTTAGTGTGGAAAAAGAGAAAAAAGAAAGATACTTTCAGCGTGGAAAAAGAGGGGAAAAAAGAGATTTTTAGCGGGAAAGCAGCAGCTGAAGGCATCAGGACCACAAAATACAACAATTCCTGTGCTCCATCGCCATGGAAACACAGAATCCACATGGATACAAACAGCGCCAAGCGGGAGCAGCGCTGGGATGGTTATGGAAGGGAGCGGAAAAATGTGGGAAAAAGCGTTTGCACGCGGAGCTCATCCCAGAATTCCTGCTGGGAGATGGAGCAGGAGGGTTTTGTTATCCATTGGGATGGATGGATGAGGAAAATCCATGGGATGATCCCACAGAGAGAATCCCACAGCGGGTTGGGTTGGAAAAGCTCTCCAGGATCACGGAGTTCAAGCATTCCCAGCACTGCCACATCCGCAGGGTTTGGAATCCCTCGGGATTGGGAATTCCACCTGGATAGCCCTTTGGAGAGGAAGTGTTCCCAACAGCCGAGGAATTCTCCTCTGGAGAACGAATTTTCCACATGGAAAAGATGGAATACGAAAGAGAAAAGTGTAATAGCGAGAATAGAAAATATAGGATATGAAACACAAAACGTGAACTAGGAAATATGAAATAGAAAATGTAAAATATGAAATACAGAATAAAAAATATCAAATCTCAAACACCTGTAGCAGAGCTGACACCTCCCATTTCTCCTGGAATCTCTTTGGAATTTCGGATAAAAATTAACAATTGGTTTCATCAAAGCAAATGTTGTTCCCTGCTTTTTTCCCATTGAATTTCAAACCCTGGCTCAGGGAGGATCCATGGAATTGTTGGAATGTTTCCCAAGAATCCTCACCAGGCACCTTAACCTGGGATTTGTGTTCCCTGAGGTTCTCATTCCCTGAGATTGGATCAAATCCCAAATATTTCCTATATCCTGGGAGGCAGAAGTATTATTGATTTGAAATATTCTTATTGTCAATATTTCAATCTTTAATATTTCTATTTGAAATATTACCTTAAAAAAATACTATCTTAAAAATCTGTTTTAACATATTTCATTAATTAACATTTTTCATGGTGCAATCATTGCCATTCTAAATTAATTTTAAGCAAATTTTCAATGTTTAGGATATTATAAATATCCTTATTTAAAGGAACAATGGATTGCCAAGAATAGCTTGGAGCATATCTGTTGGCATTTTCCACCCACGTGCTTGGAAAAAAAAATTGTGATGCACTGATGAACAGAAAAACAAAACACTTTGGTTTATTTAGTTAAAAAATTAATTTAGTTTGAAAATTCAATTAATGACAAAGCGTGGATTTATCAGTATTGTCAATTAGTGGGAATTGCTTTATATAATTCCTCCTTGGAGTGGAGAGCAAGGCCACGTTTATAATATTTTGTATTACTTATTTGTTATTTCTTATATTTTTATATATTTCTTATTTTTAGATGTTTCTACCCTATATATTTTTACATTATTTATATTTGTTGTGTATCTGTCCTATATTTATTACATCTATTATTTATAATTTATTATGCTTGTTGTGCATCTGTTCTATATTTATTAATAATCTCTTATATATTCTTAACAACATTGTTAATATTATTGTTATTGTTAACAACATATTTTGCTCTCCAAGTGCTGCAATTAACCCTCAAAATCCAAATCTGGCACTAAATCGACCCTCCCAAAGGTAAGAGGAGGGAAAACGAAGAGTTAATTATCGATAATTTTATCAAATTATCAATTTTTTTATTAAATTATTAAATCAACTATAAATAAATAAAATAAAATTAAAATAAATTACAAATTATTTTATTAAAATTATTTTTAAAGGGTGGGGAAAAGTGCCAAACACCCCCAAACCACCCCAATTTTGGCCACTTTAACAAAGCTTTGCACTCTTTAATCCCAAAGTTGGCTCTGCTGCAGAACCCAAAGCAAACCCCAGCAGTCATCCAGAGACACCCAAAAATGAGTTTATTTCTTTTATTTGATTTGATTTTCATCGAAATATTTACAATTTCCAGGAGAATCCAAGCGGGAATTCAGCAGGACAGAACACAGACCGGCTGTGCAATCAATCAACCAATCAATCAATCAGGTACCATTAATTACAGTCCTTTTGATCAAGCAGAAGCGCCAGGGTTGAGTTCAGCTGTTCGTGAATTCAAAAAGAAAGTGACCAAACCCCTAAAAATGAATTATGAGCAGCAGGAAGTTCCTGAAATAAAGAAATAAGGATGGCTGGCTGTGTTTGTACTTCACTCTCAGTAAAAACGTTGTTGTCACCTCATTTCATTCCAGCCCCACACTTTGGGAATTCTGCATTTTAGGATTTTAACATCCTGACCCCTCCAGCTCTCAGCCCGACCACACTGATCCTTACAGAGCAATAATTCCATTCATATTTGCATTTTCGGGCACCAAAAATCAGAATTTCCTAGGTAATCCCAATTTGATATTTTTACGGCATTAACTGGATGGAAGTGAGGCTCCTCATCCTTGTCTCCCACAATTCCAGGGTTTTTTTGGGATTGCTGGGAGGTTTTCCAGCCTCAAACTCTTCTCCCTGACTCCCGTTTTCCATCCAATTTGTAGAGATAACCCCGGGGGACCCCAAATTGCACCTGAGCTGCTGTGCCAGAGCCACAGAATCCCAGGGAATAAAACGGGATGAGATGGGATAGGATGGGATACGGAAAATAGGACAGAATACAGAAAATAGAAAATAGAGAATAGAAAATAGATAATAGAAAATAGAATAGAGAATAGAAAACAGAGAACAGAAAATAGAATAGAAAACAGAAAAGAGAAAATAGAAAATAGAATAGAATAGAAAGCAGAATAAAATAGAACTAGAATTAGAATTAATTAGAATTAGACTTAGAATTAGAATTAGAATTAATTAGAATTAGAATAGAATTAAAGTTAGACTAGAATTAAAACAGACTAAAATAAGACTAGATCAAGAATAAGAATAGGAAATAGAATATATTAAGAAGAGCATAAGAATAAAAGTAGAATAGATCAAGAGTAAGAATAGAAAATAGGAATAGAACAAGAGAATTAGAATAAAATAAAACAGAAAATAGAATAAAATAGAACAGAATTAGAATAGAATAGAATAGAATAGAATAGGAATAGAAAATTGACTATAGTAAGAATAGAGCAAGAATAAAAATACAATAGGTTAAGAAATAGAAAAAAAAAGAAACAATTAAGAATAAGAATAAGAATAAGAATAAGAATAAGAATAAGAATAAGAATAAGAATAAGAATAAGAATAAGAATAAGAATATTCCCAGCTGAGGAGGAGCTGGCAATGGGAGACCCAGAAATCCAGGTTTTCCTTGGATCGCCACAAGTCAAGCTCAGGACAGCCCTGCCCTTCAAGAGAGGGCAATAACCTGCAGTGCCACCCAAAAACCGGGAAAAACCACGGAAAGGAGCTCTGGGAATTGTGCAAAACCCTCGGGAATGCAGTGACAGCCATACACCGACATTTCCAGGGAAATCGGTGGCTGAGCCAATCCCCAGCAGAGCTGAGCTTCTGAGTCCTTCCATGCCAACATTCCCAACAAAATCCCACTTTTTCCCTCCCAGCCCATCAGCTCTCATTAATTCTAACCGCAGGATGGCCAGAGGTGCCCCTGGGAGCTCCCTGGATGTGATCCCGAGGGATTTCCTGCAGGATGGCACTCGGAGCTCCTCATCCTCCTGTTGCTGGGGTGGCTTTCCCACCCATCACCATCCATCCCAAACCTCTGGAAAAGGACCTCTGGAAGGCTCCAAACACAGCCCTCAACCCTTGGGCATTTTGGGGAGATGCTCCGCCACCTCAGGGCCTTATCAGGGGTCACTCCAGAGCCCACCCTGGCTTGATCCCAAAGGAAACCCAAACATTTCGACTTTTTAGGACATTTTACTCGTTCTGAACCCCACAGGGTCACCTTCACTGCAGAAAGGGGTCTAACATCATCTTCACCACGGCAAAACCAGTGAGGAGAGAGGGTTTGGATCTCCATCTCCTACCTGGGAGAGAAATCCAGGGGAATGGGGGTTCTGCTTTTGGGGTGCAGCTCATCCGGCAGAAGAGCCTGCTGGGCACCGCGGACATTTTCCAGCTTTTTGGAATTGCAATTACACCACATTCGGCTTTTTTCACGGCTGGCTTTCACCAGCAGGGGAAATCAAGCACGTCCTGCTGATTTTTTCACACACAAAGATTTTTAAAATGTTACTAATTGTACCTAAAGTGTGAACTCGAGTCATTTATTTATGGTTTTGCCCAGGATTAGGAACACAGGTTTTTTCTCTCTAAACAAAGCCTGATGAAATACAGATTATATTTTTTTTCCGGTGGCTTTGGCACAGGGAATGTGCCAAAAAAACCTGAAAGCAAACTAGATACCAGCAGTGGATTTAAGGTGAGCAGATCCGGTGTGAGGGGTGAACTAAACCACCTCCTTGGAGGGAAAAAAATCACATGCAGAACTACTGGGGCAAACAAATCACAAAAAAACAAAACCCCAAACGCTTTCAACTCCAGCAAAACTTACCCTGAAAGTTCCCCACTCCGCGGTGTCCCTATTCCTTCGGGAATTCGGGGGAAGGAAAGCCCCCGGCGCGTGTTTCTCGGGATACAGAGTATAAATACAGGAGGAGTCATGCCACGGACTAGATGCAGAGACTGCACACTATTATTGCATGCGCGACGCTGGGATGGTACATGCCGAGGAGCCGGCCTGGCTCGCGATCCCGCGGGATGTTCCCGATCCCTGGAGATCCCTGCGGATCCCTGGGTGATCCTGCTGGCCCCGGCAGTCCTGGAATGCCGCGGGGATCCCAAAAATGCTGCAGGGATCCTCAGAACATGGCAGGGATCCGTGGAACGCTGCGGGGATCCCAAAACCGCAGCAGGGATCCCAAAAATGCAGCAGGGATAACCGGAATGCTGCAGGGATCCCTGGAACATGGCAGGGATTCCTGGAACACCACAGGGATCCCCAGAATGCGGCAGGGATCCCAAAAAGGCGGCAGGGATCCCCTGGAACACAGCAGGGATTCCCAGAATGCCACAAGGATCTCTGGAACGCCATAGGGATCCCCAGAACACCACAGGGATCCCCAGAACACACCAGAGATTCCCAGAATGCACTAGGGATCCCAAAAATGAAGCAGGGATCCCTGGAACATGGCAGGGATTCCTGGAACACCACAGGGATCCCCAGAACACACCAGAGATTCCCAGAATGCACTAGGGATCCCAAAAATGAAGCAGGGATCCCTGGAACATGGCAGGGATCCCAAAAACATGGCAGGGATCCCAAAAACGCGGCCGAGATCCCCGGAACACCACAGAGATTCCTGGAACATGGCAGGGATCCCCAGAACATTGCAGGGATCCCAAAAACGTGGCAGGGATCCTTCAGAACACCACAGGGATCCCCCAAAACGCCGCAGGAATTCCCAAAACCCCGCAGGGATCCCCCGGGCCGGCGGGTTATGTGAAGCGGTCGGAATTCATTTTGCGCAGTTTGGGCGGCAGGTTCCCCTCCATCCTGCCGCCGCCCCCCGAGAGCTTCTGCAGCTTGGGGGGCAACTCAGCCACCGACTGGCTCATGGGATCCGACATCATCTTGGTGGTCTTGGCGCCCAGCTTCTCCTCGGAGTTGCCGGGCACCGAGCTGATGCGCTGCAGTTTCATGGGCAGGTCGCCCATGCTGTAGGCCTTCTCCGAGGTGGTGGAGCTCATCCTGAGCAGTTTTTTTGGGAAGTCGTCCCTGCCGGTGATTTTCTGCAGTTTTGAGGGCAGCTTGGTGCCGACCTCGTCGAGGCCATCCAGGCACTCCACGGAGTTGTTCCTCTCCTTGCTGTTGCTGACGGCGGGCGGGATGAGGGGAGAGGACATGAGGAGCATCTCCTCCTGCTCCTTCACGCTGTAGGGCGGCGTGGGCACCTCGAAGGTGGCGTGGAACTGGGAATAATCCACCTTGAAGAAGCCTTCTTCCAAGGAGATCACCGGGAAGAAGCGATGGCCCCAGAGCACTTCGTCCTCCGTGTAGGATGTCCTGGCTTGGCATGTCATCCCTGCAGGGAGAGAGGGAAAACTTCCACCAGCGCTGGGAAAATGGGGATGCACAGAAATCCCACAACAATTCCATCAAATGGATTTTATGGGTTCAAATGTATTAAAAAAAGGTAAGGAGAGAGGAAAAACTTCCACCAGTGCCGGGAAAATGGGGGTGGACAGAAATCCCACAATTCCATAAAATGGATTTTATGGGCTAAAATGTATTTTAAAAAGGCATTGGCCTGCCTTTTAATGGAGGAAATGCACCACGGGATAGTGCATAATTTAGCTGGATATTAGGGAAAATTCCTCTGTGGAAAGGGCTGTCCAAGGCAGGGGTGGAGTCCTCATCCCTGGTGGGATTTCAAGGCCCTGTGGATGTGGCATTTGGGGACATGGATTAGAGGTGGCCTGGTTGATGGTTGGACTAGATGACCTTAAAGGTCTTTTCCACCCGTAAGGATTCCATTATTTTAGATCCTAAACTGTCATTCCCAGGGGAAAGGATCCAACACCAGCGGAAGGGGGGAAACTGAAGAATTGCCACCTCTAGTTACAGCCACTTGTGACAGTGCTGCTGCCAAAGGGACATTCAGGAAATGTCCCCTGAGAGCCCTGGGACTGAACCAGCCAGAGCTGGAATGTCAAACACGACTTGTCAGATCCTAAAGCATTCCTGAGTTATTCCATATTTCCATCCTATCCATGAATGCACACAAAACCAGCCTCCCATCAGCACATTCCAGCCCAGCAGCGAGTCCTACAAAACACATTGATTCCTCTCTAAAGGCCTCGCCAGCAATCTGCTCCCAGATCCATCGCTGCCAGCCTGGGATCCGGCTCCAAAAAATTAACAGGGAATAAAAACCATGACTAAGAGGCACAACGCTGCCCTTCCTCTTCCTCCCACCGTGGAGAAAAATCTCCTCAAGCAACAGGCTTGGCCACCCTGGTGCCCCTTGGGAATCAGAGGGAGATGATGCTCACGGAATGCTTGAGGCTTCCAGAAGAAATCCTGCTTTTAAAAATTATTATTATTATTATTATTTTTAACCGCTCTCTGTAGCGATCTGTAAACAGAATTACGCTGCCGTTTGCTCCTCGCGCAGCCGAGTGGAGAGGTGACATTTGGATTTCGGGCAGCTTGATCCACCTCTGCAAACACATCCCCTGCCTGGCTCAGCAGTGTGCCTGGGAGCCAGGAAAAAGGAAAGGGAAACTTGGGAAGGCACTGGGAAAACAACAGCGGGGCTGCAGCAAGGGGGAGTGAGCTGGAATGTGACACACGGCCAGGAAAATTCCAGTTTATCCCACTTCGTGCTCCTGCTGATGGGATCAGTGCTAGTTTTGCTGCTGGTCACAAGATAAAACTCTCAGTTTTCCACTTTATCTCTTGGGAGCAAAACACGAATCCAGGGTTTTTTTGCATCAGATCTCATTCCCATTGCCAGGGAGGCCAGCAGAGCACACTCAGAGCCATCCCACAGCCTCATCCAGGACATATTTTATACATGTTTTACACCTCCCAGTGAATTTGCACCCAGGCCCCAGGTGCTGCTGTTTATTAAGTGGGGTGGAAGCAATCCCGTTCCTAAAGGGTTTAGGAAAAACCTGGAATTTAAGAAGAATGGTCATTGGAGTGAGTTCTGCTTCCAGCTGTGCTCTTCCCTCTGCACCCCTCCTCTGCCAGCTTTTCCCAGAGCCACCCCAGCACTCCTTTCCATGAATTTTGCTCAGATAAATCCAGCCCTGATGGCCCTAGGTCAGGGATGTCCCTCCTGGCTCCCAGCTTTCTGTTCCTGCTGTTGACATGGGAGGAATTCTCATTTTTTGAGGTTTTCCCTGCATGAGTTCCCCTCAGCAGGACCCTCAGCCCCATTCCCAGGTCTGCTCCCATCTTCCCAAGTTCTCCTCATGATTAACACTCATTTGCAGGATAAATTCCCAGCTCCGGCTTGGAAGCAACCAGGCTGTCTGCAGTGGAATTATTTATTATGGAGTTAAGCAGCGTTTGTGGAAGGAAAAGGCTTCAGGGTGTTTTGTTCCCTGCTACTAACGCCTCCCCCAGGCCCTGGAGCTGGGAACAACCAAATCCCACCTGAACAGGCACAGCAACCAGAGATTCCAGCAGAAATACCCCAAAATATCCCATCAAACCCCTCACTGTCACTTCAAAAACAGGGAATGCTTTTCTGCACATGTGGCTGTCCCATCCCTAAAAATGTCCAAGGCTGCTTGGATGGGCTTGGAGCAGCCTGGGATGGTGGGAAGTGTCTCTGCCCATGGAATAATCCTTAATTTCCCTTCCAATCCAAGCCATTCCACGACTCTGTGCCTCGCTGTCAGCCCAGCTCAGAGCTGCATCCCCAGATTAATGAGGGGGCAGATGGAGGGCAAAAAAAAAAATCCCTAAATAAACGCTTTGACTGATTCCACCCTCTGATAATCCTCCAATCGCTCCCCAAGGCCCCAGATGGAGCTGGCTGGTTCCTAGAGCTCAGCAATTGCCTGGAGAAGAATGCCAGCCCTGCTGGGAATTATCCCATTGGATTCCCGGAGCTGGCTGCTGCCTGGGAAATCACGGATCATTGATGAGCTTTGAACAGCTCCCCTGCCCTGGGACAGACCTCAGAAGGGATTTTGGCACCCAAAGGTTCCCCGGCTCTTTTCCCTCTCCAGAGCACTGCCAGAAATTCCACCTTCAGCTTCTGGGATGCAGCTTGCTGGCCAAGGGTGGACACTGGGTGTCCTTCCCAATGTGGGAAAGTTCATCCTAATCAGTGGGGAAAGAGGGAGTTAATTGGGAATTACGTACTCAGCAGCACGTGGTCCCAATGGCCACAAAAAGGGCATCTTGGTGTCCTAGGATTGGGAGGGGAGGAGGAATGTCCAGTGGGAATTCCTGGCCAAAATGCACAGATATCCTTCTTTTATGTCAGACTTTTAATTTTTTTCTTGGGAAGAGCAAATGCCTTGCAGGTTAAAACTCCCGGAGCTGAGCCAAGGGGCTCCTCCCTGTGCATTTTGTGGGGCTGATTTGCCCTAAACCTGCAGCTGAGCTGTAAAACCTCCAAAATACCCGTTAAAAATCAATCCCACAGCCAGGATCGATGAATTCCTAATAATTGAGCCAATTTGGAACTGCAACTACTGCCCATGAAGGGAAGAGTACAGCCTGATTAGGACATGATACAAAAACATCAACACTCATGCAGGACTCGGGGAGGATTTGCTGCTGCAGGGAAAAAAAGATGATGCCCACAGCAACCTCTGCTCTTCCAGGACTGCAGAGGAAATCATGGAACCTTGGAATGGTTTGGGTCAGCAGAGAAATTAATGATCATCCCATGGCAGGGACACCTCCCACCATCCCAGGCTGCTCCAAGCCCTGGCCTGGGACACTGCCGGGGATCCAGGGCAGCCCAGCTTCACTCCCCACGCAGCGATAGGAGCTGCTTTATCCCACTGATCTGAGGAAGAGTGGGATATCCTGACGTTGCCATCAGGAACGGGGTCAGAAATCTGCCATCAGCCAGGAAATGGGGACACAACCTCCAAACCAAGAGGGAAGGAAGCTCTCCGGCTCTTCCTCTCCACCTCCAGCGCTGCTATTTTTCCATGGAAGTTGAGCTGCCAGGCTGGAAATGCACAGCCCGCCGGGAGAGCTGCTGAGCGTGGGGCTGCAGATCCACACCTCCATCTCCTCGGAAAGAACGGCTATTTTTAGCTTTAACATTTTCCCAGCACCGTTTCGAGGCTGCTCCTTGATTAAAGTGATGATGGCTTGAAGTGCTCCAGAATGTTCCGGCAATCCATGGCCAGGGAGAGCTGGGAATGTTCACCTGCAGAGGGACTGGGGACAAGGGCTGGAGGGACAGGACACAGGGAATGGCTTCCCACTGCCAGAGGGCAGGGATGGGTGGGAGGTTGGGAATTGGGAATTCCTGGCTGGGAGGGTGGGGAGGCATTTTGTCCATAAAAACCCATTTTGGGTAAAGAGAAAAAAAAATGCAGCATTTCCTGAAATGGAAGACACAAAATGTGTCCTAAAGGTAACAACCATAAAAAAAACCCTTCATGAATCCATGAAAATACCACAAAATCCCAGGATTATTTGGGGTGGAAGGGACATTAAAGATCATCTAATTCCACTCCACAGGCAGGGAAACCTCCTACTGTCCCAGGCTGCTCCAAGCCCCATCCAGCCTGGCCTTGGACATTCCCAGGGATCCAGGGAATTGATTTCCCTGTATCCTGATCCAGGGAATTGATTCCTGCAGCCACTGATTCCCAGTAATTTTTCTCCCTGGGAATTGCCCCAACACACAGAGCTCAGGGACTGAACACGGAAAGTCCGGATGCACAAGGGAACCAAAGGACTGGATGATCCCTAAGATCCTTTCCAACCCAAACCATGCCGTGGCTCCAGGATCATTCCTGTCAGTCAGACATCGCTTTTATCCCAAATCCTTGATTTCTCCTCCCCTGAGGAGCAATTCCAGCCTCCTGCCCTGCTCCTCACGTTGTTTATCTCTGCTCCATAAATACCTCCTGCTCCATTCCTGCTGTCCTCCCGGAGCATTCCTGACATTTAAACACATCCATGACACCAAAGGTATTTTCCCTATCAGCCAGGCCTCTTCCCAGGGCACTTTTCCATCCCTCACACCCCCAGATTTCCCTGGCACCCTCAGCACCTCACCCTGGAGTTTGCCAGCACCACAGCTCTGTGCCACCAGCCCAAAGGGTTCCAAAATTCCACGGAAGCAGCACAGGAGAGCACATCCTGCTCCCCTGCCCAGGGATGCACCAGGCTGCTGGAAGGTGAGGAACTTCCCTTTTTTATATCAATAAAAAGAGAAAAAAATGAGAGTCTGGCAGCCTCCAGTGCTGCCCTTCCAGGCCTGGAGCAGGGTTTTCCATCCTTTGGGAAAAGCAGAGCAGTTATCCACATCATCCAGCACACATTCCATTCAACAACTCATCCTGGCTGAGAATCTGCCCTGCTATTTTTATCCTCTGCTGATTTTTTAATCCCAACCCCAGGCTCTGCTCCGTTCCTTTTCCCCGTTCCTTTTCCCCACGGCTGGAATGTGTCAGGGCTGATCCCAGCCCTCCAGCTCCTTTCCTTGGAGCAGGTTTGTCTCCCAGAGCCATCTGCCACATTCCCAGGTTGGCATCATTCCCTCCTGCTAGGCTGGGATTGACTCAGCAGCACCACAAGGGCAGATTGCATTCCTCACTTCGTGCTTTCCCTGCTAGGATGCACCAGGAAAGGGATGGAGGGAGGAAGGATGGGAATGGGAGAGGCACTGAATTCCTTCTCCATGGATAGGGACACGGATAAAACGGGGTTTGGGTATAAACCCCTGGATTTGCCCATCCATGCCCAGGCAATAAGCAGTGGATGCTCTCCAGAGCTCCCAGCAGGTATTCCCAAATTTTTCCTGACAGCACAGTGGTATGAAAACATTCCTCAAGGTAACCATAACATCCCAGAACCATGGAATGGTTTGGGTTGGAAGAGAAATTGAGGATCATCCCATCCCATCCCATCCCATTATCCCATCCCATCCCATCCCATCCCAACCCTGCCACAGCAGGGACACCTCCCGCTGTCCCAGGGTGCTCCAGCCTGGCCTTGGACACTGCCAGGGATCCAGGGGCAGCCACAGCTTCTCTGGGAATCTGCGCCAGGAAAAAAAATCCTTCATGGAAAGGGTGTCAGGCATTGGAACTGCCCAGGGGGGTGGTGGAGTCCCCATTCCCGAGGGATCCCAAAGCCCTGTGGGTGTGGGGCAATGGTGGCCTGGGCAATTCTGGGAATGCCTGGATTCCATGGTCCCAGAGGGATTTTCCAACCTATAAACCAAGCTGGTTCTGCTTTTCATGGCCTTTGGGCTCTGAAGTGCAGCTGGAAATGATTCATTTGTAGCCCAATGCTGGGAATGGTGGGGAAGAGCCACAGGGAGAAAGGAATGCTCAAGTAAATCCCAGGAGACTGGGGGAGGTCACAGGGAGCCTCAGAGCAACACCTGGGAGAAGTCTGGGAATCATGGAAAACAGGGAAAAACCAGACTTTTCCAGGAATTCCTGCCCTTCCAATGAGACCATCTGAACTCTGAGGCACAGCAACCCCAGCAGAGCCCAACCCTTCCCTCTGCCAGCATCTTCCAGCTCCTCCCAACTCCCACCCGCCCATCTGGGCTGAGCACCGAAACAGAGTTCTCATCCAGCCCTAAAAACACCCCGAGGCACCCAGAGCTCCTTCCCGGCATGGAAAATCCACTTCCCTCAGAAGGAAAGGGATGACTGCCTGGGGTGGATGGAAGGCATGCAGGCAGAGCATTCCTGGGATCCGAGATCTGGGAATGTTCCCGAAGAGCTCCTGCTCTGTGCCAGCATCCCTGCCTGCAGCCACCCCATGGAAAAGGATGGAAATGGAACAGAAACTCAGCAGCCACCTTGGGGGAGGAAAATAATCCGAATCAACAGCAGGATGATCCAGAGGGGGATGATCCACCTCCTGCCGCCTGGAAAAGTTGTGGATACCCCATCCCAGGCTGGACAGGGCTTGGAGCAGCCTGGGATAGTGGGAGGTGTCCCTGCCCATGGATGGGGTGGAATGGGATGGGATTTAACGTCCCTTCCCACCCAAAGCAGTCTGGGATCCTCTGAAGGTGTGGAAACACCTCTGCATCCCACTGGAATTTTTCCTGGAAGCACAGCAGTGCCCTCACATTTGGGGTGGGAAAAGGCAAAGAGCATCAGCCAGAATTCCCAATTCCAAACACCGAGCCCGTCCTGAAACCTTCAAGAAAAAAAAAAAGGCATCATTTTCCCTAAAACAGCAAAAACGCTGCAGCCTTGGAGGGTTTGGAGGCAGCCTGGGGAGAGCGAAATCAGCAGGATCGGGACGGCAGCAAAGGGTTGGAGATAAAATTAGCAATCGCTCCAGGCAGGAGGGAATTTGTGCTGCTCCGGCTGGGATGTGGCGGATTCATCCTCCTGGGAATAACGAGGCTGCTGGATGACATCACATCTGCAGGGAAATGGGGCCTAATTAACCTTCCTGACCACCATCCCTCCCTCCCTCCTGCCGCGGGAAATGATTTCCCTCCGTGGCACCCTCGGGATGCTCTGCATCTCAAGCAGGGAGGGAGAAGCACGCGATAATCCCGAGTCTGATCTGCCCGTGCAGCAGGAAGTGCCAGTGGGATTCGGGGATGCTGATCCCGGGAGTTTTGGGATGCCTCTTTTCCTCCGGGAGAGGCTGGAGGATGCTGCAGATGGAGGAGCAGCTTGGAGATGCTGAGCACCTGGTGGTGCACCTGGGGGGGTCAGGGAAGTGTGGCACCCGGGGGGGAATACAGTGTGGAATTGCTGAGGGTTTAGAGACACTGGCTGGGAAGTTCTTCCAGGGAAAGAAGGTTTTCCAGGTGGAATGGCATGGAATTTTATATCCTTCTCACCCTAAACCACTCCGGGGGTCTGTAATTCTATGATATTGCTGTATTTCTATGTATTTCTATATATTTATTTCTATATATTTCTATATCTATGGCCCAGCAAGGATTCCCGGGGATCCTTTTCCAGCCCCAAATCCAGCCTGACAGTCGTTCCCACAGTGCTGATCCTGTCTTTCCCGGGAAGTTGCCGTGCAGGGAATGTTAGTCAGCTGAAGCCGCTGGCACAATCTGTGTTTAGTTCAGGAGCTGTGTGTGAATTGGGAATTCATGGCAGGAGCTGGGAGATGCTGGGGTGGGGCTGGGAGTGGGATGTTGCCGTGGCAGAGGGATGGATGCAGGTGAGGAGCTGGAAAAGCTGCTTTGGCACAACCCCAGCAGCTGGCTGGGCCTGGAGGAGCAGAGAAATCCCTCAGAGGGGAGAGTTTGGGATCGGCAGGGCTTGGCAATTCCCTTTTCCAGGCATTAGGATCCCGTGGCAGCTCCTGTCCCACAGCAGGATGTCACTGTCCCCATGTCCCCTGTTTGGGGTCAGCCGTGCACCCAGCCCTGGGAACAGTGAGGGAGCAGTCAGCGTTTCATTTCAGGCCCTCTGGCAGTGGGAAGCCATTCCCTGCGTCCTGTCCCTCCAGCCCTTGTCCCCAGTCCCTCTGCAGCTCTCCTGGAGCTCCTTCAGGCCCTGCAAGTGTCCAAGGCCAGGCTGGATGTGGCTTGGAGCACCCTGGGATCATGGGAGGTGTCAGAGGAGGGTCTACGGTCTCTTCCAGCCCAACACCTCCTGGAATTCTGGGATTTAGATTCCCAAAACCCTCTGGATCAGAGCCACTGCTGCTCATTTTCCCATATTTCCCAACTCCCATCTCATTCCCACCTCCCAGTTTGGGATGAACAGGGAGGAAACTCCAAAGCAGGAAGTGATGTTCACCCCACACCATCATCCCAGCCCTTCCACACCCCAGGGAATTCCAGCAACATCCCCAGAATTCCCAAATTCCAGCTGTTCCAAAGCACACCTTGCCCAGCCCCACCTCTGTGCTCCCAACCACTGGAATGGTGAATCCCAGTCCCTGAAAATCCCTAATTGCTGTGTTTGTGTTTGGGGTTCTTGGGCTGATCTGCTCGGCGCTAATGAGCCATTAATCCCAATTAAAGCCTCTCTCCAGCACAGCTTTAATTGCAGGCGGTTCTGCTGATGAATTAATTATTGCCAGGTGAGCTCAGGCTCCCGAGCCTCAATACCCAGGGAAGAACATTCCCTAAATATTGCTCCTGGAGACACATTCCTGTGGGAATATGGACACAGCAACCGAAATCCCAGGATGGGTTGGGTTGGGTTGGATTGGAAGGATTTCGATCCCATCCTAATCTATCCCCATCCCATGGGCAGGGAAACTTCCACTATCCCAGGTTATTCCAACCTTGGACACTTCCAGGGATCCAGGGGCAGCCACAGCTTCTCTGGGAATTCCAGCCCAGCCAGGAATTCCCAATTCCCAACATCCCAATTACAGTGAAACACTGGGATGCTTTCCTGGACATCATGGATCAGGCCAAATCTCCAGATATATTTTTCGGGCAGCTTTTAAATTCTTAACCTCCTGCAGGGATAACCTGGGATAGGGAAGGTGTCCCTGGCCATGGCAGGGGTGGCACTGGATGAGATGGGATTTAAGGTCCCTTCCCTCCCAAACCATCCCAGGATCCTGGGATTCCACGATCCTTCTCACCCTTGCACTCTGACAATATCATTTTAACTTTCAACATATTCCAATTCGTGGTTACTCCGATCCCAAAAATACTCCAGAAGCCCCAATCCAGCCCACATTAAATCCCTGGAGATTTCCCGGAAAAGCCCAGCCTGGGACACAGCCAGGAGAGCAGGAAGATGGAGAGAGCTCTCCCTGAGGGACACAGAGCCATCCATGTCCTCAATCACAATTAGCGCTGCCTGTCCCGCGTGATTTATCTGCTGTGTCCCCAAGGATCCGGATGCAGCCATGGATCAATATCCTAGCGAGGAGACAGGAGATCTCAGCAGCAAAATCTCTGCTCCCAGAGGCTGCCTGGCTCCGGCTCCTTGATCCCTGCAGGTCTGTTATCCTTCCTCAGCCCTTTCCCAAGGGATCAGGAGGTGATTCCTGATGGGATTGGGGTGCCTGGGAGACCTCACAGCATCCCAAAGGCATCCTGCCAGGAACCACAGCACATGGAATGGTTGGGGTGGGAAGGATTTTAAATCCCATCCCAATCCATCCCATTCCATAGGGACACCTTCACTATCCCAGGTTATTCCAGCCTGGCCTTGGACACTGCCAGGGATCCAGGGGCAGCCACAGCTTCTCTGGGAATTCCAGCCCAGCCAGGAATTCCCAATTCCCAATCTCCCATCCATCCCTGGGCTCTGGCAGTGGGAAGCCATTCCCTGTGTCCTGTCCCTTTCCAAAGGAGCCATGGAGTGTGGCTGCTCAGTGAAAGCCATCCATTGGAATCATGGAATTCCAGAGTGCTTTAGGCTGGAAAAGCCTCTCAGACCATGGAATCCAACCATTCCCAGCACTGCCCCATATCCCCAAGTGCCACATCCACACGGCTTTGGGATCCCTCTGGAGATGGAGACTCCCTATGACAACCTTTTCCACGAAGAAATATTCCCAAATATGCAACCCAAACCTCCCCTGGTGCAACTTCATGCCATTCCCAAGCCTTGATCCCTGAGGAGAGCGAATATTGTGAATATTCTGGGAGGGAGCTGGAATATTTGGAATATTGTTTCCCACCTCCCCCATGGTGCGGAGCTGTAAATAAGGAATAAAGAGCACAAAGGTATCCAGGAGGGAGGAGCAGGTATCCATGGAAAAGCCAGCTGGGCATTCCTGGCAGCCTGGAAACAGCACATCTGCCCGAGGCAGGGAATGCTGCGGATCATGGGAACAATCAGGAAATAACGGAACAGGGATCCAAAATCCTCTGCCAGCAGCATCCATCGTTCACCAAGGGCAAATATCCAGGGAAAGCTGCACTGCCAGGGGATCCAGGCTGGGAAATAAGGAGTGGGAAGAAGTTGCTGCACGGAAGAAATGGCTTGGATTTCAAGAGAATCAAGGATTCAAGGAGCCAGGGAATGAGGGACAAGGGGGAATGGCTTTAAACGGAAGGATTGAGGGCAGGGTTAGACAGGATTTTGGGAAAGAATTCCAGGCTGGGAGGGTGGGGAGGAATTGGGCTGGAATTCCCAGAGAAGCTGTGCTGCCCCTGGATCCCTGGAAGTGTCCCTGGACAGGGCTTGGAGCAGCCTGGGATGGGGGGAGGTGTCCCTGCCATGGAATGGGATTGGATTTAAGGTCCTTCCATCCCCAACCATTCCCGAATCCCATGAATCGGCACCACTGGAGCCCTTCAGGGTTTGATTTGTCCATGGATTTCTCAGGAGGAGCAGTCTAGGTCTATCTTTAGCCCTCAGCATCCCCACATGCCAGCACTCCACGAAAAATTCCAGCTCTCTGCCTTCCCCTTTCCCACCCCACATTCCCAAACCTCCTCCTCCAGCTCCACATGGAGCTGGATATTCCCTTTTCCTTGCTCCACCCCTCCCTTTCCCAGTGCAGATCCATAGCGATCAGATTTTAACACTCCTGAGCTCTCCAGCTGATCGCACACGGAATGATCACTCCTGCTCAGCCCTCCAGCAAGAATTCCCAGGAAAAACGGGACTCCAGGTGGATCCAAGGGCTGGGGCGGCACTGGATCAGCACAGGAGGCTGCTGGAGCAGAAGGAATCCTGGTGGATGAAGTGCAAACAGGGAATTTTGGCAGAGTTCTGACGAATCACCATTCCTGGATTTTCCATGGGGAAGGGGAGGTGAAAATCACTCTCGGCTTTCTCTCCTGGGTGTCCAGAGAAATCTCAGGGAGAAAAAGGAGGGAGCAGGGATGCAGGGAAATGGTGGGGAATTGGGAATTGCTGCCTCAGGCAGGAGCAGGGAGAGTTATCCGAGATAAAAGTTACGTAAGGGATGAATCCCAGAATTCCAGACTTCCATCCCATCCCATCCCACTATCCAGCTTTTCCATGCCTCTCCAACCTGGCTTTAGACAATTCCAGGGATCCAGGGGCAGCACAGCTTCTCTGGGATATTTTTCCCAAAACTCTCCCCTCCCAGCTGTGCCTCCTCAACGCTTCCCCTCGTTTTCCCAGCTCATTCCATCTTTTCCTCAGCTTTAAAAATCCCTTTTCCCCCCTTTTTTCCCCCAGCAGCTCCAGCAGGGCAGAGGGAAGTTGGGATTGAAGATTCCAAACCCAGCAAATCCTGGCTCGGCCAAAGCCAAACGTGTTTGCCCCCGTGACCAAAAAATATTGGATTTTCCACTGATGGATTTTCCACTGACAGATTGAAAAAAAAAAAATCAGCTGAACTGTTCAGTCCTGAGAGTTTTAAATGATTCTTTTATCCTGCTCAGGTTATGCTTCAAAATAGTGGAAAATAAATGCAATTTCAAAGCCACTTTCTATATGGGAATTGTTTTTTTCCTGTCACCCTCCCACCCAACACACAAAAAATCCCAAAATCTGAGAGGAAAGAGAAAAAAAAAGTCAATATATTAACCTTTAAATTAACCTTCCAGCCCAAACCATTCTGGAATTCTGAGATTTTTATGCTCCACCTTGAAAGTTGCTAAATTTACGTTGAGGTTTCTCATCGACCCTGGGAATAAACATCCCAAAAAATCCCATTTTGGAGTGGAATGATCACAATCCTGGACATTTTCAGATCTGTCCCAGCTCTTCATTCCCATGGATCCAAGGGGAAGCTCCCTGCCCTTCCACAATTCCAATTTTTTCATGTTTTTCAAAGCCCAACCCGTGGCAAAGGCCTCTGATGCCATCCCTACTCCTTTAATTAAAAAGCCTGGCAGCCTCTTGGAGATCTTTAATCAGCAAATCGCAGGAAGAGCTTTCCAAAATAAATTTAATGAGTTTGGAAAATGCTGCACAAACCATTCCTGCAGGGCTCTGTTGGCTTCAGATTCCTATTAATTGTTCATTTTCCAGGAATTTCAGCAGCTTATCAAGACATTGCAGGATAACATGGGCATTGCAGGGGGTTACATAATCCCAACACATCCAGAGGCAAATCCCAGTAGGAAAATCCAGGATGAAAGTCAAATTCTCCCCAGGAAGCTTCGCTGACAACGGAGCTTCCAGTTCTCCATCCCAACGATGGGAAATGAGGACAAGAGGATTGGGAAATAAACGCTTGGAATGTTTTTCCATGAATTTCCAAAACTTCCATGTTTTCCTAATAATAGAGGGGTGGAAGAGATATGCAAAATAACCTGGAATGATCAGTGTTGAACCTCAGGAATTATCACCAGCTCCGGGTGCTGGAAAGGCTCCAAAAAATGGGAACAATCACTGGGAAAAAGCTCCAAAAAATGGGAACAATCACTGGGAAAAAGCTCCAAAAAATGGGAACAATGGCTGGGAAAAGCTCCAAAAAATGGAAACAATCCCAGTGCCAGAATGGAAAATCCTTTAGGGGTTGGGATCATCCCACAGAATTCCCGGGCAGGAATTTGAGGTCATGGAATCATGGAATGGTTTGGGTTGAAGGGATTTTAAATCCCATCTCATTCCAGCCCTGACATCTCCCACTATCCCAGGAAATTCCAGCCTGGCCTTGGACACTGCCAGGGATCCAGGGGCAGCCACAGCTTCTCTGGGAATTCCAGCCCAGCCAGGAATTCCTTCCCAAAATCCATCTAAATCTTCCCTCTTTCAGTTAAAAACCACCCCATCTCCTGTCCCAAGGAATCACCTCCATCATCCCTGGCTGGGACCTCAAAAATTCCATCAGAGGAGACATTTCCTGGAAAGAAAGGCCTGGCTGGAATCTGGGAAGGGAAGGAGAAATTGGCTCAGCCATTCTCCCAGGGAATTCCAGGAAGGATCAGAAGCTCCCAGCTTCCCTCCAGGAATGCCCTGGATTCACTTCCAACGTCTTTCTCCTCCCTGGAGATTTGGATTCTTAAATCCCTGATTGATTATTATAAATATTAGAGGGAAAAACACTCACCACATTCTGATTCTGGTTATGATTTATGAGGGATTTGCATCTCAGGGAGACAGGGGAGGAATGGAATGGGAAAAACTTGGGAAATGGGAAAATAAAGAAGATTCTTCAAGGAAGGAAGGAAGGAAGGAAGGAAGGAAAAATAAATTCCTCTGGAGCACCTGCTGGAGCTAACCAGGAGCTCCAAATCCACAGGAAAAGAGAACTTAAATCATGGAGATTCAGACTCCTAAATCCCTGATTATTGCAAATATTAGAGGGAAAAACACTCAAAACATTCCAATCCTGGTTGTAATTTATGAGGGATTTGCACCTCAGGGAGATAAGGGAGGAATGGGAAAAACATAGGAAATGGGAAAATGAAGAAGATTCTTCAATGATTAAAGCAGGGAAGGAAATTCAAGGAAAATTAATTCCTCTGGAGCACCTGCTGGAGCCAACCAGGAGCTCCAAATCCATGGGAAAAGAGAACTCAAACCATGGAGACTTGGATTCCTAAATCCCTGATTTTCCAGCCAGGAGCAGGGCCTGGATGAGGTGAATCCTCTCTAAATTATTCCCCAAAGAGAAAAAAACCTGGGATTGTTTAGATTTTTTTAGCTTTTGAACAGGTCCTGTCAAAGCTGCGGCTGATATTCCCAGGCTTCACCCCAATTCCAGGGTCACAATCCCAAAACCACACTCAACCTCCCCAAAACCATGGAATTAATCCCATTTTTCCCTTTGCAGAGATACCCCAGGATGTGATCCTTAGGAAACAAATCCCATTGTTCTCAGCACTTCATAATAAATTTCATAATAAACTTTATAATAAACTTTATAATCAGCTTTATAATTTCTGCATATCTCTGCACAATTCCCACAGGGAAACCTCTGCTTTTCCCAAACTCTGACCTCCCAGCTGCAGGATTTGAGGGGAAATGCAGCATTTCTCTGGGAAAACTCCAGGATTGAGAGGAGAATCCTGAATTCCTGCAGGATTTAAACCCACTGAGGTGTCAGGAATTCCCTTAAAACTCAGCATTTGGTCACCCTGGAAGATTTTCCCACCTTCCCAACCTTCCCAGCCCCTCCTGTTTTATCCAGATTTGGCATATTTTGCTCTGTTTTGCCCAATTTTCAGCTCAGCTCCCAAAAATAGGTCACAACATTCGGAACTTTATCCCAATTAGATGCTAAAGACCCAGAAATTCCCTTTTTTTCCCTCATTCCCTGTGTCATTTCCAGGTCTGAAATGTTTCCCAAAACAAAGCCGAACAAACCTAGGGTTTGAAACTCCAAGAGTTCTTTACAAATTGAAGTTTTGCTTCCCTCCTTTTGTTTGGAATGAATTTTGGAAGGAATTAAAACAAGAAACCTGCAAGGTCTGGTCTGCAGGTCAGGCCTGCAAGTTTTCCGTGAGCTTTTCCAGGGAATTTTTATGGAAATATCAGAGAGCTTTAGGGGAAATATCAGGGAGGTTTTGGGGAAATGTCAGGGAGATTTTAGGGGAAATGTCAGGAAGACTTTAGGGATATTATCAGGGAGTTCTTAGGGATGTTACCAGGGAGATTTTAGGGAAGTATCAAGGAGTAATTTGGGAAATATCAGGGAAGTTTTGGGGAAATATCAGGGAGGTTTGGGGGAAATATCAGGGAATTTTTAGTGGAATATCATGGGGTTTTTAGGGAAATATCAGGGAGATTTTAGGGAAATGTCAGGGAGTTTTTAGGGAAGTATCAAGGATTTTTTTGGGAAATACCAGCATTTTTTTAGGGGAATATCAGGGAGGTTTTAGGGGAATATCAGGCAGTTTTAGGGGAATATTGGGGATATATCAGGGAGTTTTTAAGGAAATATCAGGAAGGTTTTAGGGAAGTATCAGGGAGTCTTTATGAAAATATCAGGGAGTTTTTAGGGGAATGTCAGGGGGTTTTTAGGGAAATATCAGGCATTTTAGGGAGATGTCAGGGAGTTTTTAGGGAAGAGCACAGAGGATTCACCACCCTGAAGCTCTTGGCTGTGCTCTCCTGCCCTGGCAAAGCAGGATGGGAACACTGGGACACCAAAACACACCCCAAAACCAGATCCAAAATATCCTGAACATCCAAGATAGCCTGAACATCCAAGATAGCCTGAACATCCAAGATCCATCCCACCAAAACCAGCCAGAAACCCCACTGGACAAAACCCCCAAACACCCCCAAAGCCCCACGGAGCTCCCAGAAGTCCCAGGCTCACCCGTGGTCTCCACGATGCCCTCGAGGATGACGACGATCTCGAACTGCTCGGTCTGCATGCTGCGCTGGGACAGGTCGTAGAAGGGACTCTTGGCGTCGATGACGTGGCAGATGGTCAGCGGGGACACCAGGAACAGCTGGTCAGCCCCGGTGCTGAAGCCAACGTCCAGCTCCAGCTGGTCCAGCGGCAGGAATTCCCCCTCTGGAGTCTGCCGGGACTGCGGGAGCAGAGAGATGTCGGGGAAGATGAAATAGGAAAGCCTTATGAAAGTGATTACCTGGCGAAAAATGCTGAGAATATGGAGATTGAAATGAAGGCAAGCTTTGAGTCACCAACCCCAGTCACTGAACAACTAGAAAACAATGGTACAGCCACTGGAGGTGATCCCCTCTGCCTGCAGACAGCTCCAAGGGTCAGAGCAGACCCTGCCCGCTCGGCAGAGGGTCCAAAAAGCAGTTTTTAGGGTTTGAAATATAACCCCGTGTGGTAATGCGATGATTCTTACAGGTTGTATGTAAATGTTGTAGGGTTTGCAGCTTGTCCTAGATTGGTCAATGAGAATTACAGTATTCAACCCAGAAGATGATTTATTGCATTGTAAACGGCAGCTCGCTCTCTTGGTATCGATCTCTTTCTGCTCTCTCTCGCCTCTCTGCCCTGCTCTGGGCTGTGTCTGGCAGCCCCTGGCAGCTCTCCTACACCCACCCAAGGGGTTTATTTATTTCCCAATAAACCCCATGCTCTGAGACCTGACTGCAGAGATCTCTCGTCTCTGTCCCGACCGTCCCAAACCGACAGACAGACCCTCCAATCCTCCAGAGAGGGGATCAGGATGGGGATTGGGGTTGGATTGTCATCCCTGGAATGCCAGCTTGGAGCAGCCTGGGCTGGTGGGAGGTGAACTGGGATGAGATGGGAATGAAGGTCTTTCCCAACCCAAACCATCCTGGGATTCTGTTGCTGCTGGAATCCAAGTCTGGAGTAGCAGGATGTCTCTGTGAGCTCAGAGGTGAGGGAATGGAGCGCAAAGGGAAAGCTGGAAACCGCAGCAGAGCAGGAGGGAAAGCCGGGAATTGACTGCTGGTCAGCAGGGGAAATCGGGAGTTAAGGACAGTGTGGCAAGGGAAGGGAAAGGGGATGAGCTTGGGAGGAGGGGAAATCATGGAATCCTGGAATGTGTGGGTTGGAAAAGCCCTCCAAGGTTGAGTCCAACCATTCCCAGCAAACGTCCCCAAGTGCCACATCCATGGCTTGGAAATCCCTCCAGGAATGTGACACCAGCCCTGTGCCAGCGCTGGCAACCATTTCCATGGAAAACTCTTCCCTGACATACAACCTTTCCAGGGAAAACCTCCTGATATCCAACCTGATCCAGGAAAACATTCCCAAATATCCAATCTGATCCATGGAGAAACCTTCCTTATATCCAACCTGATCCAGGGAAACATTCCCTGATATCCAACCTTTCCAGGGAAACCTTCCTTATATCCAACCTGATCCAGGGAAACCAAACTGCAAGCTTTCCCCAAGGAATTCAGATGGAATTCCAGGGGTAAAATTCCAGAGAACCCAAATTGAATTTCACACCTCCCCAAGTCCTGGGAAGAATCCAACCCCAGGCAATTCCACTGGGAATATTTGGCGAAGGAATGACCCTGAGTGACTCGTTTGCTCCAACAGATGAGGGGGGAAAACTCAGGAATTCTGAGGGACATCCAAGCTCTTTCCAGTCCTGGAAATCCATCCCGAAATTCCCATTATTGCAAAAGAGGCTTTGCATTCATTCCCCACTTTAAGGCTTTGGGGTTTCCTGAGCTCTGCAGGAAAAATTAAGGAATATTCCTTCCGGTGGATTGGGATTTCCAATTCTGCAGGAAAAGAACCTTCTCCATAACCAAAACCCTTTTCCAAAGGAAATCCAGGATCCCCCTGGATATGAACCTCACCTGGTATAGGTGAGACCCAGCCCAGGTGAGGAATTTCTGAATTCCTGTTCCAATCCTCTTTTTCTCCTTTTTATTTGCTTCTGTTTCCTCCTTTTTTTCTCCCTTCCCCTTCCTTATTCTTCTTTGTTCTCTCTTTTCCCCTCTTTTAAAAAAATCTTATTTCCTTTTTAATTTCTTCCTTTTATATTTCATTTTTCCTATTTTCTTTTAGTTTTTCTTTTATTTTCTCCCCCTTGTTTCCCTTTTATTTTCCCTTCTTTGCTTTTATCTTTTTCTTTCTTTCATTTTTCCTTTTATTTTATCCCTTTTCCTCTCTTCTTCCCTTTTTCCTCTTTTCCCCCTTTCATTTTCCCTTTTTCCTTTTATTTCCCTTTTTCCTTTCCTTTTCTCTTTTATTTTCCTTCCCCCACTTTTTCATTTTACTTTTCCCTTTTATTTTCCTGTTTTTTCCCCTTTTATTTTCCCTTCCCCCACATTTGTCCTGTTTTTTCCCTTTTTTCCTTCTACTTATCCTTTTTTCCCCATTTTTCCCTTCCCTTTTTTTTCCACCAAGAGGTCTGACCAGGCTTTTCCTTCAGGCACAAACCTTTCCTTTCCCATATTTCAAATCCAGGGAATTCTTCTGGAGCCACACTAAGTTTGAAGCTCCAACTTTTAAATTTCCCCCGTACCACTTCAAGAGCCAAAAAAAAAAAAAAGCAATTTTCAAATGCTGAATTGGAAATCATTAATTTTTGGTCTTTAAGACCTTGAAATATATTAAATTATTTAAATATAATTATATAGAATATAAAGATATATTTACACATTAATTATTAAATGTTTGAAATAATTGTATAAATAAGAGATCATCAAATACAAATACATTATAATTGCATCTTATGTAAGTATGATATTACGTTGCAATGCCATTTTTATATAACTATGCATATAAATAACTATCCATAAATAATATTTATAACGCTTATAAATGACACTCTATAATAATTTTAAAGCTATTAGAGGGTTATTTTGGGAGTTCTTTTGGGAATTCTTTCCCTCTTTTAGGAGAATTCTTCCCGTCTTTTAAATCCCTCGGGATTTAGGGAACCCCAACTCTGGGACATTCCTGAAATCCCACAGGAAACAGAGATTTGGGGAAAACAGGACAACTTCAGGAGTCTCCGTTTGGGGTTGGGGTTCCTCCTGCTCTGAGCTCCGCAGGAAAAATAAAGGAATATTCAGCCCAGTAGATAGGGATGTCTGCAGGAAAATAACTTCTCCAGAACCAAAATCCTTTTCCAATTCCCATTCCCATCCTTCCAGCCCCTCCATCCCCATTCCTGTCCTTCCATCCCCTCCATCCCCATCCCCATTCCCGATTCCCAATTCCTGTCCTTCCATCCCGACTCCTAAATCCCAATTCCCTCTCTCTCCCCTCCGGAGCCGCGTTGGCTTTGCCGAGGCTCAGATAAACACCGACTTTTCCCAGCCCTCCAGGGCAGGATTTTCCAGGTCTAACCACTCGGCTTTCCTTGGAGTTCAGATAAATAAAGTTCTGCCTGGCTGGGCTCAGGCTTGCCCAAAAACCTCAGATTATGCCAGAAGCTTTCTCTTTCCCGAGCTACAAAGGATTTACTTGTCAGGGAAATGGAGCATTTTGTAGGAATCTATAAATATCCATCCCAATCCTGTGCTGAACGCAGGAATTATCTCCGAGGAGGTTGGCAATCCGGTGCCTCGGGGCTGAGCTCGGAGATGCTCTGCGCTACAAAAACAGGACAGGGCTGATGGGACAGCAGCACGACCCACAAATGATCTGGGGTCATCCAGGTGGCCACAGGCAGGGCCACCCTAATGGAGCAGGGGGCTGCAAACCCCAGGGACATGGGAACAGCCACGGGCAGAGCGAGGGGTGGCAGAGCTGGGGCGGCTGGCAGCTCCAGGGACACGCAGGAGGGTGGCATGTCCCCAAGGCAGTGGCGCTGGGGCCACGGCTCTGCCACGGGATCGTGGGATTGCTTGGGTTGGAAAGCTCGCCAAGGCCAGGGAGTCCAGCCATTGCCAGCACTGCCGAGGTCCCCATGTCCCCAAGGGCCACATCCACACGGGATGGGGACTCCAGCACTGCCCCATGTCCCCAAATGCCACATCCATGCAGAATGGGGAATCCTGAGCACCACATCCACACGGGATGGGGACTCCAGCACTGCCCCACATCCCTGAGTGCCACATCCACAGGAGATGGGAACTCCACTACTGCCCCACGTCCCCAAATGCCACATTCACGTGGAACGGGGACTCCCAAGTGCCACATCCACACGAGACAGGGATTCCAGCACTGCCCCACGTCCCACACCCACACGCGACGGTGACTCCACCAGCACCCCGGCCAGCTCCCCACCAGCTCCTCTCCCCCCATCGCTGCCCCGCTCACCTTGAGCAGCTTGCAGCGGATCTGCGCCGACACCATGTGGCTGTTGCGCAGGTTGCCCACGCGGAACATGAGCGTGAGCTTGCCGTCGCGCATGGAGATGGCGGCGTGCTCGCTGAACATCAGCGTCTCGGCCCTCTTCTTGGGCTGCGACATCTTGATGAACATGCAGCCGATCAGGAAGGCGTCCACGATGGAGCCCAGGATGGACTGGAAGAGGAAGAGGATGATGCCCTCGGGGCACTTGTCGGTGATGTAGCGGTAGCCGTAGCCGATGGTGGCCTCGGTCTCGATGAAGAAGAGGAAGGCGGAGGGGAAGTTGTACACGTTGGCCACGCACGGGGTGTAGCTGTCGTCGTGCGCCTTGTTGAGGTCCCCGCGCATGTAGGCGATCACCCACCACATGGAGGCCATGAAGAGCCACGCCACCGTGTAGGTGAGGATGAAGATGAACAGGTTCCATCGCCACTTGAGGTCCACCAGCGTGGTGAAGAGGTCGGACAGGTAGCGGCTGGTCTCGCCGCCCAGGTTGCCGTGCTGCACGTTGCAGCGCCCGTTNCCGCCACCGCCACCCACGCGGAGCCGCCGGCAGCGGCCCCGGGCAGGGCGGCACCGCCCCGCGCAACGCCCCGCGCAGCGACCCTCCCTCCGCACCTCCCCGCGCAAGGACACTCCCTCCGCACCGCCTCTCGATCCGCCCCCCGCGCAACGCACCTGATCCGCCCCTGGATCCGCCCCGCGCACAGCCCGCCCTCCGCATCCTCTGCGCTCCTCATCCTCATCCTGCCCTCATCATCCTCCCGCCAGCATCCTCTCCTCATCTTCCTCCTCCCCATCATCCCCTTCACAGCATCCTCCCTTAGCAGCCTCTCCCGGGGCTCCATCCCTCCTCCTCCTCCCCCTCTTCCTCCACCCTCGGAGGAGCTCCAACTCCCACAGAACCGCCAGGAGGGGCTGAGGGGAGCTCGGGCACTTCTATTCTATTCCATTCTATTCCATTCTATTCCATTCTATTCTATTCTATTCTATTCTATTCTATTCTATTCTATTCTATTCTATTCTATTCTATTCTATCCCCATCCCCATCCCCATTCTGTCCTATTTTATCCCATTTTTATCTTCATTGCATTTCTAAGTTTTTAAAATATCTGGATCTCCCCAGCAGCCGGGCAGCACTGCCAGGACACAGAGGGGACACAGTCCCCCCAAAGAGCAGCAGAGGCACACAGCTCAGTGCCACACGGAGATTGGTGGGAAGCAGGAAATCAGGCCAAAAACTGGGATAAATGCACAGGAATCATGGAACAGTTTGGGGGGAAAGGGAGCTGGTGATGCTCTGAAAGGTCAGGCTGTAGCCAAGGCTTTTAATCCTCACCCACTCTTTCTCCTGCTGCTCCAGAGAAAATTCGGATTGTCAGCTTTCAGCCGTGTGACAAAGCCCAGCCACACCTCATTTTCCAACCATTATCCCTTCTCCTCCTTTTGAACTGCTTTCCAAGGACTTTTCCTGCCATGGCATTTCTGTTCCAGGTGATTATTTGTTAGAAAATGAATCTGGTTTCTCACTTTTCCCCACCATTTCTTCCTGCCACACGTTGCCTGTTCATTTTCCCACCCACTGAAAAGGAATCCCGGGTGGAATTCATCCCAAATCCCAGCTAAGCAGTGCCAGGCTGCCAGAACCCTCCTGGCTCAGAGATCCATCAGCCTTTCCAGCTTCCCCTCTCCCACTGCTCCCATTTCTCCTTCCTCCATCCCTCCCAGAGGCCTCTCCCGCCTCTTTCCCTCCATCCCTGGGCTGGAATTGGGCAAAGATTCCATGTGATCCATCGCAGTGTTAGTCTCAACGATCCAAGGGGAGCCATTCCCTGTAATTACTGAAATTCCAATCCACATCCTCGTTGTGTTTGGGGGGATGAGCAAATCCCCAACATCTGTTCTGCCATCCGGGGTGGGATGAGGGGATGCTGGAAGCGGAAAAGGAGTGATGGATGTGGATCAGTGTCACACCAAGGGTCCTGGAAGGCCTGGGAGAGCTCTTTCCCCCCGGATTGATGGAAATCCCAACTTATGCCATAGCCACGGGAAAAAGTGGGAACAGCCTGGAATTCATGGTGCTTTTCCCGGAATTCCCTCCAATGTCCCTGAGGTTGCTCCTTCCCAGTCACCCCAGCAGGGTCAGCAGGAGCCCAGAACACTTCTCCATGAGTCGATGGATTTTCCCTTTGGCAATCACTTGTGCTGTTGATCCCGAAAGTCCTCCCAGCGGGATGGGAGGAGGGGACAATGCCCTGCAGGGAGGAAAGGCTGATCTGCATGCAAAGGCACTCGGGAAAGCCAGGTGGGAGTTTCCAGCTCAGAATCAAATGGAGATGCTGAATGGATGTGGTAGAGAAAATTCCACAGGAGGGATGGATGGATGGATGGATGGATGAGTGGATGGATAAGTGGATGGATGGAAGGATGGACGGACAGACAAGGCTAGGAGCTGCTGGCATCAGCAGAGCAGGGACAGCCTTTGCTGTGACCAGTGGAGAATCACAGAATCCTTCCACTGTCCCAGGCTGCTCCAAACCCTGTCCAGCCTGCCCTTGGACATCCCAGGGATCCAGGAGCAGCCACAGCTTCTCTGGGAATTCCAGCCCAGCCAGGAATTCCCAATTCCCAATCTCCCATCCATCGCTGCCCTCTGGCAGTGGGAAGCCATTCCCTGTGTCCTGTCCCTCCATCCCTTGTCCCCAGTCCCTCTGCAGCTCTCCTGGAGCTCCTTCGGGCCCTGGCAGGAGCTCTGAGCTCTCCCTGGATCCTTCCCTTCTCCAGGGGAATATTCCCAGCTCTCCAGCCTGGCTCCAGAGCAGCCTCATGGCCTCCTCTGGACTCTCTCCAGCAGCTCCAGGTCCTCCTTGTTCTGATTATCCCACAAATCAAAACTTCCCCTGCCTGCTGCCAGCCCAGCTGAACATTCCAGGTGAGTTTTCCCATCCAATCTCCGAGGTTTGTGTTTGGATCAATTTAAACTCACCTGGGCAGGAGTTCCCTCCGGAGCTCCTTTTCCTGCAATTCCATTTCTTACCTGCAGTTCCCTGGAAGTTTTTCCAGGCTTTAGGTGACATGAGGATGACAAAATGATTGAATGAATTATTTATTCCCTGAATTAACAGAGCCATCCCAAACCTGTCTCATTCAGCCCCACGGCCTGGAAGGTGCCTGGATATGGATTTGAGGGCAGATCCTGCTGTTTTCCCTCCGAAAAAGAACTTCCAGTTGGAAAACGGATTGGAGCAGGTGGTTGTGGTGCCAGTGACATGATATTCCTGACCCCAAAAATGTCCTGAGGAGTTTCATCCAGAGGGGATGAATCCCTAAATCCCTTAAAAAGATCCCAAAATAATAGTGAATTCAGATTTTCAGAGCAATGAGATTGAGGTTGGTTCCCTCTCTGTAATTTTCTATCAATCCTAATTATTAACATTTCCGAGAAATTCCAGGGAAAAAAGGGAAATACCTCCGTGCCTGCATTCATCCCTCCCAAACGGATTATTGGGTGATTCATCCCGAGCCTTCCCAGCCCGTCATTAACAGGAGCAGTTAATTACATCCCTGCAAAAGGCGTTAATTAGCAGCAGGGAAAGCAGGGCTTTGCTGGGGTTTTGGTGTCACCTGCAGTTCCCACAACCTGGCATAGGGAATTCTTGAGAAAAAGGAGTTAATTTGGGGTTTTTTCCCATGTTTTTGTGAGCAAGGAAGTGACTCTGGCTGTGAGGAATCTCATTAAACAAGATATTAATTAATCCTTTCGTGATTTAATTGGTTGAAGGGCACTGCAGCTGTGTAGGACCAATGATGTAATTCTGTATTAATATATAAACTGTATTTATAAAATCCTGATTTTATAAACAGCTCTGGCTGTGACACCAAGGAACCTTGGGATGGGACAGGGCAGCGTTGGGGACATGGAGATGTCACCCTTTGGAGCCAGGGGTGTTCCACAGGGAGGTGACACCACTCTTTCCCGCTGTCCCCAGGACATTCCCGACCTCCTCCTTCCAATCCCATCCCAAAATCCCAGCCACACAACACACCCAGGGCTGCAGTGTGGCCAAAACCCTCGGGAAGGAGATAAAATAAGTACTTTATTCCTCTTTTCCAGCATGGAAATTCCCATTTAAATTTGTCTGTGACATTTTCCTGCTCTTTTTACAAAGCAGAACAAATTCTCCCCCTTTTTCTTGAGCTTTTAAGTCCCATTCCATATTTTTGGGGGGATTTGGAGCAGGAATATTTGGGCAGAGAGGCTGGAGATGAGTTAATCCATGACATTCCGAGTTAATCCATGACATTCCAGCTCCATGCAGGCCCAGCATTCCCGCTTTACCACCCTCCTGCTTCCCATTTAATGCCGTTTATCCAGCAGTTTTCCTCTCTGGATTTACACCCCATCCACCCATCCCACGAGGAATCCACAACCACCACAGCAGGATACAGAAAATACCAGCATTTTTAATGACCCAGTGCATTTACAGAGGTTTTTAGGGATTTGTGAGCGAAATCCCGGGAAATATTTCCCCACTAACCCGTGCTGGGATCGCACTACCCCAGGATCTCAGTCCCCTGAACCCTCTGGGAAGTGAGAATTCCCAAAAACCCAACCCAGAGGGCCACAGCTGGTTGGGGTGGCCCCAAAGGAAGGTCTCCAGCACATTTTGGGAATGTTCCTGCTGTCCCCACATCCCGGCAGGGAGAATCTCCTGAGTGCCAGCAGCACTTTGGGAACAAAGTGGATTGAGTCCCAAAATTCCTAAAGCCAGCAAGGAATCTCCGTGATTCCTGCGGGAATGGGAACAGTGGGAAGCAGAGCTGAGGGAGGATCCAGGGATGATGTCCCGGTGGGATGCAGGGATTCATGGATGAGCTGGCATGGCGACTCTCCAGGCTCTGCTGGTGCCAGCGTTGGTCCCTCCAGGTGTCCCCCGAGTCCCAACTCCGGGAGAGATCCATTCCATGGAAGGAGGGAACAGCTCCATCCCCACGGCAGTGCCAGTTCCGTTCCCATGGAAAGGACAGCTCCTTCCTGCCACTCCGAGTTCCCACACGAGGAGTGCAACTCCTTCCCCTCAGCATTCCCACATCTTCTGCTGCGATGGAATTCCCGTTCTGAGTGCAGTCTTTGCCTGGTTTTCCCAACGCCAGATCCCATTTTTTTCCCAGCACAACCCACGAAGCTTTGGCTCTGTGTGCTGCCAAATCCCATCAGGCACAGGAGAACACCCAGGATCCTCCTGGATATTCTCCAGGATCTCCTCCAGCTTTTCCAGGAGAACCTGGCACATCCCAGGACACACCTCCCAGGACGGCTCCCAGTGCCAGCTGGTGCCACAAGGCCTCTGTCCTGGGCCAGCCCTCCACGGTGACATCGCAGCACCTTCATATCCCAACTTCTCCAATGGATGGTGCCTCCGGAACGCCTCCAGAGCACATCCATGTGGATATCACCTCCATATCCCAACTTCTCCAATGGATGGTGCCTCTGGAATGCCTCCGGAACACATCCCTGCAGATATCTGTTGGATCATCTGGAGGCTCCGAGGAGTCCGAGGGCACTGCGGCACCAGGAACCCCCCGGCGACTCCGCTGGGATCGGGAGACGCTCCAGCCCCGCGTGGAAAAGTGGGAAAAGCAGGAAAAGCGGGAATCAGGCGCCCAGGGTCATGTTGCGCAGCAGCCACTGCTGGGAGCGGCCGTTCCCGCACTCCCGCACGGTTGGCACCAGCCGGTCCTCCTCCGCCGGCTCCGCCAGGCACTGGTTGCTGTTCAGGTGCCGCAGGGTCAGCTTCTGCAAGGGGAGCACACGGAATTCCCGGTGAATCCCAACATTCCAAAGGGGACATCGTTCAGGGCATTGCATGGAGCACTGGGGATCTCCTGGAGGGATCTCCTGGAGCTCCAGGACATTCCCACCTCATCCCACCTGGAGCCACCCAGCTCCTCCCTCTGCTGAACCCACAAATCCCTCAGGAAAGGGAAAAGAATCCCCAATAAGTCTTATTTCCAAGCCACAGGGAGTTTGGTCTCCATGGCCATGGACATGTGAGATGTGGCAGAGGATAGCAGGAATTTTTGCTGATGGGAATTTACTCAGTATTCCATGGAAATTCTCCCATTTCCAGGGTGTTTTTCCATCTTTGGGATGCCCATTTCTGTTCCCGCCATACTCCTGAGGGATGCGGCAGAACAAATGGAAGGAATGAATTGCTTTCTGTCAGGAAGCACCAGGAAAACAAACCGCTGGAGAAATCCTGGGAAGTTAAATGGGAAATTCTTGGCCTTACATATCACAACCCAGGGTTCATCATTCCATGGGATCGTGCCACGGCCTCCCAGCATTCCCAGTTCTCCCCAGCCCCACAGCCCTGGGAACAGGGAATTCCAGGATTGCATCCAGGATCTGCAGATCACCCACTGGGGCAGAGACCAATTGCATGGCAAGGGAACAAACAGGGAAAACCAGGATGGGCAGGAAAATCCTGGAGCCTCCTGGAGAGGGAAAAAAGGAGGAATTAATCCCAAAATTATTGCCAAAACAACCCAGGCTGATGGCAAAATTTGGGATCTCCTTAGGAATAGAGGGGCTGGAATGGTGGGAGCTGCTTGATGGCTTGGGCTCAGCCTGGAGGAGAAATACTGATATAATATAACAAAATATAACGTATAAAATACAT
>VZRM01003652.1:36032-50252 GCA_013397955.1 Grantiella picta | reverse complement strand
TTTGTTTTTAAAGTGTATGTAATAAAGACTTCTTTCTGGTGTTCCAACTAAATGGCTGGGAAATTCCAACAAGGAATTTGGTTTTCCTACCACCGTGCTTCTCCTCTGAGCACAAAAAATTCAATGAAAATTCTCTGAAAAAAAATATTTCTTATGTCTTGGCATAGAAACCAAATCTTCAGCTCCTACAAACTGGAACAATCACAGTGACATCAAGAAATCCAGGGAGTTGAATTCATCTAACTAATTAATCTAACTAATCATCTAACTAATTAATCATCTAATTAATCAAAACTAGTAGTAATTAAGACTACTAATTACTAGTAACTAATAAAATAATTACCAACAACTAAGAAGAACTAACATGAAACATCTTTTCTATCCTCTAGCTCTAAAATCATCTTCTGTCTTGTTTTATACCAAAATTTGATATGAAAAATTATATGGAATTCTATGAAAAATTAATGGAGAAATTCTGTGAAATTCTATGCAAATTTTGTGAAAAATTATAAGAAATTTCTGTGAAAAATTCTATGAAAATTTTACGAAAAATTCTATTAAATTCTACGAATATGCTATGAAAAAATCTATTAAAAATCTTTGCACATTCTAGTAAAAATTCTATTCTCTTAAATTTGATGAATATTCCATTAAAATTCAATAAAAAATCTATGAAAAATTCTATGAGAGTTCTATGAAAACATCTATGAAAACCACGAAAATTTCTATGAAAATTTCAAGACAAATTCTATGAAATTCTATGAAAATTCTATGAAAAATTCTTTTTAAATTCTATGAAAATTTCCAAAAAAATTCCATAAAAATTCTATTAAATTTTATGCATACTCTAATAAAATTTCTACGAAAATTCCACGGTAATCTACGAATTATATGAAGAATGAACATTTCTGACACCATCCCAAAAACTATCAAAATTTCAAAAATACAAAAAAAATACAAATATTTTACCCAAAAATAAAACAAGACAGAAATTTCACTGAGCTCCTCCAGCACGGGAATATTTTCCAGGAATTCCTTACCCCACTACATCCTAGATTTCCTTCCAATCCCAACGGCCCTACAGGAAATAATCCGTAGGGCTGTAGTAGATCTTCCTAAAGACTTCCAGGCGGGAATAATTGCGGAGGATCCAGGTTTGCAGAGGACTCCCATTGCAGGCCTCCACCGTGGGGCCCTGGGAGCCATCCTCGATCCTGCCCAGCGTCAGGCACGACTGCGTGATGATGTGCAGGAATGTGTGCCTCTGGAAAACCGGGAATGCTCAGCGGGAAGCGCCGAGGGCGACGGGAAAAACAGGATTACTAATGGATAGCGGGATGGGAATGCTGTGGGGACAAAGCGCGGCTGTGGATATCCGGAGGGAAATTCATGGATTGGGGTTTAGCGCCACACACAATCTTATCCCTGTTCTTGAGAGAATTCCCGTGATCCAGCGTGGAAGGTGGTTCCCAATCCCTCGGACTGATGTAATCAAATTGGAAAGATCCAGGCAGAGATGGGTTTTTTTTCCCCATGAATATCCCAAAATCTCCCTACACCTGAGACCATTCCCATATCCCAACCCAACCCCATGAATTGATGCAATTCCCTGCTGGAAAAATCCAGGCAGAGATGGGGTTTTCCCGAATAAATATCCCAAAATCTCCTCCCTGCTCTTCAGAGAATTCCCGTGATCCAGCATGGAAGGTGGTTCCCAACCCCTCGGACTGATGCAATTCCCTACTGGTAAGATCCAGGCAGAGATGGGTTTTCCTGCACAAATATCCCAAAATCTCCTCACTGCCCTTGAGACCATTCCTATATCCCAACCCCATTGCTCCAATTCCTTGGATGGCTGCAATTCCCTACAGGAAAGATCCAGATAGAGATGGTTTTTTTCTCCACAGGTATCCCAAAATCTCCTCCCTGCTCCTGAGACCATTCCCATATTCCAATCGTGACCCTCCAACCCCTCGAATGGCTGCAATTCCCTACTGGAAAGATTTGGGCACAGATGGTGTTTTCCTGCACAAATTTCCTGTGCCAAACTCCCTGAAGCCCATTTGGGAATAACCCAATTAAAAATCAAATTAATCAAACATTTATGAGTTTCTTCCCCAGGTACAATTCCAGCTTTTCCTTCGCAGTGGCAGTTCTGGGTGGGGTGAGATTAATTGGAGCTTCCACTTCCCTAAATCCTTCCTGCTGTCACCCCATCACCCAGGCCTGGAGCAGCTGGAATTCTCTTCCCACATTCCAGCCCCTCACCCTCTCCTTTTCTGTGTTTTTGGCTTGGTAATGGAAAAAGTGGCGTGAGGATGAAGGAGCCACTAAAAATATCCCGGACAAGTGTCCCTAAAATGTCACTTCGAGTCACCGCCAGGGCTGTCAGTGCCGCGGTTGCTCCACTCGGGATCAGCACTCCTTGTTCCTGCCTGGCCAGGAATCTTTCCAGGGAAAGCAGAGCTTCAGAAGTAAAGGACTTGGAATTCTGTCTCTGGGGTGTCTACAGGATATGAAATATCCAAAGGTTGTGGATGTCTCTCTCATCAACAAAAATCATAACATGATTTGGGGACATAGATCATCAACATGATTGTGGGAATCTGAGGACGCTTTTCCTGGTACATGGAGCCATGGAATGGTTTGGGCTGGAAAGGACCTTAAATCCCATCCCAAGGAACAGCTCCCACTGTCCCAGGCTGCTCCAAGCCCTGTCCAGCCTGGCCTTGGACATTCCAGGGATCCAGGGGCAGTCACAGCTTCTCTGGGAATTCCAGCCCAGCCAGGAATTCCCAATTCCCATCCATCCTGCCCTCTGGCAGTGGGAAGCCATTCCCTGTGTCCTGTCCCTCCATCCCTTGTCCCCAGTCCCTCTGCAGCTCTCCTGGAGCTCCTTCAGGCCCTGGCAGGAGCTCTGAGCTCTCCCTGGATCCTTCCCTTCTCCAGGGAACATTCCCAGCTCTCCAGCCTGGCTCAGGGAGCAGGAAGCTCTGGAATGCTGGAGCAGCAGCTATGGAAAAGCACAGAGTGAGGTCACTGCTACAGCACTGCCGGGGGAGCTATTCCAGAGGTTGGGAATTGCGCAGGGATTGCAGTCAGCACCAAACTTACCTCAAAGCTATATTCCCATTTCCCAAAATACTGAGGGAAGGGAAAACAAGAGGAAAGTGGAGTCAGTGATCCAAGGAACGTTTTTTGCACAGAGCCTCGGCTCTCCCTGGGTGGAAATTCCACAGCTTTGCACGAACAACATATTTAGGGACAACAGCAGCAAATATTCCATGAAAAAATCATGGAATTCTGAGCAGGAAGGGATCCACAACGATCATGGGATCCAAACCGTTGCCCTGCCAGGACATCCCAACAATCCCATCCTGAGAGAGTTATCCAAACACTCCTGGAGTTCTGCTCTTGGAATAAACCCTGAGGGATCTGTCAGGAATAAATCCTAAAGGGATTTGTCAGGAATAAATCCCATGGGATCTGTTGGGAATAAATCCTGTGGGATCTATCAGGAATAAACCCTGAGGGATCTGTCAGGAATAAATCCCAAGGGATGTGTCAGGAATAAATCCTGAGGGATCTGTCAGGAATAAACCCCATGGGATCTGTCAGGAATAAACCCCATGGGATCTGTAAGGAATAAATCCTAAAGGGATCTGTAAGGAATAAATCCTAAAGGGATTTGTCAGGAATAAACCCCATGGGATCTGCTAGGATTAAATCCTGAGGGATCTGTCAGGAATAAATCCTGACATCGCCATCCATCCCCAAGGAATTAAACTCCTTCCCATCAGCTGTGACACATTCCCAACAATATTTTTTCCCTGGATTCCTTCGTGTGTGTCACATCCCAAGATTCCATCCCTCTCCACACATCCAGAGGTTTCCCTGGATGTCACAACGGGACTCACCAGGAATGGGAACCTGTAATTTATTCTGTATTTAAATACTGCAATTTAAACTAAAGGAGAAGATTATAAAAAAATAACAACAGCGAGAAATAATAGAAAATTCCCTGCAAATCCCTTTGGGAAGTCTCTTTTTAGGATTATTTAAAATCCAGCCATGGCTCTGTTGTCCATTGCCAAGCCTGAATTCCTAAATGTTCCTTTAGCAGGAGGAACGACCACCTAAAATCACTCCAAGGAGTTCCTGAATGAGCAAGGAAAGGAAAAATCAGCGTAATTCCACTGGAAAACCAAATTAATCAACACAAGGGATTCAGGCAATATCTTGTGTTTCTCGGGGGGAAAAAATGGGATATCACAGGTTGTTTTCTGGGAAAAAAGAGTGGATATTAGGAATGTTTGGAGGTTATTAAAACACTAATAAACATACAATGAATGGCAATAATGAAATTAAAGGGGAAATGAACAGATGAAATCTCAATATTCCAAGTAAAATTGATGATAAAAAGGTTTGGTCAATAAATACGGAAGTAGAGAATGCAATGGGATGTTTTCCAGGAGAAGAAGCAGCAAATCCTTGGAAATCCCATAAAAACGTGGAGCATTCCTGTTTTAGGAGCTCCATCTCATGGCTGAGTCGGGCTTTACACAACTCCTGGGAAAACCTGCTCAGCTGAAGGGAAAACCCAGCACATTCCCTGTGTATATTTTATTGGGAAAATTCAAGCTTTTCAGGCAGGATGGTGAAGCAAATTCCTGTGAAATACTGGAAATACTTTCAAAAATACAATGGCAAATCCATCAGTGTTTTCCTGCCTTTGCAGCCATGGCAAAAAACCAACATTATTCATTTTTCAAATGGATATTTTTTAAATTTATTCCTTGAGGAAGGGCTGAGCCAAACTGGAATATTCCAATTTTAGAGTGGGGAAACCTGAGTTTTCCCACAGGGCAGAGGGAGCTCCTGGATCAGGGAGTTGGATCCAGTGGGATCCCCCGGGAATTCTCCCAACAAAACCACCCTGGATCTGCTAGGAGCAACTGGGGTCAAGGGAATGTTGGATTTGGAGATGGATCAGGAACCTGCGACACCAAATCCATGTTCTGGACCTCTGGCCACTCCTTAATATTCATTGAAACCAAGAAAACACGGATTAAAAATCAATTTTCATCCTCATTTCTTCGGAAATGGAGAGAAGGAAGAAAGATCTGAAATCCCAGGGATTTCCTGCTGGAATGAACATCCTCAAAACCACCTAAACTTCAGAAAATTAGCAGGGAAAACAATTTATTAAAGAGAAAATGGGTTCAAATTAAAATTGTGGAATTGTTTCATTTGGAAAAGGTCTCCAAGATCATCGAGTCCAACCATTCCCAGCACTTCCATTATCCCACATCCCCAAATGTCACATCCACATGGCCATTAAATCCCTCTGGGAATGAAGAGCTGCCAGGGCTGGACAAGTCTTCCTATGAATTTTTAATTTTCATCTCCTATCTCCCGTCAAAAGAAGGGGTTTGGCCATGGGGTCATCACATCATTTACACTGATTTGGGATTAATTTTGGAACCTCATCCTATTTCTCAACCTGAACTGCCCTGAAACCCTCGAAAAGACATTTCCCACGTCATGGAAGTGCCAAGCCGAGGAGGAAGCTGGGATCCAGAAAGGGATTAAACAGCATTTAATGTAACTGGAATAAATAAAGTGGCAAAACTTCAGTTGAAAATGAAATAAATTTTGGTCTTACTTTGTTTATATAAACACTGCAGATGATTCTTTGATTTTAAAAGAATGCCTGACAGCAGCTCCTGGAAATGAGGTTTTTTAAACAAGAACTGATTTTCCATCCTTCTAAAAATCACATTTATGGAATTATTTTTTATGGAAAATAAATATTTTTTTTTAATTTATAGTAATTTATTTTAATCATGGAAAATAGAAACACAGGCTAAAAGTCGGATTGCTTCGCCCTCCCAAGCCTGTGCTGTGGCAGAAGACACCATTGGACATTCCCAGCTCAGGGATATTCCAGGAAAAACAGCCTCAGGCTGTGCTGGGGAGGCTCAGGTTGGACACCAGGAGGGATGGAAAGACTGGAGAAAATGGAGATTCCATTAGAAAGGAGATTTCTCCATGGAAAGGCAGTCAGGTCTTGGAAGGAGCTGCCCAGGAAGGTTTGGAGATGCCATCCCTGCAGGTGCCCAAGGAATTTCAGAGCTCTGGGCTGGGGACAAGGCGGGGATGTGACACAACTTGGACTCGATGAGCTCGGAATGCTTTTCCGAGCTCTCTGATCCCAGGATTTTCCCAGTCCCCACTCGCGGTACCTCGGCGTCGTACTCCCAGAGCTGGTTGCCGCGCAGGTGGTGGCACTTGAGCATGAGGACAGGGCCGTTGAGCCGCGCCACGTCCAGGCACAGGTCGTCTGTGCGGATCTCCTTGTCCGCCGTGTAGGAGAACACCTGGAATGAAAACCAGGAGCGGTGTGGGATGGCCAAGCTCCAAAGTTGTTCCTGGAACTGATCCCGGGATGGCTCAGTGGCCTTTTGTTGGAGGAATCCATCGGAATGAAGGGGAAGGGAAAAGTTTTCCAAGAGACAAAGCGGCGAAGTGAGGCTGAGCTCCAGGGAGGGTGGGAGGAGGGATGGGAGATGGCAGAGTTGGGATGGAGGATGGGAGGAGATGGCAGGAGCTGGGATGGAGGGATGGAAGGACATGGCAGGAGTTGGGATGAACCTCCAGGAAAAATCAGGGATGAGAACACAGAGCATCCCAGCCCCTCACACCAGGAACAGAGCTCTGGAATACCAGAGCTACCCGAGAGTTGTGATCATGCCAGGCCAGGGAATTGTGACCATTCCTGGTGCCACCCCCGGGAAAATGAGACACATAAATCATAAAACATTATAATTAATTAAAATAGAGTTAATTTTGAATACACTTAAAAGTCCCCAAAACCCACAGGAAGCAGTTCTGCTAATTTGAATATTCACTAGAATATGCAAATTCTATTCTAATTAACCCAGAGTCATTGGTCACAAGACCAAGAATTCCATCCACTTTTCCACTCCCTTTCCAGCCCCTCTAAATTAAACACCCCAATATCAGAATTCCACTAAAGAACTCAACTTCTGTGAATATCCTGGATATTTATTTTCCCTACACACTTTCAGAACAGACAGATCCAGGCACATTTATGGAGATCCCTGCCCATTTCATTCTTCTGAAAATAAATTAAAATTCAAGATCAAATTTCCTAATGTTTGTGTCTAGAATGTTAAATTTATTATTAAATAACAGCAGGATTATATCCAATGTATTCACTGGGATACTTCCCATGGATGTGCACCAAGATTTCCCAAAAACTTGGAGCTGAAATTGAAGAAAATGGCTGAATACTCCTAAAATTCTTCAGCTCAAAATCTAATACATTTCAGGACTTTCACGGATTATTTTAATATTATTTTCACGCAAAATCAAAAACAGAATTAAAATCCATATTTCAAATATCCTGAATTAATTCCTGCACAAATATCTCACTTTTCCCGGTTTCTATTTACCTGGTTCCCTCCCATGCCGTGGCAGTTGAAAAATCCCACTTTTTCATTCTCCTTGCGGCCCATGTTGTCCAAGCACTGGTTGGTTTCAACATTCCTGATCTGGAGAAAGGGAAGAGGTGAAACATTCCGTCAAAAAATTCCCCGTCTCATCACATTTATGCAGAAAAATTGCAATTTGTGATTGGATCCCATTCCCAAAGAGTCACGGGATGGTTTGGATGGAAGTGTCCCCAAAGCTCATCCATGGCCAGGGACACCCTTTGCTATCCCAGTTCAATTCCATGTCAAGCCACGAGGAAATTCAGGATGATTATCCCAAATCTACCCAAATCTCCACTCTTTTTCTCCCTGTTTCTCCTAGAAAAGAACAAAATCTTCACGTGGAAGATGCAGTTGGAGGCCTGGTGTTGATCACGTTGGATTTACACCATTTTTCCTTGGATTTGAGCCCAGGAGGAGCTTTCCTTGGATTGGAGCCCTGGCCAAACCCATCCAGGGCACAGCAGGGATAATTTGTGCCCTAATAATGCTGCTCCAGGTTGGATGGGTCAAATCCCACCCAAATCTCCGCTGAAAGGCAGGAAAATATCCCAAATATGTACTCCCAACCCTTTCAAAATTCCCCATTTCTCTGCTGCTGTTCCCTGGGCTTCAAGGCTCAAATTCCCTTTTCCTGCTCCACTGAACAGCCATGCAGGGATTTAATTCCCAGCTCCTGCCTGAGCTGCTGTTTCCGTGGAAACCGAGGCCACACTGCAAAAATCAGGTGTTTTAAACACTATTTTCTGCCTTTCTCATCCCATTTTCCAGCCTGACAACACGGCACAATACCACTTTATTTGACATTCCTTAGACAAGTCCTTTCCTCACTGGAAACCCACATTTCCCTTTATTTTGGCAGGATTAAACTGGGAATCCTCCAGTGGCTTTTACTGCTGCCTACAATGGCAAATTTCAAGGGGAAATCACTTCCCTGAATGTCAGAAAAAAGCCATTTGTTCCTTTGAGTGTCATTCCAGCATCAAATCGACTCAGAGCTTTCAAAAGGCAGCGTAGGAACAACTCGACGGAATATTTCTAACTGTGAATTTGTTGGATTTTAAAGAAATTCCAGCTCCTGGTGGTCCCAGAAGCTTGGGATTCTCAGGAATGTCTGTGATCCTCAGCTCCAGGCTGGAAAACACTCAGTGAACAAACATTCCTTTAAAAAAAAATCCCCCCAAAAAAGCCATTCTAAGCCTCTCTCTCAGCAATAAATGATGATGGAATGTTCCCCTCAACATCTGCAAATTCATCATGTCAAAATATTCATCCCAAACCTCACTTTTCCAATCACCTGCTCCATCTGGGAGATTGACTGGGTTGGTGAACATTTGGAATTGACACTCAATTTTAAGGGAAATTTTTAATGTTGAGGGAATACACTTGGAACAGCAACTTCCCCTCAGAAAAGACTTCCAGAAAATACAGGAATAAGGAGAAATAAGGAATAAAGAGAAATAAGGAATAAAGAGAAATAAGGACACAGCACCTTTGGCTCCAAACCCAAATCCTCATCTCCTGAAGGATGGATCCATTTGCTGTGGACACTTCCTGCTCTCCTGGACTTCCTGGTTTTCTTTATTCACAGGTTTCCTGGTTTTACTGGTTGGTTTGTGGCACTTACTGGTTCGTTGTACTTACTGGTTTCCTCTCCTATTGGTTTCCTATACTTACTGGTTTTCGTTACTTACTGGTTTCCAGTTCTTACCGGTTTCCTCCACTACTGGTTTTTCCTTTGCTCACTGGTTTCCTGTACAACTGGTTTCCTTTATTTACCAGTTTGTTGTCGTGACTGGCTTCCTGTAAAATTGGTTTCCTGTATTTACTGGTTTTCTTTACTTACTGTATTCCTTTATTTACCACTTTCCTGTACTTATCGGTTTTCTTGACTTACTGGTTTCCACTTCTAACTGGTTTCTTTTACTACTGGTTTCCTTCACGTAACAGTTTTCTGCCTTCACTGGTTTTCTGCATTATTGGTTTCCTTTATTTACTGGTTTTCTTTACTTACGGCTTTCCAGTTCTTATTGGCTTTTTTTCCTATTCAGTTTGTTGTAGTTACTGGTTTCCTCTACCATTGGTTTCCAGTTTTTACTGGTTTTCTTTACTTCCTCATTTATTGTAGTTACAGGTTTTCCTTTACTTACTGGTTTCCTGTATCTCTGGTTTTCTGCACTTCCTGATTTGTTATATTTACTGGTTTCCTTTGCTTACTGGTTTTCTTTACTTATCAGTTTCCTGTTCTTAACTGGTTTCTTGTATTTCTGGTTTCCTGCACTTACTGGTTTCCTTTGCTTACTGGTTTACTGTAGTTCCTGGTTTCCTGTACTATTGGTTTCCAGCTCTGACTGGTTTTCTTTACTTACAGGTTTCCTAGTTTTCCTGGTTTCTTTTATTTATTGGTTTTCCTGGTTTTCTGGAATCACTGGTTTGCTGCACTTACTGGTTTATTGTAGTTACAGGTTTTCTTTACTTACTGGTTTCCAGGTCTGACTGGTTTTCTTTACTTACAGGTTTCCTGGTTTTCCTGGTTTCCTTTCTTTATTGGTTTTCATGCACTTACTGGTTTGTTGTAGTTACTGGTTTTCTTCACTTATTGGTTTCCAGCTCTCACTGGTTTTCTGCACTTCCTGTTTTTTGCACTTCCTGGTCTTCTGTACTCCTGGTTTCCTGTACTTTCTGTTTTCCTGTTCTTTCTGGTTTCCTGTACTTCCTGTTTTCCAGTTCTTTCTGGTTTTCTGTACTTCCTGTTTTCCAGTTCTTTCTGGTTTTCTGTACTTCCTGTTTTCCAGTTCTTCTGGTTTCCTGTACTTCCTGTTTTCCAGTTCTTTCTGGTTTTCTGTACTTCCTGTTTTCCAGTTCTTTCTGGTTTCCTGTACGTCCTGTTTTCTGGTTCTTCTGGTTTCCTGTACTACTGGCTTTTCTCATTTCCTGGATTCCTTTCCTTGCCGTTTTCCCACACTTCCCGGTTTCTCCCATCCCAGGAAGGTCCCGTACCTCTCCCAGGGAGTAGTAGCGCCGCGGGATCTGCGAGTCGGGATAGACGTTTTCCAGGTACCAGGAAAAGGGTTTGCACTGGAGCTTCTCCCGCAGGGCTTTCCTGGCGGAAACATCTCCGTAATCCACCTTCACCACCCCTGGAATGGCAAGAAAACACAGCAGAGTTTGGGGAAAATTCCAGACTCTGGAATTCACCTTCACCACCCCTGGAATGGTGAGAGAATACAGCAGAGTTTGGGGAAAATTCCAGACTCTGGAATTCACCTGCACCACCCCTGGAATGGTGAGAGAATACAGCAGAGTTTGGGGAAAATTCCGGACTCTGGAATCCACCTGCACCACCCCTGGAAGGGTGGGAAATGGTGGGAGAAGAGGCCACCAAACTGCAGAGTTTGGGAAAAATTCCGGACTCTGGAATCCACCTTCACCACCCCTGGAATGGCGAGAGAACACAACAGAATTTGGGGAAAGGAAGGGCAGGGTGGATATTGGGGAAATTCCTTCATGGAAAGGGAGCTCAGGTGGAATCCCCGTCCCTGCAGGATCCCAAAGCCCTGTGGATGTGGCTCTTGGGGACATGGGACAGTGCTGGCCTGGGCACTGCTGGGAATGGTTGAACTTTTCCAACTCCAAGAACTTTTCCAACCCAAACAATTCCACAACTCCATGACACCTCTCATTTCCCCTTCCCTCTCCTCGAAACAATTCCAAGATTCCTGGACTGAATCTCTCCAGTCCATGATCAGATCCCAAATCCAGCCTTACCTGGCGAGATGATGTAGAAGAAATCCTTGAACTCGTCCATCCAGACCTCGGCCAGCCTGCGGTTGTTCTTGTTGATGACGTGGCCGGTGCCTCCCGGGAATGTGTAGGGCGTGGCTTTCCGGAAAACATGGCCCACGTGGGAGCAGGTGACAATCTCCAGGGAACCTCCACACTGCCAGATCTGGAATGGAAACGTGGGAAACGTGGAGCAAAACGACTCCCAGATGTGGAGGGATTGATAGGGTGGGAGCTGTGTTCCCGTTAATTTCCCCGTGGGACATCAGCAGGGGATTCATGGAAATTTATCAGGGATTTCAAGGGGATTTTAGGGGAAAAGTCAGGGATGCAGCTCTGGGTGGCAACAGACGAGCCCAGAGTGGGAATAGGTTGGATTCCTTGGATTTGTGTCCTTGGAGCACAAACAAGGCGCCAACCTACCAGGAAGGGTGTCATCCTCTCATGGATTCATGGAGGGCATGGATTTTCCAGGATTCCATCATATTTAAAGGAAGGAAGCAGAACTTTTACACACACACTCATATATAGATATAGAGGTAGATGTAGATGTAGATGTAGATGTAGATGTAGATATGGATTTAGATTTAGANGATATAGGTATAGATATATAGGTAGATATAGATAAATATAGATATGGATTTAGATTTAGATTTAGATATAGAGATGTAAATTTTATATATTTGGATATGTAATTATTTATATTTATATTTATATATTTTAATATATTTACATTTTAAAAATTTATATAGTTTTTTTCCAAGCAAAATCCTGGCCATGGCCATCCTGAGGAAAGCCCCAGCATTCCCGGGATGTTGTCACAGCCAGGGACACGAAGCAGCACATCCCAGCCCCTCTGAGGTGACACCCATGCACACCAGGAGTGTTCCCTCACAGGCTGGTGAGTCCAAAAAATTTCCAGAATAAATAAAGAAGGCAACGTGGGGAAGTTTTCCCAGATGGAAATTGTCCCTTTCTGGTGCTGGAGCCAAAATTTGTGCTCAGGATAAGCTCAGTGCACTCAGTGTGATCCCCAAATATAAAACATGATGGAATCCTGGAATTTAGGATTCTAGTTTCCAATGGAACAACACATTTTGCTGCTGGATCATTACAGAGGGAGAGTAATCATGGAATTATTTAGGATGGAAAAGACTTCCAAGATCATGGAGTCCAATGTTAACCACATCCACCATTAATTCATGTGCTCAATCCACAGCTTTTAAACCCTCAGGAATGGAACTCCACCAGTGCCCTGGGCTTAATTACCTCCTAAGCAGCCAGAAGGATCCAAATTAGTTATTTCAATGATTTATTTATTCAATTATTTATTCCAATTATTTGTGTCGATTATTTATGTCCATTATTTATTTCAATTATCTATGTCAATTATCCATGTCGATTATTTATGTCAATTATTTGTTTCAATTTTTTGTTTTCAGGCTCCTCCTGGAGTTAAATCCTGGAATTTTTGTGGGTTTTAACCAGGAGCTGTGGTAAAATCTTGGAATTAAAGCTCCTTGACACAGACCTGAGTTACCATGGCAACCAAGGCGGATTTTAGTTAATTAGGGCTCGTCCTCTCCCGAATTCCATGAGGATGTGGAAGGATGGGTTCCGTGGGATCAGCAGGAAAATATCCCTGTGTTTAACTGCTCAGTGACTCGGGGGGAACTTTGGGATGAGGGATGAAGGGTATACCAGAGAGAACAGGGAATAAATCCCAAATATACACCAGGGAACAACCCCAAATATACACCAGGGAATAAATCCCAAATATATACCAGGGTTGTGATCATGGAGCAATCTGGGAGCAAGGAATAACCCTAAATAATTCCATGGAATAACCCCAAATATATACCAGGAATGTGATAATGGAGCAATCTGGGAGCATGGAATAACCCCAAATAATTCCATGGAAAAACCCCAAATATACCACAGGGATGTCCTCATGGAATAACCCCAAATATTCACTAAGGATGTGATCATGGAGCAACCTGGGAGCATGGAATAACCCTAAATAATTCCATTGAAAAACCCCAAATATATACCAGGGATGTGATCATGGAGCAATCTGGGCACATGGAATAACCCTAAATAATTCCATGGAAAAAACCCAAATATATACCAGGGATGTATTCCCAGACTGACCTGGGAGCATGGAATAAATCCCAAATATTCCCCATGATGTGCTCCTGGAGCATCCCAGAACAGCTGGATATGCCAGGAAGGAGAACACACCATCTGAGGTTCCCCCCATCCCAAATCCCAGCATCCCATCGCTGTTTTCACTTTCCAGCTGGCAGGAAATTCCTCCCACACCCCCATTTCTATAAATACCCATTCCTGGACAATTTTCCAGCCCATTTTTGGCTCTCCTTGGAGCAATCTGCTCCCTGTCCCAGGCTGGGATTGGAATGTGGGGGAACCTTTTTTTCTCCTGCTCCTCACCCATTTCCTGCCACAATTCCCCAAACAGCCAAAGCAGGAATTCCAGAGATCAGAACAACTTGTTGCTGTCACATCCCTGGGGAAATCCCCTTTTCCCTGTCCTTTCTGCACTTCCAACAGTGCCAAAAATCCCAAATAACTCCCACCTTCCCCCTCTCAGAGCTCATATTCCCTTTCCCAGCCCTTCCTTCCCCATCCTGGATTATCCTAAGGAATAACCTTTTTTTTTTTTCATAGACAGATTATTTTTAATTCCCCTAAAGCCACAGGAATTCCTTTCAGAACATCAAGTTTTCAGGGCATTCTCCAAGTGGGAAAAAAACCACTTGGAAAATTTAACAGAAAATGAAAACGTTTTAGTAATTCCATAAATAAAAATAAGATATAGGGAGAAATCGGGTTTTCCTTGACTAAAGCAGACTCTTGGAGCTGTAACAGATTCCTGCCAGGAATTTTTTTTTTGTTGGTT
>VZRM01003652.1:13144-23387 GCA_013397955.1 Grantiella picta | reverse complement strand
GAGAAAAAAAAAGAGGAGGGAAAGGAGGGAAAGAAGGAGCAAAGGAGGTGAAAAAAGGGAGGAAAAAGGAGAGGAAGAAGGAAAAAAGGAGGGGGAAAAAGGAGGAGAAAAAGGGAGGAAAAACAGAGGGGAAGAAGGACAAAAGGAGGGGGAAAAAGGGGGAGGAAATGAGAGGAAGAAGGAAAAAGGAGGGAAAAAGGAGGGGAAAGGAGGAGAAGGAAAAAAGCAGGAGAAAAAAGGGAAGGAAAAAGGAGAAGAAGAAGGGGAAAAGGAGGGGGAAAGAGGGAGGAAAAAAGGAGAGGAAGAAGGAAAAAAGGAGGGGAAAAAGTTGGGGGAAAAGGAGCAAACCCAGCAGATTCTCTGGGAGAAGAACCAATGGGAAGGAGGTCAGGGCACTTCCAAAGAAGGCTGAGAATTCATCCGTGGGGGGAACAAAAATGCCAATAGTTCCTGCAAAATAACCCTGAGTTTATCTGGGCTTTTATCCAAACTGCTCCAGCATTTCCTCCAATTCCAAGCCACTTGAAACCAGGAATAAAGGGAGTAAAAATATCCCCCCTGGAACAATTTTCCTATAAATAAAATCCTTTTTTCTCCTCCATGCAGGGATGTCTTGGAGGCTCCTCTGAGGCTGCCGGTGCTGCCAGGGAGGAAAATCTGTTTTCCATGATTTTAACACTAATTAGGGAGCTGACAGCTCCTATTTTCCAATTATATCTCCCGATCCGAACGGCTGCTCCAAAGGCAGCTGCAGCCCACGTGGAAAACATGGAGAGGAGAACAAGGATTGTGTTTCTGGAAGGGAAATGCTTTGGATGTTCTCTGAATAAAGGAGAATTTCAACGTTCTAACTGTGTCCATATCCATGAAAAAAATTCCAGTAATTATGGATATTTCATGGAGTGACAGCAGTTCTGTCATTGGCATCATTTATCCATGGAATTGGAGAATTCCAGGATTGTTTGGGATGGATGGAGCCTAAATCCCATCTCATCCCACCCTGCTATGGACACCTCCTGCTATCCCAGGCTGCTCCAGCCTGGCCTTGGACATTTCCAGGGATCCAGGTGCAGCCACAGATTTCCTGGGAATCTGTGCCAGAGCCTCCCCACCCTCTGAGGAAGGAATATTTTATCCACCACAACTTAGAGCTAGAAAAAACCCAAATCCAACATGTCCTGGTGCAGGACAAGTGGATCAGGTGGGAATATCCCAAAATAAAGCAATTTCCCCTCCCTTGGGGGTTGAAATTTAGGAATAACAAATTTGATCTCACGTAAAAGTCCAGTCAAGACTTCCTGTCCTGTACCATGGATCTGAGGGAAGGACTTCCCAGACGAAGGAAAATTTCCCAGAAAAAGGAAATTTTCCCAGACATCCATTGCCACCCCTGCCCTGCTCCTTCCCAAGCCTTCTCCCCCAGCCAGGGTTATATCCCAGTGGTTTTTCCTTTGGAGAACCCCCACAAAACTCCAGCACCACGTTTAACCCCGGTGCTATTCCGGAAATCCCAGCGTTCCTGCTCAGCCCTGGATGTTCCCAAGCACTGGAAAACACACAGAGGAGCCAATTCCAGCTGAAATCTGCCAAAGGAAATCCAATTAGGATGCCTGAGCAGTCTGTGGAATGGCACTTGCAGCCTCACTCATCCAGAAAAGATTGAGGATGGATTTCCTCCCTCGCTGCAGAAAATCCTTAGGAATGAAATGAGGAACTTCCCTGGGGAGTTAAGCCGGGTTTAGGGTTTAATCAATAGCTCCTAATTAGAGCTGGCTCTGATTGAAATCTCCAGCTTGGCCATTTCTGACAGGACCTGGGCAATCCAGGGACATTCTGTGATGGAAAACTTGGGATTGGAATGGGAAGCAAATGGAACTCTGTGAGATTCCATTTGTCAACTGGAATGAACGGGAATACAGTGGGAGTCATTCCTGCTGGGATACAGCAGTGGGATGGGGATTGTGTGGCCACAAAATCATTCCCACAGAACTTGGAGCAAATTCCCTCTGGAGCCAGTCTGGGAGAGCTGGGAATGTTCCCCTGGAGAAGGGAAGGATCCAGGGAGAGCTCAGAGCTCCTGCCAGGGCCTGAAGGAGCTCCAGGAGAGCTGCAGAGGGACTGGGGACAAGGGCTGGAGGGACAGGACACAGGGAATGGCTTCCCACTGCCAGAGGGCAGGGATGGATGGGATGGATGGGATTGACACATCCCAGCATTCCCAGGATCTCACCCATCCAGCCGCACGTCCGGCAGGCTGCGGTTGAGGGCGATGCGGTCGCTGGCCAGGAGGTTGAATTGGTTGATCTTGAAGAGCTCCTTCATCTTCTCCTGCTCCTCCTTGGGAATCAGCACTGCCTTGCCCATCTCTCCCGGCCCTTCCTGGTTCCGGGAAATCACGGCTGGAAAACAGAATGCTTTCAGGATGTGGGAATTCCATACTGAAATCCCATCCCAGGCTGCTCTGACCCCCATCCAGCCTGGCCTTGGACACTGCCAGGGATCCAGGGGCAGCCACAGCTTCTCTGGGAATTCCAGCCCAGCCAGGAATTTCTCCCCGAAAATTTGTTTCCATCAACTCCACAGCGAATCCAAGAAAATCAAGGATGGATTTGCCATTCCCATGACAGATCCCAGAAACCCAGAAATCCAGAATTCCAGATTTAATTCTCCAGTAGCAATAAATCCTGTCGGATTGCCATAAACATCCTTAAACAGATCATTTCCTTCACAGTATTCCTCAACACTNGGAGTGTCCAAGGGCAGGCTGGAGAAGTCTGGGATAGTGGAATGTGTCCCTGGCAAAGCAGGGATGGATGGGATTGAAGGGTGGATTGGGATGGAATTGAAGGGNCAAAAAAAACCCCAAAAGTTGTTTTCCAAGACTAAAATCATTCGAACTCCTAGGAAGTTCTGCCAGGAAGAGACTTTTTGGGATTTCTGGTGTTGTGTGGAGCATCCAACCCACGCTGGCGGATTTTTGGAGCAGGGAATCTGCTCAGGGAGCCTCGAGGAGGAGCAGCTAAAGAGGAGCAGGGAGGGAATAAATTTAGAGTGGGAATAAGCTCAGCAGCAGAGATCCCAAAAATTCCATTTGGGGTGGATGGGAAATCCTCTCATGGATCCAGGCTGGGGTTCCCAAGGGAGAGGATGAGAGGTGAAAAAGGGGAAGAGGGAAAAAAGAAGGAAAGAGAAGGGATGAAAGAGAAAAGGGAAAAAGGGGGGAGAATGGAAAAAAGGGAGAAGGGGAAAAAAGGGAGAAGGGGAGAAATGGGAAAAGGGGAAAAAAGGGAAGAAGGGAAAAAAAGGGAAGAAAGGGAAGAAAGGGGAGAAGGGAAAAAGGGGAGAAAGGAAAAAGGGGAGAAAGGGAAAAAGGGGAGACAGAAAAGAGGGGAGAAGGAAAAAAGGGGGGAGAATGAAAAAAGGGGAGAAAGGAGAAAAGGGGAGAAAGGGAAGAAGAGAAGGAGGAAAAAAGGGGAGAAGAGAAAAAAGGGAAGAAGGAAAAAAGGGGAGAAGGAGAGAAAGGGGAGAAGGAGAGAAAGGGGAGAAGGAGAGAAAGGGGAGAAGAGGGAAAAGTGGGGAAAGAAAAAAAGGGAAGAAGGGGGAGAAAGGGGGGAAGGAGGGGGAAAAGGAAAGAAGGAAAAAGAAAAAAAGCTGCACCAGGGTGGACATTCCTCATGCTTCAGCAGCTCCCACGGATGAGAAAATTGGGAATTTGGGAAAGCAGGAGCTGAATTCATGGACGTGGGAGGCAGGCTTGTATCAAAACAGCAATAAAAGTCAAGTGCAAAGGTTGGAAAGGGAATTAAGATCAATTTTCCTGCTATTTGTTGGATCAGCAGGGATATTTTCTCTCCCAAGAGCCAAAAAAATTCCCAAGGATTAATAACTCTGCTCCTGAATTTTTCCAATTAAAGGAAATTCCCAGGACTCCTCTTGCAGCGAATGTTTTGGTGCAATAAATAAGGAATCAGTGAAATCCTCCTGATGTCACAGAGGAAACAAAATTCCAACAAAATCCACTGGAAATTAGGGACCCAATTTCCTGTGTTTTGCAAGAGGAAAAAATGACCCCAAAATCCCCCCTACAACACCCAGGTATTCCCTAAATCCAAAATATCCTGTTGAGTTCCAAACCCTGGAGCAGCAAATCCCTGGGAGGAGTCTCAGGAGACTCAGCCCAGTTTGAGTCACATTTTCTGGGAAAAAAATTCCAGCTTTTTGGTGATGTGAATCCCCAAAAACGAGTCCAGGCCCAAACCTGTCTCACCAAACCTTTGGAATCCACAACTTTCAATTAATCAGGGAAAAAAGGGAATTTGAAAGATTTTCAGCCATTTAATCCCTGAAATTCATGTTGGATTGAAGAAAACATGAAATAAAACCATATTTTCGTGACAAAGGGGTCTGGAATATTCCAAATATTCCATTTGAAATCAGAACAAGGGAATTACTTCGGCTCAGGATAGCAAAAAGTCATGCTGACTCCAGAGTTTTCCTGGAATAATTTTCCAAGCTGCTTCATTGGCTCTAAAATAGCATTGTCCCTATTTTCTGGTGTGTCCCAATGCGTTCCCTCGGGAATTCTGCTCCTAAAAAATCTCCTGCAGCTGATTCGTGATAACGAATTTGATAATCTCCAATTATCCCCATTTCAACAGCGAGCGTGGGGAAGGAAATGAGTGGAAAGCTGAGGCAAGGAATATTTTCCAGGGATATTTCAGCTTTCTATAAATTCCTGCTGCACGTGGAGAGCTCTGCGGCACCTCGGGGAGGGTGGGAGAGCTAAATCCTGGGGAAACACATGGAAAACACTCACGTGGGTTGAAAAATCCTGGTGGAAAAGAGGGAAAACCTGGATTTGGGGCTTTTTGCTACATGTCTGTGAGGAAAAATTGAATCATGATTGAGTTGGATTTAACATAGATGGATTTAAAATTAAGGAGGGGGTTAGGTGGGATATTGGGAATTAGGAAATCCTGGCTGGGAGGGTGGGGAGCGAACTCCCAAAGAAGCTGTGGCTACCCCTGGATCCCTGGAAGTGTCCAAGGAGAAGCCCAAATCCAAGACCAGGAAGATCCCTGGGTTCCCTGGATTGCATCACTCACCGTGGAGCGCCGGCTGAACATTGTTTGACACTGAAATTTCCATGGCTATTCTTCAATGATTTACTGAACGTTATCTGACACTGCAATTTCCATGGATATTCATCCATTTATTGGATATTATTTGACACTGAAAATTCCATGGATATTCATCCATTTATTGCATATTGTTTGACATTGAAATTTTCCATGGATGTTCATCCGTTTGTTGGACATTGTCTGACATTGAAATTTCCATGGATATTTACCCGTGTGTTGTATATTGTTTGAGACTGACACTTCCATGGACATTCATCCATTTACTGAACATTATCTGACACTGACATTTCCATGGATATCCACCCAATTACTGGACATTGTCTGGCACTGACATTCCCACGGATATTCACGGATTCTGACCGCTCCGGTGGCGGCACTCACCGCGCAGCGCCGGCAGCAAGGATCTCTCGCGTTTCTCGTCACACTTGTTGCAGTCGCTGAAGAAGAGCAGCAGGAAGACGTCCAGGAGCAGCCAGAGCAGCGAGGTGGCCACAACCACCCGGCAGTAGCCAAACCTCCTCATGGCGCGGCCGGAGCGCCGGGAACGGCAGGAGATCACGATCCCAACGGGAACGGCTGGCGGGGGAACGGAGAGGGAAACAGCACTGCGGGGAGAGGGGAAGAGCAACGGGATTTCACTGATGTTCAGCCTTTTCTTGGATATTGTTTGGCACTGAAATTTCCATAGAAATTCATTCATTTATTGCATATTGTTTGACACTGAAATTTCCATGGACATTTCTCCATTTACTGAACATTATCTGACACTGAAATTTCCATGGATATTTTTCCATTTCCTGAACATTATCTGACACTGAAATTCTCATGGATATTCACCCATTTATTGGATATTGTTTGACACTGAAATTTCCATGGATATTCATCCATCTACTGAACATTGTTTGGCACTGAAATTTTCATTTTCCTCAAGGATTTTAGATTTTCAGTTCCTGAGGACTGAAAATGAGGGAATTTTTAATCTTGCCAAAAGGAATTTTGGACACCTCCTCGTGACCACCAAAGATTCCTTGGAAAAGGCGCAGCCTGGGATAGTGGGAGGAATCCCTGCCCATGGAATGGGATTTAAGGTCTCTTCCCACCCCAACCATTCCAGGATTCCATGGAATCCTCTCTGGCTGCACTCTGGAATTCCAGGCCTGGAATCAAAGCCTCCCACTCACCATCACCCCCAGCATTCTGTGCCCAGACTGAATGTCCTGCTCCCACCATGATTCCAGAGAATTCCCTCAGCACTCAGACACTGGAGAATTTTCCAAGTGCCTGGAAAAAAACAAGAGAAGAGAATTCCCATCACTTTTCCAGAATTCCTAAAATGGAAAAAAGTTTCTTATAATTCAAAATCTGTCTTTAATTTTGTCCACTTTTGAACTTCCTCATCCTAACCCCACCATCTCGTCCATCCAGGAATATCCCAAGTAAGATTTTTCTTCCATTTTCCATCCCATTTTAATCCAAGTTCATCTGAGCCAACGGGATGGAAGAGCTGGAATGATTTAAATAAATTAATTATTGATTTAATTATTCCTGCAGCATTTTCGTACCCAATTAATTCATTAACTCCTCATTAATAACAATTTCCGTCTGTCCTAAATATCAACCAATGGTTCTTTCCCGCTGAGGCATTCCCGGGAAGCTGATTTAAAATTCCGGGGCTCGGGAATTGGTTTGTCAGGATAACACAATCCGTTTCCACAGCGGTCACGGGGAATGGTTTCATTATAGGAAGAAAATTAGGAAGAAAAAACCAATTTTCCCAGCAAAACTGTGAAATGTCCAAGGCTGGGCTGGAAGGGGTTGGAGAAATGTGGGATAGTGGAGATCCCTGAGTTTTAAGGTCCCTTCCACCCCAAAGCATCCCAGGATTCTGTGATTCCATAAAATTCCCTCCCCCAAACCTCCAAAAGGAAGAAGCTTCCCAAAAAATAAGGTTTATTTTAACTGAAATTCAGCCTAACAAAATTTTCAGGCCGAGGAGGAAGGGGAAAATCCTGAGGTTCTGAGCTCCCACTTCCTGGAATAAACCTCATTTTAACCTATTATCCTGCAAAGCCAAGGGGAATTCCTGCCCCAATCCCTGCAGCCTGGCAGGGCTGGGAGGAAGAAAAGTAGGATTTTGGGATTGAAACCAGGAGGAAAATAGAGAAATCTGCTAGCTTGTCCTAGGACTGCCACCACAAAATGCTGTGCTGGGAATATCATGGAGGCTGCAAATCCAAGAGAATGGCAATTAGAGATTCCAAACCTTGCTTTGCCTTAAAAATTGATTAAAATTACAAGTTTTAATTAAAATTAAATTTCAAATCCCAATTAAAAATCAGTGATTTTTGGATTAAAAATCCCAATTTTCTGCAGATACAAAGTAATTGTTTGGGATTTTTCCTTTTAACCCTCAACAGCCCCTGGTTATTCCCCACAACAACCAAGATTTCTTTTTCTCAGGAGTTCAAAGCCGCAGAATCCATCACTGCTCCCTCAAAAACATTTCCCAAAATCCCCGGAAGGGAAAATAAACATGGATACAGCAAAAGCTGTCCCTCCATGCCTTGTCCCCAGTCCCTCTGCAGCTCTCCTGGAGCTCCTTCAGGCCCTGGCAGGAGCTCTGAGCTCTCCCTGGAGCCTTCCCTTCTCCAGGGGAACATTCCCAGCCTTTCTGGTTCATTCCAAGAGGTCAAAGCCTTTCCATTCCCAAACGGCCCTTCCTGTCCATCCGGATCAGCCCAGCCCCGAGCAGCTCCTTCACCCGCGTCACTCCTCAGGCTGATCACGGATGAAGTGTCCTAATCCCCGAGCAGGACAGGAATAACCTGAGCACGGAAATTCCCAAAGGAAATCACAGCAATTTCCTCATTTACCGCTCGGTTCTTTTAGTGATTCAGCAAAGGAGCACAGTCAGAATTCCAGAGCCAGCGACACCCTGGGAATGGGAATGAATCTTCCTAATTAATATCAGAACTCCTCTGACCTCGCTGTGACCTCATTAACCTGCAAGACTCCAACCTCTACTGGCTGTCTGTATTCCCAGGAATTCCAGAACTGAATCCAGGTGCTTGCATCAGGAAGGACACAAAATCCAAATTATCAGTACGGATATCTTGTTCCCAACCAAAAACAGCCCATGTTTTTAATGGAATGGAACCCAAACCAGAGCAGAACATCCTTTTCCCACATCCAAACTGCCTTTAATTCCACCCTAAAACCTCCCCAAACCCCAAGGAGGGCTTTGCAGGAGCTGCACTGGGAAAGCTCAGCTTATCCCAGGACAGGAACATTCCCAGGATGGGGCAGGGATGCTTCCCCTCCCCCCCGCCAGATGTGGCCACATCTGCAGCCAGCCCCAGCCAGCTGCAGCATCCGCCAGCGGTTGCCTGGCAACAGAGGCGATGCTCCCCTGGGTACCACGATCTGCCCAACCCCTCCCGGTGCCTCCCAGCTTCCCCAGCAGGTGCCCCCCGTGGAACTGGAGCTGCAGGAGCTTTGGCATTGTCTCAGGGATTTGTTTTACCTGCTCCAAGGGGATCCCAGCCCTGCCCAAACCCCTCCCAGGCTGCCCAGTGCCTCCCTAGCTTCCCCCTTGGAATTGGGGACCCCAAGCCAGTTTTCCAGCTTTGGGATTTCTCTCAGGGATTTGTTTTCCCTGCTCCAAGGGGATCCCAGTCATGTCCAAACCCCTCCCAGGCTGCCCAGTGCCTCCCAGTTTCCCCATCCTGTGCAGCACCTGGAACTGGGGATCCCATCCTGGATTTTCAGGCTGCAGGATTTTTGGGATTTCTCTCAGGGATTCGTTTTCCCCGCTCCAAGGGGATCCCAGCCCTGCCCAAACCCCTCCCAGTGCCTCCCAGTTTCCCCAGCAGGTGCCCCACATGGAATTGGGGCTCCCAGAAACTTTGGGATTGTTCTCAGGGATTTGTTTTCCCTGCTCCAAGGGAATTCCAGCCCTTCAAGGAGCATCCAGAGATCCACCCCACCCCAGGGCTGCCTGGCAGGAGGAGGAAAAGTGAGAAATTCCACACTTAAAATGTCCTTCCAACCCCCAAGAGAGAGGGAGAGGAATGAGAACATCCCAAAATCCCTCCCAGCTTTCCCAGAGCTGTGACCCCAACGGGGCTCTCACTGCAGCTCAGCCATGGAAACGGAATCCAAAAATATTCCCGGGAATCTGCGATTATTTGCACCGCTGGTTTGATTAAACAGCGGATGGAACCTCCGGGAATGAAACCTCAGGGAATGAAACCTCTGGGAATGAGACCTCGGGGAATGAGACCTCGGGGAATTATCCACCGAGATGATTTCCCCATTCCTCGGCACAAACCTCACCAGAACAACTCCTCCTCCTCCTCCTCCTCCTCCTCTCTTCCTCTCTTCCTCATATCCCTCTGGAATTACGGAGGGAAAATGATTCTCAAGAATCATTTCGGAGGGAAAATGATTCCCAAGGATCCAAGGAAACCGCTGTGGTTGGGCTTTTGAGGTGCATTTTCACAGGGATGAGTACATGGATGGAATTCCCATTCCAGAGGGGAATTCCTGCCTTTCCGCTGTGTTTTCTAGGGATTCTCCTTGAGAATGGGAACTCAGCAATTCCTCACCCACAGCTCCTCTCCCAAGGAAGATTTGGGTTGGAAATGAGGAATTGGATCCTTGGTATGCCTTGGATCTGCTCTGCTGTGGATCCCGGAGAGCAGAATTCCAGAGGTTTCAGAGGAATTCATTCGGATTTAAATTCCTGCTGGTAAATCCAACAGTCAGCACTCAGGGATGTTCCTGTCAACGAACACCCAGCAGCAGAATTGGGATTTTTAATTTGATTTCTGATGAATAAATTCATCCCAGTGGGGGAAAAACTCCCCAAAATCCTGCAGGAAGGAGGGATTGAGGCTTCCAGGGCTCAGTCTGAGCTGCTCCTGCCATACAGGGGTTGGGAAATCGGGAGAGAAATTCCCAGCAGGAATAAAAGTTTGGGGTTTTATTTAAAAAAAAAACCCAAAACCCACAAATCTGGTTTTTCCCACTTAAAAAAAAGGTCCATCCTCATCCAGAATTCCCAGCTTTCCCCTCTAATAAATCCAAGGATTCTTTCTCAC
>VZRM01003642.1:4074663-4192517 GCA_013397955.1 Grantiella picta | reverse complement strand
GGCACGGCCGCCCCTCTCCCCGCCCGACCTCCCGCCCCGCGGCCGGCTGTGCGCAGCGCCTGCCCGGGCCGGGTCCCGGCGCCGTGAGCTCCTTCCCGCCGAGCCGCCCCGGCAAGCCTGCGCGTCGCCCTTGCTGCTCGTAGGGCAGCGCCGCGTTTTGGCATCAGCCGTGGCTCGTTTGACGGGTTTGGATGGGAGACGTGATGGGAGCAGCGGTGTCCGGCAGCCAGAACCAAAATTAACGTGCTCCGTCCACTGTAGCCGCAGAGGCAAAGCAGCGCGACGCGGTTGCTTGTACGTATTCCTCCTTCCCCACGCAGCTTCTCGGTGTTCTTACTTGGTGTTTATCACTTAAGAGGCTGTTAGGAAGCTTTGAGGCAGTTCGCGGTAGCTTGGTAGAGCTTTTGTCACAAAGCTGGGTAAAAATCGCTGCATTCTTCACGTAGCTCGCTGAAAACCGTCATATTTCATAGGACTGGGTATAAAGTCTAGCTATTGCTTGAAGTTTCGTAAAAAAATTCAAATGGATTTCAATACATACGGCACAGTATTTGAAGATACCTTCAATATTAGGTTGATGGCAATGAGCAGTGCTTCCTAAACTAAAAAGAAAGTAGAGACACGTCATCTTGACAGGTGTACAGTGTCACTGCGTATTGTCAAGCAGTGTTAACTCTGCTTTTCCTGAAAGATGTGCACTGACAAAAATATAGAGAATGCGTAGTTCTTGTAACAGTAAAAATGCCTTCGATTATTGCATTGTGTCCAGTGTTTATTGTATATATCCCCTTTAAACATGTTGATAGGGCTCATTATTTGGACACTCGAGTTTTTGTTTCATTTCTGGGTTTTGTTTACATTAGTAGAAATTAATGGCTAATATAAAGTAAGCCAGTCTTACTGCTTTCATCCTTAAAAACCTGAATATCCAGTAAGAAAATACTACCTTTGTTATCAAAGAATAGCAATGTTACAAACCATTTTTTAAAATGTCGATTCTTAGTTCATCAATAGCATGCCTACAGAACACCGCAGTATGGTTATGAAAGACAAAACAATGCGGTTTCTACTTAGTAACATGATTGTGTTTGTTCCTTCCAGTCTCGCTATAAGATTGTGACAAGCTAAAATACAACCTTACACGCTGAACAAAATTGCCATCCTTTTGCTTCTTGTAGACCAGTCTGGACAATGATGCATTTTTGTAGCTTACTGATTTTAACTGGTGAGTGAAGGCTCTTTTTAATCCCGAGAAACCAGGCTGTCGAATCCTTCCATTTGATTAAGGGCATCTGCTGAATAGCAAGCTTTCATCTTAAAATTAGATGAACACAGATTATGTTAGAATAATTGTCCTGGACTGGTGATTCTCACAGTAAAAATAGCATATGGAGACGTTTTTCAGGAGATTCGGTGCAGCTGTTCCCATACCACTTCATTATTGCTTCCTGCACGTAGGGTTTCCAGTGCTTGAATATAAGCAGACAATATGAGGTAAGAAATACCAGCATGAGTTGTCATGCAGTAACACCAGTAACCTACTAATAGGAACAATATAGTTTATCCTAAGGTATTTTGCACTTATTTAGCAGAGAATGAAATGGTGCACACCACCACTTGCGGAATCACTCATGCAGCGCAATGCAAAATTCAAGCTCTGGTTTGCTATGTTGTTAATCTGAATTATTTTCTCAGTCAGAACAGTACAGACATTGAGGCAAAGCTATATGATGAAGCTGCCCATTTAATTAGGCATAAATGACAGGAAAAGTTCTCCTTGATTTTTTCTGCAAATACTTCAAAACTCTGAATTTAAATCTTTAGAAAAAAGCCCTTGGAAAAGCTGAATGTTTTAATAAAATGCAGGTAACTCAGCCTTAGTTTCAAATAGGCAAATCAGCATGATACCCTTCTTTATCAAGTATACAGTAAAAACCAAAGAGCTACCTAAAAGCCCTTCTCAGCATACCTTATGTTCTGCTCTCTGCCTTAACCTTCCCACACTCTAAGAAAGGTAAGAAAGGGTATTTTAAGAGTTCTTGGGAGATGAAAGTTGAATCAGTTCAAGTTAAAGAGCTGTGAGAACATATAGCTCCCATCAAGACTGGTATGACTACAGCCTGATATACTGAGGCAGTAGAAGTACTTTTGCAGTCTCTTAATTTTGCAGCTTTCCCATGGGGGAAGGCAGCTATGGGGAGGACATGACACAGGGCTGGGTAAACAGGTTCTGTGGGTATGGGGAAGAGGTTTCATGTTCTTTATGTCGGAGAAAGGGAGTGGGCAGGGAGATGGAGGTTGCTTAGTCTGTTTCAAGATAACCAGGTCTGTGGCCTTGTAAGGTTCTGTAAGTAACTGCCCAATGTCTTCACTTCTATCTAGACACAGGCAGAAGTCCCTGTTTTCAGCTCTTATGTTTTCATCTAGGTAGTCCTTCTTGTATCATGTAACCTGTAGTATTCTCCAACAGTTTCTCTTTTGAGGTGAAGTTTTATTGCATTAATCTAATCTCGAAGTTAGAAGAGTTATGATAATGCTAGCAGCAGCCTCTGTGTATTAAAGACCTGCAATGATCATAAAAAGCAAATTCAATTACTGCTATAATGTTCATAACTGATAACACCTTTGGAAATAGGAGAGGCGAAGGCTAATGGCTACTGAGAAGCATACTCTTTCAAAAGTGTTGGCTATTACTTCCAGTGTCTCTGTTGGCCAAATCATAGGCACAGGCTGTTGGACGTCATCAGCCTTCTGCGGTGCTGTCTGTAACAGGAAGGTACCAATATGCTGTATTATGCATCCTCAGGGAAAGAAGCAATTCTTCACTCACCCATTACAGTCACTTGAAAAAAAAAATACTGTGTGCGTGATGCAGTATTGAGTCGTTCATGGTGTACAGGATTGTTCTACTGTAATCAAATATGCCCAAAAACAGGTGAACATCTGAAATACATTTATCTCTGCAAGGTGATGAATGCATTAACAGAATAAGCTCTAGAGCCAAACTAAAAATCTCAAGGACCAATAATACGGAAATTCTGCACTGTATTTGACAACAAAAACATATTTCCCTTGACGTTAAGGCAAACTGACAGGTAACTTTTCAAGCAGGAGCTATAGTAGTGTGTCATTAAAAGTAATAAGCAGATGATGTAGTGTTCAAAAGGGGCATGTCCAAGTATTCTGTGTAGTCCTGGAAGAGATAATGCCTAAATTTGTCCACTACTGATGTTATGTGATTGCTGAAGAACCGGAAGATACAGATGTTAAGCACTTCTTAGTCTGGAAGGATTCAGATTAAGTCACTTCAAGCTGTACAACTGTGAAGAAAGGTATAGTAACCCACAGTATCACTCCTGGTAGAACTGTCCCTTCCTCACTTTGGAATAAAGGAGCCAGAAGAGATACCTTTGTGATTCATCCACTTACACGAGAGTAGGAAGAGCTGCATTCTCACTGTCCCTGTGGTTGTTTATTAATTATGCAATCATTAAGCTGGGGAGAAAAGACAATGCTAAGTAAAACAAAAAAGTATTTTTCCACTTCTGACCTAAATCTTGTGCCTGTGAGTTTTGGTAACGTGTGCATTTCATATATTTTAAGTTACTGTTAGAGGACACTCTTACATGGATAGGATGGAGGGGACCAAAGTCTGCTTCATAAAATAAGCATTTTGCGTGACTCTCAGAGGTTAGGGAGGGCAGGGGTATCTCTGTGTTGGGCTTCACCTTGTCTACGTACCAGAGTGTCACAGTTATGCATGGAAAAGATGTAAATCAAAATATAGTAGAATGTAATACATCTGTGTTCAAGATTGTCTTAGAATGATTGCCTAGTAGATTGCACTTCTGACTAAATAATTTCCATGGGTATGCAACGGCTGTTCATGCAGTTTCTGTAAGTACTAGGCAGACTTTTCTCTAGAAAAGATAACATTTTAGCAACAAGAAAAGGTGTGTCTGTCTAGAGAGGGTGGTGCTTCTGCTGCGCTCTTGAGAAATCTCTGTGCATTAAAGCAAAGTTGAGATCAGTTTGATTTCACACTCTCCAGCACGAGATGAAGTCTCAGGTATGCCAGTTTTATTACAGCATTGTTGAAAAAGGCAGAAAATGGTGAGAAGGAGGAAAATAAAAGCAATCTGACAAGGCATAGAAAAGGAAAAAATGCCAACAGTTACAGAGAGAAAACTAAACTGTTACTCCATTGTAAACATAAAATTTATCCACTTTATCATCTCCTTCATAACAGCACGTAAATTTAAAAGCTGGGGGGCCACACTCTTTACAGAACATATTTGAATCCTGCATTTTGAAGGTTTATTTTGCCTCTTAGCTCATAACACTCTTACACCTTATAATTTATAAACACGTGCTTTGTTGTAGTGCATTTTACAGCTGGATTATCAGTAATTGATGCTCTTCCCAGGTCAATAAAGGAAGCCAACTAATCTGTTGAAACACACCATGCACAGCGTTTTCCCAGTGTTTCTAACCCCATGCACAGCCCCATGGCTTCAGTTGGTGTGCTAGGATTTGACACTTTTCCATCTCTGCACTCACAAAATTACTACTTTGCTGTATAGCTCTCTGTTCACAAAGGGGGGAATTTCAAATGGCTTCTGGCCTGTCCTTTTTGGTAGCAAGAAGTGAGCCAGCCTGTGCCACACATTGCAAAGTGGGAGTAGCAGGGAGTGTATATCACTGTAAATGCTGCCCAGGTCTGCGGGGCACTGAAGTGACCACTGCTAAGGACAATATCAGTCAGTGGAAGTCCAGCTAATGCACATTCAAGTTTAAAAGACTACTGTATTATCATATCTGGAGATTAAGAATATTTAGAGATCTTGGCCATTATTTCAGACATACTTGGGGTTTTTTACCTTCTGTCTGTTTGAACTAGATGCCTAAGTTTAAAACTATCCAGGATATTCTGCATTTTAATTGATGCAGTCATCAGTAGTAGTGCCCTCAGCAGCTTTTTAAAATTCGCTACCTGTAACTAAAAACACAATGTTGAAAGACATGTAACATACATAATCAGTATTTTTATTTTGCACCAGAGTGAGAAGTGTTTTCACTTAAACTATAGGATTATAAAATAAAAATAGATAGTTCATGTGTGGGAAATTTTCAGGTTTGTTTTGTCAGCCACAATGGCAAAGAGCTGACAGCTAAAGAAACAGGTAAGTTCTGTTTTTCAGGTGCACCATGTTTTGGTAAAATACCAGAGTATATTGGTTACTGTGAAATATAAATGTTTTCAGCCTTAACTTTGTACATGGATTTAAATTAGCCATTCTTCTCAATTACGACTAAAACAAAATAGAATTTAAAATGCAGTTGAAGCATTAATTTAACTTTCTCTTTTAACATGTGTGAAATGTGAATGCATATGTATATTGACTTACACTGTGGGATTGCTAGTGATGTGTTGCATATGGTTCCTAATTTTCAGTACTTAAAGAGCAACAGTTCTTACACAAAGAGGATGTATTTAACTGGACAGAAAACAGCTAAACAAATTATAGGAAAACTTTAGCATTTTTTAAAACTGCAGTAATGATCAAAAAACCTTTGTATTGTTGGGCCTTCTAAGAAAACGTTAGTAACCGGTCTGAAAAGGCCAGAATTTTATTTTTTACTAGAAGTTGTCTTCTTTTATCTACACAAAATACTTTATATTTTGCAAGTCTTTACTAGACGTGATTCCTTGTTTTAAAGGTGAAGAGAAATATGTGGAGCTACAAAGCTGTGAGAAAAGAAAGGGACTAAACAGTATGAATGTTGAAAGCTTCTGGAGATGAGACAGAGTTGCTCAACAGTGTTCACCCAAAGCAAAGGACAGAACACTGCTACAGTGGTTGTTGATTACCCACACAAAGACCATTGTGGTTGCATGCTGTAGTATACTCAGAAGCTCTGGGTTTTTTTGGCTGTGCATTGCTATTTGTGCCTTTTCTCTGAAAGGAAACAACAGCATTCAGTTTCTTAATATTTTCTTATGGTCCTTTTTCACTTTAGGAATCCTAAACTTTGTTTTGATTGTGGATGACTCATTGTCTCCCATTTGTTCCTGCTACCCACAATCTTTCTGATGAGTGTGGGAGATTTCTCCTGGAATATAGTAGCCACATATATTTGAATTATCATATGCCCTGGAACCCTCTTCACTGTTTTCTACTCTTCAGAAGCTATGAAACACTTGGTAGTCAAATACTTCAAGTTGCTTGCATGAAAGGCATTATAAAAGTGCAGAGAATTATTGCTTAAGCACTCAGAAAAATTCAGGATTTCCTCATAGAAACAGGAAGCATCCCAAATCTCATGCCATTTTTGTTGGAATTTGTAGGCTGGTGCATTGTAAGTCCCCTATTTCACTGTCACCAGAGCTCAAAGGCCAAGTAATAACAATCAGTAAAACATGACTCTTGGGCTCAAAGCCAAAAGGTGAACATTACGGGGTTGTTTGCTTATCTAGGAGATCTGGCTTGTTTTGAGCTGCAGTCACTTCATACAAGATGACATCATCCTATATAGCTAATGCTGGATCTGATTATTATTTACAGTTAGTTCATTTCTTGATCTTATTAAGTCACTGTTACCAGTTTTTAAGCACAATAAAGAATAGCATTCACTTGCCTTGTGGTATTCCACATGAATCTCCTGAAGTTCACTTTAGCCTCATAGTTTCTGTATGGTGTCTGCCTGCTCTGTGCAGATGAGTCCTACACCTTTTGGATGGTTTGAGAGGCCATTGCAAACTGTTGAGCTGTCAGCTGCATCTCATTGTAAACATACAGAAAAGTTCTCTATCAATCACTTCTGCTCTTGGCATAGTCTGAACAACAACCTGGGTCCAGGATTTTGACAAGAGCTGATTGACTCTGTTGAAGGTAATGCGGTCACACCCTAGCTTTGGCTTTCTGAAGTGTGTTAGTATTTTACATTCATCTAGTCATTATGTTGGCCAGACTGCAGAGTAGAGGGACAAGGGAATGAGCTGAAAAGTCCACTATGGTGTAGAAGCAAAATACATGCAAAAATCACTGCAGCTAAATTTGAAGTGTCTGGAAATTACTGCCAGCCATTCTCAAATTCTTAAAATCTTTTGTTACTATTCTTAGTGTGAAATATTTTGTGTTTGGTCTCAGATTATGACTGAAATATAGGGAAGGAAAATATAATGCATTTCTTGTAGATTCAAATTACTTCTGTGCAGACCCAGTTCACATGAGTTTAGCTATTCCTGTTCATTTGGAACATGAAACGTTTCCATGTATATTTTACAACTTTTGTTATCATTTGTAGAAGTTTTTAAGGTTCCTTCTCTAATAGGCAGCTTTTTATTATAGAAGTGATTGTACAATTCATAAATAAAGGTGATCACTGAAATGTTAACATTATCTTATGGTCTTGTATTTGTTTAAAAAGGGGTATATGAAAGTTTTGTGGACAGTTGTTCACCTTCTAGGTATTTACATAACTTGTCAAATTGTTAAATAAAGATTATTACATTCTTTGACTGCAGGTTTTTGTTTTGACAACAGGTTCAACAACTGTCTCTGATTTTAGCAGATGCACACCCTACACACCTCAAATCGTGACAGGGCCAAAGAGCTGTTACCCTGTCAGCAGAGCAGAGAAATGCAAAAATCAGTTTCCCAGAGAGTATACTCTGCTACTCCATTTGCATAACAATACTGTTTGTATATATATTAACACATCATAAGTATTTGGTCTCACAGCGTGCTCAAAAGCAACTGGTTGTGGTGGGAACTGTACAGGAAAAAAATCACATTTTGGTTATAATGTTTTGATTAAAGAAGGTCAGCATGAAAACAGGTATTAGGTAATCCAAATTAAGTAAACCAAATTAGACAGCCTTCCTTCTCCCCACTGTAGAAAGGTCTGTAAAGTCCCTGTTATTTGGGAGGCTGGCAAACCATTTCTCTGCTAGAGGTAGAAGGAAGGCACTGACTTAAAGCATCTCTAGAATTTTTCTACTTGGTTTTAAGAAGTCATGACCTAGCCAATTAGATGGCCAATTTTCGGGCCAAAAGGTGGTTTTCCTCTTAGCAAGGCAATTAAAATATACATCTCTACCTTGTTTTTCCTTCCAGGTAGTCTATTTATAGCTATCCATCTGGTTTTCATTACTAGAGGCATAATTGATCTTTCGCCCTATTTTGAAGTTTGTATGCACCTGTCTTACAGGTTCGTAGCAAAATCAATCATCCCTCTGGCTACAGATACATCCTGGTACTTCATTAGGAGTTTGCTGGTGTAGGTGGAGTCCTGCCTGTCAGAGTGACACCAGGTGATGAGCAGGGGACTCAGAGCAGCTTGCATGCTCATGCTTGTACCTGATGTCACAGCGGTGTGGTCACTGATAGGGTTTTCAGGAGGTCTGGTAACAAAACCTGAAAACCAGCCAACCAAACAAAACCCACTTCAGCTGAGTTCATTTAAGGAGGAGACTGAAATAGAGATTAATTTGAAAATAGTATGCTTGGAATTTTCTGTTATCACAAGTACATAACAGAAGATTAGCAGTGTAGTAAGATAAGTGATTATTACATGACTAAAGTGACCATTTTGCATATAGTATTTATGTAATTTTGTTGTAATTCAGTTCATCTGATTGATGCGGAGTTTGACAAATTCACTAAGTTACATGTATTTTCATACTGTTTGTCCTCACAAAAAACAAACTGCTGTTTTGGTAGGTAATATGATGTAGTCAGTCAAAATTAATTTATCTCAGATATAAAACAAAAAATAAATAATCTATTACTCATTCCCTCATTTAAAAAAATTAAAATATATAAAAACAACTTGTAGAATCCTAAACTATTCTATGACTGTTCAATTGTGAAAGTACACTAAGTCCTGAATTTTATTGGTGATCTGCTTTTTTATCTGTAATTTTTGACAGTGTTGTTTGTTAGAAATAGTAGAGATTTATATGTAAATACATACAACACTTGGTCCAACTTTTATGGGTTTGTCACATGTTTTAAGCTACATTGTGGTGTCATTACTTCTCATTAATTGTCAAATTACCTAAAATTGCTTTTCATATAACCTACTTGTCCTTTTGTGTAATGTTTTAAGTTTGTATGTCAGTGTGTGGACCAAAAGCAGGTAGAGAAATTTCTCTGTCTTCCTAAAGGTGAAAGTATTTTTCTTCTCCTGTGGCCAAATTCCCCGATAGAACCAGAGCAGCCAAAGCTCAGACATCCTTTGCAAAGCCAGGCTGTCAGGTCATGCGCAGAGCAGAGCCAAGCAGTGAGACTGAGATTGTATTGACAAGAACAAGATGAATGGCCCCCTGGAGACTATGGGGTTTGTATGCTCGTTTCCACCACCTTTTCATCCTTTTGTACCCCCTTTCAGTTCATATGCAGATTAACTCAAACCAAGTCCACACTAAATACTCTTTTTCACTTCAGTTTTGGAAGGTAGGTGGAGGATCTAAATATTTATGAGGCTTTTTTCCTCTGGTTTATGATGCACTCTTGTTGAATGTTGAGGAATTACGTTAATGAATGCATGCCTGCACACACAGACACAGAAACCAGGCAAAAGGAAAAAAAAAAACACACAAAGCATTGTCAGCTCTAATGTTGGCGCTTACTAAAACAGTTCCCATTAAAAAAAATAAAGGAAAGAGTTTTAAAATCCATTGCCAGGAGAAAAATAAATTGTATGGCTGAGCACAAAAGAAAGAACAAAGTTTCATCTTTGCTTTCCTCAGCTGTAAATGAAGCTCTTGTTTCAGCTCTGAATAAAATTGAAATAAAACATGTTAATTGAAAAATGAGAGCTTGTCTGAAGTCTTAACTGGATTTGTGTTTTCAGTAATAAAGAAAAGATCAAGCTTCAGTCCTGTACAAGTTTCCTTTAACATCAGTAGTAATAAACAGGGTATTTTTTGGTATGATACAAGGTACAGTTAAGTATACTTTAATTAGACTTACAAGTCAGATAATTAAATGGCACTGGTTTTGCCATGATTTTGTTGAGTTCAGTACACTTATTCAGGAAAGTTAGTTTTTGTGAGTCAGGGTTTTTATGAAAACTGTTTTTTTTTTTTCTTAAATAGAATATACTGAGATTATAGCCAGATATACTAGAATATTAATTCAGGATGGTTAGTTCAAAACTATAACTTAAGGAACATGCTTTTTATAGATGGAAGAGTATATGGCATTAAGATACTAGTACTGAAATATGGGCATATTAATTCTTTTAATGCTACATTGTCAAAAAGAGTTGCCTCTTCAACATAAAATTATCTCTGCCTTCCTTCCACCCCTTTTCATTTTCCAGTACACACATAGGTGTGCCAGACAGAGCTGCAGGTCATACAAATAGGACAGTAAATTCTTCTGCATTCAGGAAGCAGAACAAGAGATTTTAAAATGTGCTTTTGTCCTATCATTAAAAAACCTACTGAAGCAATTGCAAAATACCAGCTCTTCAAATGCAATAGTATTTCTCTGTCTAGACTCAGGTTTTCATATTAATAATATGCATATCTGAAGTTCATAAAACATAGCCCTAATAAATATGCTTATGTCTTTATTGTACTTGGTTTTCAAGGTATTCATTTTCATATGTAATTAATCCAGTAAAGCCATCTATATTACATTTGTTCTAAACTTACTGTTTATGATCTTAAAATATTGATTTTGATATTTTCAATGACTTTGCATGTGTTACTCGAGGGTTAAGTGAAACAACTTTGTTTAGCAGATCCCAAAACAGTAAAGCTGTATATGATATAATAAAAAATTAGTATTTAACAAAATCGATATCTCTTTTGTTTAATCTTTTATCCTTTAACCTAAATCTTCTCCCTCTTGCCATTTTTTTTCTGTAAGTCTACATACCCAATTGCGACCATAGATACAATATTAGATATTGCTGAAGTACTTAAGTCCTTAAATGGGGAGGGGGGGAGGAAATAAAAAAAAAAAAATCTCAGTTTTGTCTCTTAACTGGTGAGATTTCAAACTTACCTGGGCTTCTCCATCCTGGGCAAATTGAAGCACTAGTGCATTATCTTAGTGAAACATACTTGCACACGTGTATAATGATGTGCCTCTTTTTGGCTGTGGGTGGATTTGCAGGAAGGGGAAGCAGCACTTCCTTCTATGTATACATGGACAGCACACAGTGGACTAATAGGCAAGTGAAAAAAATGCATCAGGCTGGTAAATGTTGGAAGAAAAGAGCATCAGGGAGATGACATACTTGAATAAGCTTTGAAAAAGGAAGAAGAGTGATGACGGGGTAGAGGCAGGCATAGCAAAAAGCTTTTATATGGAGGACAGTAGGAAAAAAAAGTTGAGAGAGTCCTTGGTTTGAGTAGGGGGTTTGGGGGCTCCCTTTAAACTAACATTAACATTCCCAGAGAGAGGAGATAAAAAGTAGCATACCAGGCCTGGTCCTTGAAAGTAGTTTTTTTGGAATAAGAAATGTGGATAAACTACAGGCCTAAGTGAGGGAGCAGGCATAGCAGAGTCTTGTGAAAGGCTTGCATTTATTGTACCAAATAAATACTCACACACACACACACAAAATCCTCAAAGTCAGGTTGTAGCCCACAGGAGTGCCATGTCAGTGATGAGGAAAGCAATTAGCTGTACTTTTCCCGAAAGGAAGTGGCACAGGAAATTTCAAGAATGAACATACACCACAAGCCTGAGCTGGGTATCATCCACATGAGCCAGCGGGCTGATGTTGAGGACAAGGTGCCTTCTCCAGGCGCAGAGGTTCATGTGCAAAAAGGCCCCTGTGAGGAGCCAGGAGGTCCTGTCCAGACCAACAGGACCTTTGGCGTGTGCACCGCTAGCTCTCGTTCCTTAACTAGAATATAGGACATAAACTACCTCAGCTGAGTGCTTTGCTTCGTCCTCTGAAACCAATCTGCACCCACAGATTTCTAACCCATTAGAATGAGCTCGGCTGCCAGAAGATGCAAACACACAAATGCCACTGTGCAGACACAGCACCAATGCTTTCAGTGCATGCTTAAAGGCAAGACCATGAGCCTACCTGGTGATCTTCTACCTTATGAAATTTGCTTCAGCCAAGGGTAGGATAAATACTCTCACTTTCTGGATTGGAGTTCCACAGCAGATCCAAACTTTGGGCCCTAGTGCAAATTCATAACTCCTGGGGGGGAAAAAAAGGAAGGAAGACAAAAAAGGTAATGGAACTGATTATAAGGACCCAAATTATAGCACTGTCAGGATTACCAAACAGGTTGATTTCCAGCAACAGAAGTTCCTCTTTATTGTTTTGTACTCACTCTACATTTTTTACTATTTTTCCGCTGAATTTTGTCAAATTCAGAAATCACAGGATTTGTAAGGATTAAAAAAACTCAAAAACTCACAACACACACCACTGAAAATTGCAGGTAGGTTCTTTCAATACTCAACTGTTGTGGTGAACACTAAAAATGAGCAATATTCTTTTTTCCTGAGGCTGAATCTGAAGCGTTGTCACATTATATCTGAAGGCAGTGGGGTGCAGCCATGTGTTTTCAAGAAGGTACTTTCATGAGTCCACCTAATGTTGAGGCTGACATCTTTCCAAATGGCATCCTGCATAAATTTCCCTTTTTTTCCTTCCAAAAAAGAAATTTCCTACAGCTGAATCACAGCATTCTAAGAGGAGTCTGCCACCTGCCTAAGCTATGAGAAGTCTAGCTGTTACCATACTAGTGTGACACAGTCATCTCACAGATGGGAGGTGTATCCCCATGGACGGCACTGAACTGAAAGAGAATTTTTATTTTTTTAAAAGCTTGAAGTACCGGCTCACAGTATTTTTCTTTGGTGCCTAAACAACGGAATTAGATGTAAAATACAAAAATTCTCTCTCCCTGTGTACTCACAGATGCCTCTGTTTCTGCTGATAGACCTAGAGTTCGTAGCAGACAGAAAGGTACGAGTGTTGAAGCCACAATTACCAAAGTGCTTAGAGGTCTTACATATGTCCTTATACACATTTCTCAAATGAGAGGTCTACGAAAAAACTCAACAAAACAGGTCTGCAATTTTTCTCAAGTTAGGGGTGATGCATTCTTTTTTCTTATCTTGTTACATACAGAAGCAATGTTCAAATTCATGGTTCAGTTTCATAAGCACAGTTCTGTCAGGACAATCTAGTTTCCAGAAATGTCCTTCAGACACTTAACCATTAATTAATTAATTGATGAGGGAACCTGAGCCCACCTCTAGACACAAAGATTTACTACCTTGGGCACAGAACTCCTGTAGGGCTTAAGTGTCAGAACAGATGCTCATAGAGTAAAACAGAACATCATTCCTCCTTCTTACACAAATCAACTCCAGATTTCTTCACAAATCATCGAGAGGTTCATGGCTGTTCTTCAGGCAAACAGCTTCCAATATCAACAAGTACTGACCTAGGAAGGAGGAAGGTGGATTTGGGAGAGTTTTATTCTCCAAGCACAGTATTTTCCTTGTCCTGCTTTCTCCTGTTTGAATTTTTCCATGCAAAGGGAGAAGGGCAGAAGAAGAGGCTTCTCTTTGACAGCTGTTTTCTTACCTGTTACTTTTGCCAGCAGAATCTTCACACTTTATAGATGCAGAGTGATTATTTGAAAGACAAAAGATGATACAGGCAAAAGTTGCAGTCTTATTTGAAGGACAACAGAGTAAACTGAGGAGCCTATACTGTTATTTCAAGAATAAATATTCCCTGTTTCAGAACATAACTTGCCTCCATTCAATTTCTGACATTTTTTAAGCAATTAAAAATTTGTTTGCTAATTTGTTTGTCAAGGATTTTCTTTGTCAAAGTGTGAGAATTTTTCTTTTAAAAACTATTGAATATCAGGAATTAAATAAATGAAGTTTACAGAAACCTCAAGCATTGTTTCTTCCTAAAGATCATCTAGTATTCCTAAACTGTGTGGATTGAATTTGCATGAGTTTGCAAATATAAATGCTCATAAGTTGAGTATTAATTACATTATCTAATTTGGGAGCATTCTAAAAGTTTATTACTGAATTAGTTATCTTTAGCTTTTTTCATTTGTCAAAAAAAATAGAAAAAAAGAAACTGTCAAAGCTGGTAACTAATCGATTAACATTTTGTGATATTTGTCTGAGGAAGATAAAAGGGCTTGTTTTGTTCTTTAAACACTGCCTTAGTCACTGTACTAGAGTGATTTTTAAGGATAATGTCATCTGAATAAGGGTAATGATCTAGAAAGACACTGAAATGAGACAAAACAAATCTGAATTTAATGTCAACTTTTGATACAGATTTTTTGTCTGCATCTCATCTAAAAAGTTAAACAAACAGAACCAGGATCAAGCTGCGACCATAATGCTGCTCACCCTGGGCTGGCTGTGTTTTTACTCTTGAGATTTCATCCAACACAGTGTAGCAACTTACGGAACAGTGCCTGGCAAGTCTTTGGGAACGTGTTAGTTAGCCTTGGGGGAAAACTGTCCCGAGGCTCTCCTGACACCTGAACAGCACTGCCACTGAGATGCACTCCCTGGCACTGCTGAATTTCTCAGTGCACATGTAGCTCCCAGGAGCTGGATCAGACCATGGGACAGTTCTGTCAGTAAGTGGCCCTTTAGTGGGGACTAACTATTTTTCCTTTCTTCCTCTTCTTATCTGCTACATCTGTTTGGGCCGTGATATCACTGGCAAAAATAATCTCTCCCTATTATGTGTAAACCATCTATTACATTCAGATCACAGCTTTAATTTGAGGTTGTTACATAGTATATTAATTAGAGTAGCAACAAAAAGATTGCCAAAAATTTAGAAAAGTCTGATAAAATAAAAGGAAATGTGTGTCTCCCCATACAAATATATATATATTTCTGTATGTGCTAATCTGTCAGCACACTAACATAAAGTAGATGTATGTATATATATTTTTAAATATACCATGCGAAAGAGTTCTGCATTATTGTATCCCTCTGCCAGCAGATTTAAGATAACAATCTATTACACAGCTTTTTGACAGAAGTGTTGCTGTTAGTTAGATAAGCTTATTGCATTATGAATGACTCCTCCAAAAACCTGGACATATTGCCACATAGGCATATATGACATTTCACTCAAAATTGACAGTATTTCACAGAGAAAACAAAGATAGCTATTTTCTGGTAATATTTTAAATTATCTTTTAAGATCAGGTTACATACATCATTTAAATTATAGCACCAAAAAACCCTACTTAATGAAGGATGAAGTTAAGCATAGTCATGAGGGACAGCACAAGAAAAATAGAACCCATACCCAGGACAGGTGTTTGAACAGCTACACCTTGGCAGTGAATTTCCCTTTAACACTTGTAGCTAAGTGTTTCACATGAAACAAGAAAGGTAGTCAAGAAAACAGCAAAGGATAACAGTTCAAGCACAGGGATGAATCTTGCACAACTATGCAAGACAAAGAAAACCAACCTCATAAATTGGAAAGCAGAAATTCAGAAACCTATAAATATTTTTTCCTTTATTCTAGTAATCATAGTTCCAAGTAAAACTGTGTGAAACAGCCACAAAATATGCAAAGTAGCTGTCTAATCACACTTCAAAATGGCAATCTACAAATACTCCAGGCTTCTTTTGGATTTATCAGCTCTATCAAAAATGTGCGTTTAATACCAGCTGCCAACATTTCCAGGAACAAATGTATTAAATAGATATTACAGTGTGTGGCAGAATTTTCTCAATTAATGGTAAGTGATGCAACTTTGCAAACTGATACAGAACTTCCTCCCTTGGTCCAGGGAAAAGCAGCAAAAAATAAGTGATTGAGCCAAACGCTTATTAAGGCCCTTCAGACCTGATTAAAGTCAAATTGCAGGAAGCATTTACTTTAATATAAAATATGCACAGCAACACAACCTTAATTAGACATACACGTCTCTCAAGATATCAATAAATGTTTCCTTTTTGATAAGTCTGATTTAATAGACTGTAGTAACTGAAATGTTTCTGAAACATCATTCAAGGAAGTGAGAGAAATAAACAAGCACAAACATTTAAAACTCAACACCAATTAGCAGACCATTCTTTTCAAAAGAAATCTGAATTTCAAGTTTATTTAGCTTCAGTCAAGCACAATAAAAGCTTTGTTTTTAGAATAATTGGTTTTGAGACTTGAGAGACAGCTTCTGGGTGTTGGTATCTTGGTTCACAGAAGGCTACATAAGCAGCAAACTGTGATGGATGCTTTAAGTTTTAGCAGTGAATTAGAAAATAAATTTGAAGACATATCTCCCCATCTGAAGAGGCTTTGTGTTTGTTTGGTCTTACCTTTGGTATGAAACAGAAACTGAGAGGTCAGAAATGGGATCTTGCCTTGTGCAGCTGCCTGGTGACAGCATCATATTCAGCCTGACCATGCGAGCTCTCAGCTGGGTTTGGCGCCTTATGGAGCCCTGAAGCAAGAAATGTACAGCACATGCTTTTAGCAATTTCAAGCAAAGACTTCTATGTCCCTTCACAGAAGCACTTGCACTCCCTTTTGGCCATCTACACCACAGAAAAGTGGAGCAGATTGATTAAAACTACAAGAACAATACTCCCGTATCTCTTTTCATAAAGGTTTCTGCTCCAATTCAGACATGGAGTGTCTGATTTGTGTTGAACAGTGACTTGCTGGTTGTACTTCAGAGGTGATGACAGAAAGAAAAACTCTCACAACGAAAGACCTGCAGGAAGAAATAAGGACCCACTGTGTCTCCAAGCACAGGAGAGGTTTTGGGGGAAGGTTTGTGTCTGGAGCCAGTAACGGGTGTGAAATATCCTCAATCCTCAAGATCCTCAAATCTCACATCATACCATGACTGTTCAGTGAAGAAGCCCAGGGCTGCAGAATGGGGAGTTCTCTTTACTCTAAAATTATTTTCTTGCCAGCAAGGAAGAGGGGAATGAGCATTCCTACACGAGCGAAACCCGTGAGAGCACTTGCCTGCGTCTGTACTGATATTACCTGATTTTCTCAGAATGGTTTCCCAAGTATCAGAGGGCTCAGCTTTCCTGTGTGAAAGTAAATGGCCTCAGTTATTCTGCTGTCATGGGATGTGAAGCAAATCATTACCTTTTTTTCAGGTTCTTTTAATTCAGAAGTAAGAATATTTGCGCATAAGTGCAATAGTGGATTTTTAATGAAGTCTCTTCATGAAACCAGGTAACGCTGTTTTTTAAACTAGAGAGAAGAATCAAGCCCACCAACATCAATGAATAAATTGATTCAGTGATGCCAGGACTTCGCCCCTAATTTTCCAGAACACTGCTTAAAACTACAGTATCCCCTTGACAGGAATTTTCCTTAAAAAAAAAAAAAAAAAGTAATTCCAAAGATTGCATTTGGAAGGTTTTAAAACTGTGTCTCATAAACAGCGCCTGATATATACCATAAAAAGGAAAGATTTCATCTGTATTATTGTTTCTGTTACATCAGATATTTAAACATGCTAAAATAAAAGACCCCAGAATAAGCAGCAGTAGAAATCATAGAACATAAAACACCAGAAAACTTCACAAAATCATTAACTGCAAATAAACTGAGTCTCAAACTCAGCATTTTGTGGGTTTTTTTCATGACAGCTACCTTTTTTTTAAAGGCAGAAAATCAAAAGTATAGCATGCAGATGTGAACTGGGACATTCAAATGTATTATCAAAGAAGATAATTGATTTTTTATATATACTGCTATATTACTGATTTTACCACATCAAACAAAAACCTGCATTTTAGCAATGGTTTTGCTGCATTAAGTCAGTGGAAGTGCTCACCAGCCTGTCACAGTGTGCTCAGTGAAAGAGGCTGGATAATGCATGATGTCCTAGCAGGTAGTCTCTTTAAAATAATTTGTGTGTGGTGCTGGATTATGTGCATAATTCCCTCCAGTCCACTAGAATGCTGAAATGGCCAATGCATAATGGGGCCTTTGATGATGAAGAAGGGTAATGCATGAAAGATGCTCTAATGCAGGTACTTCTCACTCCCAATCTCTATCCTTTACAAATCTTGGGGGGGAAAGGCTCTCTTGATGGAAAGCTTGTTTTCTCAAAGGTAAATGAAAAACAAAGGAAAATGCGGAGAAGACATTCCACAGGATCAGAATGTACAAAGCTTTCTTCTGCATCTTCCCTTGCCACCACCCCAAACTGGTCAGGTCTTCCAAAATTTAAAAACCACTGAGATGACTGTACCACTTCTCAGAGAAAACCTCAGTCTCAGCAGATGGGAGTTAGATATTTTTTTATTTTCAGCCAGAAAAACCTAAGTATTTATTGGTATCTGTGATTCACTTAAGGAAAAAGAGAGTGAACTGCAAACAGAAAGACGGGAACAAACTAATGCTGTGGGTGCCAGATCATCTGCAGAAGAAAGCCTTTTCTGGTACAAGGAGGGAAACATTCAGCAGTGCCTATGAGAATCAGGAGCTGTAGAGAGAAGGAAATGACTTAGCACACAGCTTTGGTGCCTCTCAACATCGGCAGCAGCAAAAATGTAACATGAAAGTAGAAAAATGAGAAGAACTGAAGCAAAGAACAAAATGAACCCAAGAGGAATTCAGAGGGTGGTGGCGAAGGGCACTTGTCGTGAATGGGACAGAGCTGCCACAGTAAGGAGGTGATAAACAGAGTGCCAGAGGCATGACGGCATGTGCTGTGGAAAATAAAATTTGTAACTGCAGACATTTTAAGAATGCATTCATTCACTGAATACAGTGCAAAGCACACAAGCACACAATGTCTGGAGGGCCAGAGAACTGTTCCTCCTTGAAAAGTTAACGCACTTTTTTTTTAAAAGTTACTTTATTTTTTTGTGTTGGACCATATTCTGATACATATCACTGAAACTTTCTCCCTGTTTTGCTTCTGTTGTGCTGAGTAGAAGTTCTGTAACTTTCCATATGGATTTTTTTACCTGTGCTTCCATTACTAACAAATCTGCAAATAAACTCTGAGATTGGGTACTGCATATAGATTCAGATATGTCACTAAAAGCAATGGTAACCCTCTACCTTCTGTTACTGCTTTGCTTATTATTTTGCATACATAATCTGCTAGGCCTAGTGTTCTCTGTTCTCCCAGCTACAAAGGGCATATTTCCTCCCTTTTCCAATGCTTCTGTCCTTCTATTCCTGTAATACACATCTCATCCTCAAATTCTTTTTTTTCCCCCTTACCTTAATCTTCCACTGCCATGCTTACTTTCAAAATAAATATACCTCATCCTTAGCCTTCCTTAACTTGGATTTACAACTTCTTCACTGTTCAACTTCTCACTTTCCTTCTGCCTGTAAAGTCCAGATGATACCTTTAAAGCCTCTCAGCTGGCTACATCTTCCTTATTTCTTCCACCTGCTACTCCAGCTTCACACACGTAAGCACACAATTAAATGCACACAAATCTACTCAGTTTGTTGTTCTGCTACATCTCCTTCCATATGTCCCACAACTCCTGCCTTTCTAAGCTTCCTGCATTATTTCTTTCCTGCCTAATTACCTAGGCTTGTCCTGTGGAGCCACTCTCCCTGAGCTGTGTTAGTTCTCTTGGCTTCCATGTGCCACATGTCCCTTTGTCCTGCATTAATATCCACCCTTTTCTCATGGCTGCTACAACGGAAGTGTATATTTTGACACAAACGGTGTTCTAGTATTTTCACTTTGTATTTTGCTGTGTTGTGCAGACACACAAAGGTTTCAATTAGCCTGTAAGCTTGTCAGGACAAGGATCTTTCTTGCCTAAACTATAAAGGACCTTTTAGGCACATAACAAATGCAGAGATTTTGGCACCATCTTATTTCCAGAGGCCTTATTCTGTGGAAAGTAGGGCTCAGTGCTTCCTCTCCTCCCTCATCTCTCTGCTGTCTCTCCGATCCATTTGGATCTCCAGGCATAAACAAGATTTCACCAGAGTTGTTTTGCAGCTCTGTAAAATTGCATCAGACCCAAAGAAACATAGAGGTTTCTGGGGTGACTGTTTCTGCCTGTTGCAGTAATACAGCCTGCTGGCTGCTGTATTGTAGCACACCAAAAATTTAAGTCTGCATCTTACCCGAGCTACCTCTACTACAGAGTGGAAAAGTAAGGAGTACAAATTAAGGGAAATATATGCCTTATGTTATCCTTCCACAAACCCTTTTCTATCTTTCTTACAAATAAAATTACATTTTACTCTCTTTACTTATATGTTGGGTGTTTCTCAACTAAGTCTTATAACAAAATTCTGTGTCTTTGTATCACAGACCAGAACAATTAAACTGAGTCATGTCAGTCATGTTATGAAATGGCACCTTCACTCTCAGTCTTTCATTCCACTATTCAGTAAAGTCTGCATCTTGCTCTACTGAATACTGAGAGAAGGAATTCAGTGCAGCATACACATAAGCAAGAATTAGAGGTGTAGTTTGTATAAACATATTACACAGCATTGTAAAATGAAGGCATAATTTAAATAACTTAGAACATTTCTTTCAAGGCATACATTACACTTAAGCTATTTTTTTTGCCAATATTTTTGCAAAAAGTTGAATTGCTTATTATTGCAGCCTCTTCAGCGCATCAAATGGAATTCTGATCCTATATTCAGTTTCTCTGGTTTTCCAACATTGCTCCAATATCCCTCCCAACCACATACACATTACTCCATAAGAACAGATGGAGTTTATGCACAACTGGCTTTTTTTCCTATTACAAATCGAAACGAGCAGCCAGACAAGACAGAAATTTGCTGAAATTCTGAATTCTTTCTGCAAGTTTAAAGATTTTATAAGTTATCATTCATTGGTTATACAACATCCATGCTCACAAGCATCTGTTGGTTACATATGGGAGTTTAGACAAACTCCTTTTCTTATACTACCGCAGAAAATAAAACACAAGTACATGGCTTGATCAAAAGAGAAGTGCTGCAGCAGCTGTTTGCAGGATGAGCTCTCTGTCCCCCTCTGAACTGGGGCAGAAGCAACCAGTGAGAGAGGATGCACTGTATTGTGCACACTAAGAACTCAGGGACAGATATGATAAAGCCAAATTTTCCCATCTGGGCAGAAACAAGAGAAGTTATTGCTTAGACTCAGCTCTGGCAAGTTACAGGAAGATTATGAACAGTTCATAATAAGCAGAAGTTCTTCTGGCAGCTGTTTTGTATGTTTATGCAGATAATCTATCCATTTGGAAAGACTGCAGACCAGGTATATTGAAGGTTCCTGAAACTCATGGATTTATTCCTAACCATTGGAAGACATGCTTATACATCACAGATCTTCATTAGCAGAATTTTAGCCCTCAGATTTCTGAAGCAGCCTCAGCTGCTTGTTTCAGTCCATTCAGCTCTCTGAACACTGGAAAAGATGAATAAATCCTGGCTTATATTCTTTCCTTTTCCTGACTATCAAAAGTTCAAACCCAGCCATTAAACATTCAACATTTACTTAATGGCATGCTTTGTTAAGGAGTACTGTTCAGTCCTTTTGAATATGCCAAAAACACAGGAAAACAACTTAAAAAAAATTAGGAAAATTACTCTGACTCATTCAGTTTGTTTCCTTTTCTCTACCATGATGAAACACTGAGCTGTAGGAATGGAGGCTTCCAGGAAGCACTAGGGAATTCTTGTCACCATTCAATATATCACTACGTTGTGCTATTTTTTCCCCAGGGTTAGAATTATAAGTCATTTAGGTTGTTCTCCCTAAAGGTGGAAGAGAGAAACATGCTAAAGAAATAATAGTAAAATCAAGAAAATATCTGCCACTGGGGAAAAAAAAAATCACACTACTCCAAAGACAGAAAGACAGACAGCTGTGAATTTAAATCAGTAAAAGAGCTGGGTTCACTTGTCTTCACTCTTTCTGGTTTTCTATCCTGAGTTGAGAGCACATTCCTGCAGTTCAAAACTTGGCACATTTTTCCCTTTCTCATCTATGCTGCCTCCTTCAGATATCTCCTCATTTCTGCTCTTGTCTGAGTCTAGTCCTGGCTTCAAACTTTTTAAGTATCCCATCTTTATTTTTAAAAAGCTTTTCTAAATGAATTTCAAGCCGTCTAATCAATTAAAACAACAAAGTTAAACTCACATTGACTGGTTTTCAACCAGCACTTAAAGTTCACTATTTCTGTTTCAGACCTGAAATTCAAAAACATTTTTCCAAAAATATCATTTGGTCTAGTAAAAGAGATTTATTTCCTCTCTCTTGAAAGGAGCTATTCTTTTGTGAACACTACCACCAGTGTGCTCTTGGACCCAGCTTTTGTATGTTGCTGTCCTGTGCTATATATTGTATTTCTCTGATTTACATCGTGTTCTACTCAAAACCAACACCTTGACTATTACAGAAATTTTATCAAGGATGGTCCACAAATAACAGTACTGTAGGAGATCAGTTTTGGCAATGCTTTGCTAAAATTTGGTACAGAATTTTGCTTATTAATTGTACAATAATGGCTTCTTTAGGACTAGACAGATCCAAAAAAGCACATTCAGAGTTTGTACCTAGATTTTAGAAAAAACCTGAAGTTCAAGGCAAACCCCAAAGTCTGGGTGTACATTTGTATTTCCACACTCCCCCCAGCACACTGTAGCTCCTACAATGCAGTACAACAGGATTAATGGCTTCATTTCTAGCCAATTTATTTTCTAATTCCATCTGGCTTTGTTTTATGCTTTCACAATCCAGTGACTTTGTTGACACTGCAAGACAGGAGTAAGTCACATACACAATGTTGTGTTTGGATGCTGCAATTTATTACAGAATTCAGACAGAAATAGAAAATGGCAAAGCATGTGCAAAAGTCATCTCATAACTTTGCAGAGGCATTCTGGGTTTCTCTTAGGCTGGATAGTATTTTATTCAAACTGTTGAAAAATATGCATCAATATTTTTTGTTTTAAATACTGAACATGGTCTGCTTAAAATAATGTTCCTTTTTCAATATAAACAAACCACAGCCTCTATACCTTAAACATTTAATCCATTGTAGTATGTAAGGGGGATGGAGAGAGATTGGAGAAAATTTGCTCAGTTTCTGTTCCTTGACTTCCAAGATCTTCCAAGGTCTTTTACAAATGAATGAGAAAAAAAAAGTCTTTGTATGTAGAATCTGCTGGGTGCTAATTTGACATGGCAATGAGATGAAAGTTGGATTCATGCTAGTTTCAACATCAGAGGATTGGAATGCAGCCTACTTAGCATAGAAGTCAAACAATTCACTGGCAATAGATTGCTTTCCACTTCTAGATGTGCTAAATAAATAGAAAACTAATTAACAGTGTAGTATGGCAGATGTAGCAGGCTTGAATTTCATTAGAGCACTGGCTGAGAACTGAAAGAATCACGAAGTTGTTATATGTCCTAGTCTGTAATGAATCTTTCTTAGTGTCTTTTCCATGGGACAGACAAGATACTATTTATGTGCCCTCTGCATAAGAATTTCCCAATACATTTCCATGTAAAATAAGAATCAAAGTGTAAGCCCTTGAAATGATGCAAGTATTCTTTTCATTTCCCATAAAACAGCTTTGTTCCTGTAACAGCAGAATCACGTTTCTTTGCCTTGTGCATTTTGGTTCAGCTACTTAAAGCTTATTAAATATGTTTTTCACAGGTCATTTTTCTGTTTCATTATCTGTGCTTCTTTTTCCCTGATGAAAAGCGATAATAGGTTGTATTTCCTGTAGTGTTAAGAACAGGGATCACACAAAGAAATATCTATACTCACATTCTGAAAGGAAAAAAGTTGAAGCGTTTATTTTTAGACTTCTCCTCATAAAGACACATTAAACTGAACTTCCTATATCCAGAATTGCATAACCAGATTTGGCAGTATTAATTAACAATAAAAGTAGTGTTTTGCCCCATAAGAATCAATAAGATAATTATGTTACTTAGGAAATGGTAGTCATATGATTTTGCTTTCAGTGCATAATGAATAACATTAAGTTCTGTGCAACAAAAAGGTTTTACAAACCTAACCAAGTACTAGGACCTGTCTGTAGTTCTTTCAGGAAGGCCTGATTGAAGTCCTGTAGCAACTACGTGATTTTACCAACTCTTAGGGGTATGTATATATGCTTGCAAACACATATTCATTTCATCAAGCACATGAATTCTTAAACAGTATACTCCCAGGATGTAGTTTTAGGCTGGCATGCAGGAAATACCAGGACCATTTCTGTATTTTAATATTTGGACCTTGGAACACTTTTGCCACACTCCACATAGCTTCATTCCTAGGCAAAAAAATGAATTAAATGTCTTTCAAGTGTCCATTATAAAGCTAAGTGCTGTACATAAATATGCATGAGAGGTCATTATTGCCAAGAGATGATTCTTAAGAGGTTCAAGTGTCTCTTACTAAGATTTTCCTCCTTGCTCTGTGGCAGTAAAGTGAGTACTTCAAAGGTGTGGTTGCATCTGTAGAATCTGATTTCAGTGTTTTGGCTTCTACCCCTTCTGTTTTCTGGCAGAGTCTCCCAGTATATGTTGGGTGTTTCTCAACCCCAGCAGTGGGCTGGAAAATTACAGGGCAGGAAGTACATCTTAGGGTTTACCTGCACCAGGGGCCTAGCTGGGATCCCTGTCAGTCCCTGGGAACAGCAATTCCTGCCAGCAGACAGGTCAATCAAATGCACTCCACAGCCTTTGCTTTCAGTCTCAGAAGCCAAGTCCAGAGTTAAGGAAATGTCTTGGATCCTTCTCCTTTCACAGCATGCAGCTGCCAGCCTGCTGCGCCCCACGGCCCCTGGGCCATGCAGGCACTGCTGCAGGAGCAGGCACTGCTGCAGGAGCAGGCACTGCTGCCCTGCTCCTTCCCAGAGCATCCAACCACCTTCCCAGAGCAATGGGAAAGTGCAGCGCAACGGGCAAGGCGTGGAAAGGGAAAGAGCAATCGTGGGTGTGATAACAAGGCTGAGGAATGCAAACATATACTCCAGGTAACTTTGGATTTCAGTCTATTCTTTGACAAGGTAAAATCCAGAAAAGATCTTGCACTGAGTGTATTTAGACACGTCTATAGCCTGCTGTGGTTTTTTCCAGCATTGCTAAACGCTTATATTCCCAGCAATTACTGTGGGAGCTGCACAAAGCCAGAATCTGTCTCCAAATCCTCAGCTAGACTTCTATCAAGCACTATTTTCAGCAGTGCTGTTGCAGGCACAGGATACCTACAGTGACAGCAGCTGCACTTGTCAGATGCCACATTTACTGGGTATTTCCCCTTCCCTTTGTGGTTTTTTCCACAGTTCTTCCAGTGGGGATTTTGGCTCTCTCACGTGCATATTAGCTTCGTATTATGTCATTCTTCCAACTGCACCAACCTTTCCAAAATGCTTGTCAAACCTGCAACTGTTGCAGTTTGGACAAAACTGTTGCATTTTGTCATTTTTTTGTTTGGTTTGGGGTTTTTCTTTCTGAAAACATGTGGGTAGAAGTACAAAACATGTATTCCCAGCCTTTACTCATATGCAACAGGAAAGCCTGTGCTCTTCTCCACACAGGGTAGCTTGGGGAAGGTGACTAAATGAACCCTGGCTGTTATTGCTCCTTTTCCACCAAGTCAGTCACATTCTCTGTTACAGGTGGCTGGCTTGTAGATAACCCAAAGGGCAAACAGGTGGTTCACTCCTGGTCATAAGGCTAATTTACTCCCACGCTTCCCCAAATCTCAGTTTCTACCATATGACATGATTAAAATGAAAACCTGTAATTATTTTTTTTCAGCTTTTTGTTTATGATTTCAATTGCTTTTAGTAACCTGGTCTGTAACCTCCTCTAAGTCCAGAGCCATGGTTTAGCTTTGGAGTATATTGGTTCTTGCTCTGAGGTTAATGCATCCATTTCTTGAGTTATTGCCTTTGCATTGATCTCTATTGATTAAGTTAAAAGATGTTATCCATGTTTCCATTTCTGTGAGGGAGACGTGCTCACATTATGGGACCTTTAATGGCAGGGTTATCTCTCCTGTCACAGCCTTCATCTGCAACGTATTTTAGTGATTATTTTTCATGAGTAATCCTCAGCAGAGGCTGTCTAAGAGATGGAACAATATACGTGTCTGACGCTGTTGGGTGTTTTGCACTTAGCTAATGAACACACCCATGCAGCATGGGGCACTGCTGGCTGGGACCTGCTCTTCAGGGATAAGGGAGGCTGTCACCAAACCAGTAAATCCGTCCAGGGCATGAAAGGAACAATAACTAAAAGTATGCATCTTAATCTAACAAAATTAAAGCTGTAGTGAAGGTTTGATAACATCATCTGAGAACAGCAAAGGAAAGAGCAGAGGAACGGCTGGCAGAAAGTTCCCTGCACTTTTTCAGCCAGATGTTAAGTGGAAGCTATGTGCTCAGACAAGAAGCTGTTTGGAAACAAGGGAAATGACATAGCGTCAGGAGGTTAACTTCCTCCACACAAAAGCAGCCTGATTTCCAAAAAAAAACCCCAGCCCTTTGCTAATGAAAATGTTGCAAATGCAGCAAAAGTACAAATAGATGCTTTTTTTGCTAGCTCAGCAAAAAGAAAAAAAAAGAAGAAAAGAAAAAGAAAAAGAAAGATTGGTTTTTCCTTTTAGCTAGAATCACCAATGTTTGTGCTCTAGGACTGCAGAGTTTGCTTGGCAGGCTATATGCTTCCTGTTACAGGGGAGGACAAGCCCCAGCAAGGTGGCTCTATTTCCAAAATGATCTTTGGACAGCCTGGGAGGTCATGCCCAAACACTGCATTTTAGGGAAATGAAATTCTGGCTCCCAAAAATAAAAAAGGAGAAATGAATCTGACCAGCTTTACATCGATCTAGCTCTCTGCCGGTCTGTGGCATGTTTCAAACACCAGCTCAGCTGCCTTTTAAAAAGAAAATTAGAGCTGGGGTGAATGATGGCTCAGCAGCTGGGTCTGCCTGATAAATTCCCATTAGATGTATCAGCCTCCAAGAACCTCGAAGTCAATCTCTGGAATTTTAAGCTTGCTCTTTCCCCACCATCTTCCAGCTTCCCCCTGACAAACAATTAATTTTAAAATGATATGTCCCTAATCCTTTCACCGTTCTGTATGGTCACCAAGTCGCGAGATGAAACAGATCCTCCAGGGAAAATGCATGTCCCTGCATTGTCAGTAATGAATGGAATTATTTCATGCTTCACAATGCCCTTGAGGGGGAGTCATACCAATTAACATAACTGGGCTTTTCTTATTACATGATTGAAATTAATGAGAAAAGAGAAAAAAAGAAGGGGAAGAAACCAAGACGGGATGGAGCAGTGTTTTATAATACATTTTGATCTATAAGCTGAGGATGCATGACTGTCTTAGCAAAGCCCAGCCCCTCAGAGGTAAAAATTGCCTCAGTACTAAGAAATTCGAGCTGTTTTTGTCCATGTAAGTCCATCAGGACTAAGCCCTATTTCAAAATAAGTTTTGTGTAATATTTAAGTGTGGGACAGGCCTCATGTGTACACACAGTGTGTTATTGCCTGAGATCACTAGGGGTAAAGATCTCCTACAAGAGCAGCCCACATCTCCTGATGAAACCATAAGGTCATTCCTGCAAATGTCTCAACTTCCACACAAAACTCTGCGTGGAAGAGTTTAATGCTCAAGGCGGCAAGGCAGTTCTGGCATTCCTTCATGTCTTGCTGTCTACATACAGAAATACAAAAACAATTACTTTGAAGATAGGTAAATGCCAACAGCAGTTAGGTTAGAAGTTAGGATCCCTTATTGGCTTTGTCACAGTTGGGAGTTAGTAAAGATTTTGCCAGCTTTTTGGAGGCTAGATTCATGAAAACATGCATGAGAATGCAGATGGCATCTCATGGTCTCCCTTGTACCTTGGTCTACATATCATTTACCGTAACAGCTTAACAACACCAGTTTGAAATACATAGAGACATTGATATAGTAAAATTCATGCATTTAGAGAAGAATTTCTCCCAGGGGAAGGCAAGCTACCCACAGCAGCTCACTCTAAGCATCTACCTTCAGTGTCTAACTGGGATTGCCAGGATGTTTCCATCAAACCAGAAGCATTCTGCCCTCAGCTCTGGGCCCCAGGATATCAACCTTTACTCTCTGCTCATCCTGGGGCTGCAGAAAGTGTAATTTCCTCCTTTTTCTACCAAGGTCATGAAGATGATTCTTCAAAAACTCCTCTGTTAACTGCACTCCATTACCTCCCCTCTCAAACTGTCATTTCCCCACCAGCCAAATAAGAAAATGTCTCAGAGTTCCCTTTTTAATTTTGGGGCCATCCAGTTTCACCAGGCATCTACATTTCCTGGGCAGGAGAACTAAGCATTTCCTTTATCTAGGACATAAAATTCAATTTAATCAAAGAATCAAAAAAAAAATCAGTCAATCTGGCATAATCTACTGCAGTAAACTGAAATCCAGCATTTTCTTTCAGTTTCTCCTACCTCCATGTATCTGAATATTCTTTCTTTCAAAATTCTGCTAGAGCTCTACATGCCCCTAAGGCTGCCCATTTCCCCTTACTTGCCTCACTTCTGCCTCCCTCCTTCTGCAGATGAATGCTGGAACCCAAAACTTCAATATTAACATGTTCAATCTTACCCACTTGCCATGTCATGCTGAAATGTGAACATCAGCAGGAGGGCACCTGGGCCATGTGGGACAGTCTTGCTGGGCTCAGCTCTTGTTCTCTCTGTGGACCAATTGCAACACAAAAATTAGAACAGCTTTCCTTGGGAGGAATCCAAACGACCTAATTCAAGAAGGTGTCACCAAGGAGAGCTATGGGCTGAGGCACCTCCAGGAAGGGAGGGCAAGTTTGAACTCAGTGTCCCCATGTCCCAGCCGCATGCTCTGATCACCTTCATGACAGGAGATTGCAACAAGTCAGCTGAAGGGTGTGCCTGCAGCTCAGCTCCAGCTGTGCTCCTGCTCCACAGCAAACACCAGGCAGAAAGAGGTGCCAAACCATCTTGTGTCACTGGGTATCTGCAGCAGGTCTTGCAGGGTAATCGCCAGCTTAGTATGAAACAAGGTTTGGGTCCCATTGCTGGGTGGCTCTGTCTCCTCAAGCACTGTACATGCAAGCGTTAAGGTTATGAACTCCATCAAAGTACATAAAAATTAGATGTTGCAACATTCACGCCTAGTTTTTTCATTCCCTGAACCTTAAAAAGGAACACAAACAGAAACTTGGCTGCTATGCTCAGCTATTTTTCCTATGCTGACTTGCCCCAGCTATCTCCTTAAGGCACCTTTACCTTCTTTTTCCCAGCCTGACATTTTTTCATGTTAAATTCCTATATCAGTGCAAACATTCTCTGCTTCCAAAAGCCTGCTTCCTCTTTGCTCTCCCTTATGCCTCTTTCTTTGCTGTTTTTGCTTCCTTGTGCTCTTCCAAGTGACAGCTCTACAGTGCTAACAGAGTTCAATATATAAGCTTGTCGCTCCATTATCCACCCCCTGCCCTAAATAATTGCTACATATTTATGACCTGGATACAGTAATCAAGCCCAGCATCAAGAAACTCACTCCTATGTCTCCCATCTTACTCTGTGGTGTCTTACAGAGCACCGAATCCTTGTACTCTTGAAATCTGAGCATGCTAAAATGAATCTTTCATTCTTCTTAACCCCATTTTTTTCTTCTTTTATTTAACGAAGTAAAAGAATCGGTGTCCAGTTTTATCTGCCTTTCTAGTAATGATAATCAGCTGTCCTAAGTGTTCCCTGGAGCTGATAGACACTTCCTCCTCTGTTATTCCTTTTTAAAAGTCTGGATGCAGCAATGTCTCCTCTTAACTTCTCTGGTACCTCTCCCATAGCCAGCTTAAATTTCCAGGATTATTTAATTCCTTTGACATTTATTTTTTAGGATAAACCTGGGGTGTAAATAATCCATATTTTTTAAGAGTTCTTTATCTAGGTGGGTTTAGTCAACTGTTTGATTCCCTGGTATCTTTTAGAGTTAATGATATTTTTTTCCTCTCCTTGGAAAATGTCTATGAATTGTGAGACTTCACACATCTCCCTACTGAATACTGAGGTACAAGTAGAAACTCACTTTGCAGGCAATATCCCCCTTTTAGTCAAGGTAGCCACCCTGCTGCTCAGGAAGATGATGGCTGTATCTGCAGCTGACCTGCAGCTTCCTACACACCAAATTTATATAAACTTTTATCATGTTCACATCTTTTCCCTTCTTCTTTTTCTGTCTCAGCTTTTTCGATCATTTTCTTGCATTCTTTCACAATCAGCTCTTCTACCAGTTCCTGCAGCCCTGACCCTGCTGATTTATAAGCCTCATATTCTTCTCTCTTTATTGCTCATTTTGATTTCCCCAGTCAATCACAGTGGTCATCCCTACTCCAAGTAGAACTATTTCTCAATGGTATACAGATTTCTTGACTTCCACGGACTATGTCTTTGAGTATTTCCCCACTGTATCCTATGTCTTCATTGCCTTTTGCTGTTTTTTAAGAAAGCATATGCCTTTCTCAGTGTTCTGAGAAGTGTGGAGAAATCTCAGTGTTTTCTGAGAGTTCAAAGCTTTTGCACTTCTAATTTTGGGGAGTCACATGTTCCTGATTTCAGAACTCGTTAAGTTTGGCCTGTGTTTTCATACCCTCCTCTCTTGGCTCCTTTGCATGCTACATGGCATATCTGGGGAGATGCCAAGTGCCTCAGTGCCAGCCCACAGCTTTAGCTGTATATTCATAGTCTTCGCTATACTTCCCATATAGCACAAATGCTTCCCAGATATGAACGAACTTGTTTTCACACCACCCTGTGAGTAAAGAAAGTGCTATTATTTATATTTTATGGAGAGGGAAATCATAGTACGGATAAGATTCGTATTTGTGAATGAACTTAAGTGCTTTACTCTAATTCACTTGTAAATAAAAATATTTTCTTGATTATATAAGTCATTACTTTTTTTCTTTCATAAGCCCAGCTGCTTTCCTCTGAGAAGCTTTCCATTTTTTAATGCTTTCCAGCCCCTTTGTCCCACACACAAGTCCTGTCTCCACCAACATCAATTTGTTCATTCCACCTGCCCACATGATTCCCTCTCTTTCTCCCTTTTGCTTTCACACAGAAGCTTAACATATATGTACTAAACTAAGCTAGAGCCCAAGCCAGCCTGCAGCCAGTGCTGCTTGCAGCAAGGCAGCCCCTGGACTCTGACAGCAAGGGTTTATTCAGCTTGCTTTTTTTTCCCACCTAGAGCATGGAGAACATGGATATGACCCATTTGCTTTGTAGTGGTTTAAAGTATTTAATTCCTCAATGCTGGGAATCTGCTTCCCACAGAGATGCAAAGAAGGAAGAGATGAACTTCTTGAACACTCAATCCCCAGCAGATACAAGAGGCAGTCGCTGTCATAAGGCCAAAGTCTCCAGGCCCCTGCTCCATTGCCAGCTGCTCCTGGAAGACTGTAAGACCTGCAGACCCTCCTACTTCCCCTGCTGAAACCCCACAGGGCCATTTCTGCAGAGCTAGATACAAAATGATGGTGGGTTACAGAACCAATATCCCCCACACCTTTCCACCCTTTCCCCACCTTTGCTCTCCTGCTCCCTCCCTGAAGATGCATGTTGTCTCCACCAAAATGGCCCAAAGGAGAAGCCTATCCTGGCTGTGCCTGCAGGTGCTGAGGGTCAGGGCTGCAGGATGTGCTGGCTGACCAAAACCCTGAAGTCAGGGCACAGCCTGTTCCTCGAGGTTTTCTCATCCACATCTCCACAAAGGATTATCTAACAACACACAGGACAGCAAGTGAGACAGGTGCTCTGCATTGAATTTCGAAATTTGCTGTTAAAGTTGTTCTACACCACAATAATTTTCCACATGCTTGAACAGGAATGTGGGAACTGGGGATTGGATCATGCTCCCCTTTTAGTTAGTGGAGGTCAGTCAGCATGGTCAGTGGATTCAAGAAAAGGCTTGCCTGACATGGAGATGTCCACCTGACTGGCTGATGTGCTGACCCTGCTGGCCACCAGCTTGCTGCACAAAGGACCAGCACCCCAAACCAGATCAGAGGAAGTCCACCCAGATCTCCCAGCACAGCAAACCCTCCTTGGGCCACAGGAATTTTCTTGCTCTCTCCCAGGTTATTGGCATAGCCAATGTGAGTCTCACCCACAGATGGGCAGAAATGCAGTGAGGCTCAGGGGGAGGAGTTCAGCAGGATCCCGTGCACAGGACATGGGACAGACAGCAATGCTCTGTCAACAGACAAGACCGAGGCAGATAAAGGGAAATTAATGAGAGCAGCAGGAAGTGTCACAGCCCTGCCTCCCTACATCACCAATTGATTGCAAACGACCCTGTTTTATCAGGCACTCAGCGCAGCAGTCTCAGCACTGGGCAGTTTATGGCACGAGCCAGTTTGCTGTTACAATAAGATGCTAATATTTTGAACAATCAGGTACTCACCACCATAAAATACAGCTAAGCACTTTAGGCCCTGCTTAACAAGCCTGCTAATGCACTATTGAAATCAATGACACATTTGAACAGTAAGAACTGCCCTGAAGCTTTTTAAAGCCTGCTGTCCTTATTTTTCATTTTGTGAGCAGAATTATTCCTTCCGGGAGAGCACCTTCTGTTTGAAAGGCTACAGGACCAAAAGCACAAAGACAAGGACGTAGATTGGTTGCTAACATGTGCCAGCAAACAGCATCCAAGAAGGCATTTATCTTGCCCTACCTCAGATATAAACACAGAAATGGCCTTCTTTACTGCTCAAGCACTTTGTGACTTGTGGATGGATGGAAAAGCAATATTAAAGGTTACAGACAATTATTCTTAAATGGGCCCCAGAGATTTTTGTTTACACAATGCAGACTTGATAAAACAATTTCTGATAAAACATATATCAAAAACATTTAAGCAAGAGCATCTGTCACAACCTAGAATATGGAATTCTGTGAGATGCGAGGAGGAGAAAATGGGAACTGTATAATCACAGGCAGGAAGGGACAATGGGGAAATAATGACAAATCAAATATAGCAACTCTTTTTCTTTCTCAAACGACACTTCTCATCAGCTAGCTTATGTGGAAGGAAAAAGGAAAAAATCTCCTGTGATTTTTATCTATTAGATTTTGCTCCAAATACTTGCCACGCTCTGGAGCCGCGGCTGTGAAGAGGCCCAGCTCTGCCACTCTCAGCTAATAGGTTTGATTGTTCCCTCTGAAATTATACTCACAGATACTGACCTGCAAGTCAATCTGCCACTCAGCCTTGCAGAGTACAGACAGGCCCCAGATAAGGCTCTGGGTGAGCAACATGTGCAGCCCGCGGCAGAGCTCGGCCACCCCAGTGGTGCCGCTGCTGCCTCTCCCCTCACACCTTGCAGTGCTGCTGGGGAGATAAGTCATTGTGATCCACAAAGTGCTGGTGTTTAGTATACAGTATTTATATTTTATGAATGTTAACAAGCAAGAAGCCCTGAACAACTGAGCAGTTACAAGCTCAAAAGGCTTTGTGAGATATTTTCTCTAAGGGCTCATTAATGTGGTCTTTTAATGGAGTGCTTGCATATCTGAATCTTTAACTGTAGCTATAAATAGAGTTTATAAGCACTTGACAGTGTGTGGCAAAGCTGTGCTAGCAGTGCTTGCCCTGCTTTTTTGCAAGTTCCATTTGTGAAAGATATTTAAGAGGTGGAATATAAACGTTTCCCAAAACGTAGAGTTGTATACATCCTGATGATGCTGCATACCCCATTCCCACCGGGTCTCATGCATTTGGCATGTTCCCTCATTTAACAGAGGGAACAACAACACCTCAACAAAACAGCTAATATTCATATGCTATTGAAGGGAAAATCGGAGCATAAAGAGGTCAAGCTACAACCCAAATGTCTTGCAGCAAGTTAGCAGGGGAGCAGGGGCAGGAAGCAATGAGCTCTGATTAGCTGCCCTAATGGTTAAACCCAGAGAGACAAGTTCTGCCATCATTGTCACTGGCGCAGAGATAGAGTCATTACAGGCCTGGAAGACACTGACACTGACTGATGTAGCAAACAGTGGGATTTACCCTTCCATGCTGGCTTTCCTTGCCCTGAAAAACACCCACACTCTGCTGACCACATGGCTTTTTCTCCTCTCTTGATGATCTATTTAGAGTGATGGCACTTTCAGCTCACCAGCCCACCCCATGCATTCTTACATAGAGTTTTGTCAGCCCTGGTGAAGAACCAACAGAATTACCCAGCTTAATGCACTATACTGGAGTGTTGGTTTATGATGATACAATAAAAGCTGCAGGAGAATCACAGCTTTTAATAAATCACCATATAGTATTATCCATAAAATTGCCATTTCCATGCACTGCAGTGCTTGTAATAACTCTCCTGCTTTGCCTGGCCACCTGGGGCTGTGCACATGTAACACACCAGTGTCATGTACATGCTGCTGCCCCACGCAAAGCGGCAACCACAGGTCAAGCATGACAAATTCAAAGGGCTAGTTTCCAAAATGTCAGTGACTTGAAGCATCCAGCACACATTAAGGTACCCACAAGGTGTAAATAGATGGTTTTTTACCTATTTGTTTTTTTTAAAAACACTTTTTAAATGTGGACTTTTAAAATATTTCCCTGTTGAAGTGAGCCCTGGAAGCCTTGAGAGCCTCAACAGAGAAACAGTGGCACATCCACCTTCATCTGTCTTTCCACCATACTCATCCTACCCAGTAGTTGCATTGGCTTACTTTACCAGTTATACAATGGAGACTGAAGTCCAGATGTATCTAGAAAAGGAAATATCACACAGGTCCTGAGGCCTCACTGGGATAAGCTTTCCTACCTGGCTTCAGCACCCAGTTGTATGGTACATCTGCTTGGACAGAATTACATGTATTTACTGAGCACACAGAGTCCCTTTAAGATAATTACAGGGCATGTGTTATCCTCTCAGGCTGACATCTACTGTAGGTCATTATTTGGATTTTTCACTAGCACTTCTGAATGCTTCCATTTTTGGTTCATCTCTGATGCGGTTGCAATTGAGTTTTCCGCATGCGTACATCCTGAATTTATTTAAACTGTGCTCAGTGTTTAGAAGGTAAGTGAGGATGCTGTTAGCTACCAGTCTGCATCTATGAATGATCAATTACTACATTCTCAGTAGTTTGGTTCAGACATATGAGAGAATATGTTAGTTTGTAATGAGACTGGGCTGCATTGTTTGAGGGAGCCTCATGTTGTCAAATGGTTACTTTTGTCTAGAGGGGGAAAAAAGAAAATCAACCAGAATAATTCATAGCTTTAAAATGCTGATTTTTTTTTTGTGAGCATGTTTTAGATGCTTTAACACAAGTAAACTACTGTAAACCAAAACACAATTAAATATTTAAGCAGTATTCTCTTTCCTACACAGAAATAAGTATCTATTTGTCTTGTATCACAATTGTAAGCACTTAGTGTCTTTTCAGCACTGTGGTGTCCCACAGTACATACTCAGGATCAGTACCGCCTGGAGAAGCATGTGGGCAGCTCCCAAGTATTGTTTGAGCAGGAAATTTAGCAGCCACATCCTCCTGTTACGGCAATGGAAGCATAGCAGTTTTTCCTCCTCCACACTCACCCATGTCCACCTACTACAGGAATATGTGTTTTTCTCTGCTCTTTAGTTAATTTGCATCTTACTTCTTCTTCCCCACCACCAATCTTCCTTGCCTCAACCTTCTCCCCCTGCTGCCTTTTGCCTCCCATACACTACATGTCTCTTAGAACATTTGCTCCTTTTCTTATTAGTTTTTTTCACCTTCCTCCTCCTCTCACTCCATCAGCACTTTGATGTTGAGCACTATACTCATGTTGCCTGCAAACCTTAATTTCTGAGGAGCTCAGCTCCATTTCTCCTGTTGTAGAGGGCTCTGTCCTTGCCCAGAGGCATTTCTGAGCACATGCAGCTGTGCTGAGCTAAACACCACGGAGAAAAGATGAGGAGAGAGGATGGGACCAGGTGGCCAGATCTAAGGAAGCACTTGCTGGGAGAACAGTTTATTTCTGCTGCCTCTCGGTGGCCTGGCAAGGACACCATTCATCGAGGCATAATTTGTTGAGACATTTGTGCCCAGCTGCAGGTCAGCTTGGATCCATCGCTTGAAACGACAGCTGTGTATTTGTATTTGGGCACTATGAAGTCCACAGGAGCACTTTATACCTGGAGCTCAAGCAGGCTATTAGGTGGGGGGACAAAGCCCAACACAGAGGGTCTATGGAGCCACCTTTTCAGCAGCACATACTGCTGCCTCTCTAGTCTGGTGTCCAAAATGCTGCTGTAATTATTGACTCAGTCAGCAGCAGTAGGTCATCATTGGGCTCAAAGAGAACAAGATCAAAATTCAGACAAACACAGGACTGCTAGCTAGGAAGGCTGATTTTGCTCTCCTGTACGCAGCTATAAACCAGGATGAAGGAGGCAGTGCACACAAGACAGGATGGGAAGGAGAAGAGGACTCTGCCTTTTGACCTTAAGGGGTAAGTTTCATTTTCCTGGAAGAGAAGGCAGAGACAAAAATCTCAGAAAACAGCCTGGGACTCAGCCTCTGGCCACAAGGGCAAACATTATGGCAGGGCTTGCGCTGTAGGCTGAGCTCTCATTAGCTTTCCACAGGATGTCCACATCCAAATGGGATATCTCTCCAGCACATCCCACCCTGCATCACACTCACTCTCAGATAAGCAGGCAAAGCCTGCAAGCAGTCACATTTGGATGTCTGTAGGAGATTTAAAATATGGAGTTTGACCTATTACTCTTGTTCAGGAGAGCCTACTCTTGCAGCTGGGACTGGAGGGTCAGTGTTCTGTCTCTGCACCCAGGAAATTTTGGCAGAAGCAGTTGTGCCAGTTGGGAAAGTACTGATATAAATTGGCTCTTGCAGAAACAGGGGCTGCTGAGGTGGTTCCTACCATCTCCCTGCCTGTGCAATCACATCCTTCCCCTCACTGAGGGGGTGTTACTGATGCAAGGTTACAGTCAGTCTAACAGGAGAGTTATTTTCAGCTTGGTTCAACCTTAATTTATCTGTTGGCTTGTTTGGGCTTTTTTCTTTCCCATTTTTGCTATTTGTATTAGGTTTTACCAGGGAAAATGAGTAAGGCATAAACATACAGTTTAATTTTTCCTTGTTAAATTCAAGTTTAAAGGCTATTACCTATACCAATACAAGCAGCTGATGACAAAAAGTTTATTTCCCTTTCCCGTCCAATTTAATTCCTTTCACAACTTCTACATTTACCTGGGAGTTTACCTGTGGTACTTACCAGAGTACCACACACCAAAGCTCTCAGCCCTTTCCTGTGGGCAAGGCAGCACAGCCCTCTCTCCCTTCCTCCTCTCTCCCTCCCAGGGGTGCATTCTCTGCCCCATTCCCTTCCCACATGCCTTTGGGCATCAGACACTGCTGGTTTTGTGGATATTATTTTCCTCCCTCTCTCAAGCATGGTGTCAAGTGGGCAGCACGTGCTGCAGGCAAGCTGGGTTTTTCCACGCTTGTTCTGGGAAGGTCCCAAAAGGCAGCCCTTGGTACCACAGGAGGTTGGGTACTGCATGCAGCAGAAAAGCCAGGCAGCCGCAAAGCCCAGAGTAAAAACCCTCTGTATGTGCACTTACAGTATTGGATTTATTGCACTTTTATTGGGCATTTACTGAAATAAGTGAAGAGGTGTAAAGTTCACAATAAAAAAGAAATTCCTTTCATAGAAATTTCATGATTCTTATTATTGTCTGATAGCAGCAGTTTTGTGTAAGTTCTTAAACAAATAGATAAGAATCACAGATTTTAACCTTAGCAAGTACTTAAAGAAAGGTGCACACTACTTTTTTATCAAATCACAACATCATATGAGAGACAGAGCTCCCCAGCTTCCTGACATTTTCTGTAGAAAGTGATTTAAACAGAAAATTGCAGGTTAAGAGCTAATAAGTAAAAAAGATTAAAATTGCATGAACCAAAGTGACACGGAGAAGACAATTGAAAAGACCCCACAGCTAGAACATGGAAATATGGTAACGTGGAAATATGGTTACATGCAAATAGGGTTACATGCAAATATGGTCCTCCTAAAGCACTGCTTGGGGTAGAAGAAAAAATGCACTGGAGAAAACCCCCATGCAACCAACTAGACAGCAACATCATAAGTTTAAGGAGCCAGCTTCTGCTCTTCTTTTTCCTATGAATAGTCCCCTTGACTTTATTAAGGCCAATCTGAAGGCTAAAATGGGCAATGTTTAGCAGCAATTGTGGCTCTGTGCAGCTACAGCCAGTTCTGTCCGTGCTGAACCGAAACCAGAGCGGTCACACGGCCCTGCTTCCCCATTTCACTCTCATTGAGAGCCAGGCAAGGAAGAGGTCTGGCACCAGAAGGGCATCAGCAGTTGTTAGAGCGAGTGACTGGGTTTCACCCTCTGCTCCAGCACACATTTTCTGTGTGACTGCAGTTTGCTCAGCTGAAAGCAGAAATAGCAGCACTTTCGGCTGCACGGCAGCACTTTGGGTTTCAGCTGGCTGACCCCGGGGAGCCACCAACCCCCAGCAAGAGGGCTTGTGGTGCCCTGCCCACTGTAATACTGAGCAATAACAGGGAGCATTGCCCTTTACCGAGCATTAGAAGTGAGCAGTCACAGCTCTTTCCTGGTCTCCCTGTATTTGCAGCACATACATCATTCCTGTTCTTGCCCGGAGCAAAGCTAGTGCAAAGAAGCAGCAGAGGCATGTCCCTTGTAAAAATATCCCTGTGTTCAACCCCTTGCCCTGCTGCTGCTTCATCCCGCTCCTCCCAACCACCAAGCCCGGCTGATGCCAACTACCAGCTGCTTTTCCCGGCTGTAGAACCATCTGCTGTGGCAGGAAGGAAGCAGATGTGCAGAGCCTCTGGCAGCTCAGTGCACACTGGGCACAGCGAGCATCTGCTTTTGCCAGGAGCAGGCTGGTGGGTGCTTCAGGACTGGGCTGGGCAGGTGCCCGACCACCAGCACAGCTGGCTGAGGTGGCCCCTAAAGGCACCCACTGGCACTGGGAAAGGTCCTTTCAGTGCCCTCCTTGGAGGCCATGGCTCTGAGGGCACCTCCCATCCTTGGTTCATAAGCCCAGCTCCATGTTGAGACCAGCTTGTTTCACCCTACTCCCAGCCAAGTTTGCAGGCATTTCTGCACCCCAGTGGCACCATCTGCCCCTTAAGGTTTACTTGGGAATATTTATGAGGGAGCAGTAGCTTCCCCAAGCCATCAGGACGGCAGGTCCATGTGTCCACATGGACCAGGCAGACCAGGAGGGTCAGCACCATGGTTTCACAGGAGGGAGAGGGAAACAATTGCCATTAAATGTCTCAGGCAAAGCAAATGAAATTGCTTTACATATTTTGAAAAAACCATTTAAATTTTCATGAGAAACTTCAAACCGAAATTGGAAATTAAAAAGTAGTGTTTGTACAACTGCCTTCTATTGATTAAATTATAGAAAACAGCCCTGAGTGAGGGTTGTGGAGAAAGCAATCACACACTCAACACACCATTCATCTCCATTCCCCAAACATAATCACAGCAATATGGGAGACATGAAAATACAGTGCAATTCCACACAATAGTAATAAAGAGCTGAAAATATTTGTGGGTATGAAGGGAAGCTGTTGAGCAGAGGCAATGCAACCATCTTCTTGAGGAGCTGTAAAATACTCATTGAGTAAAAGTTTTTTAAAAACCCTCTGAAAACAGAGGAATACTATTTTTCTTTCTTTAAAGAGAAAAAAACCACCATTACAATATGGATGAAAAAACCCTGCAGAGTTTGCAACTGCCCATTTTTCCTACTTCATGTGGTACCAAAATTGTCCTATAATTAAAAGCTGCTATAACACAGACCACAAAAATCAATCCTGCACTATGTCAGTAGCAAAATTATTGCTAGAAACAGTCTTATCAAGTTAGTTTAGGCCCTGTTATTTTCATTACTGGATTTAAGTAAGAGGATCCATCCCTTAAAGAAGGCCAGAGCACTGTTACAAAGATTTTTAAATACACACACACACACACACACACACACGTAGAATTTAAAAGCAAATGGTGAGAATTTACTAACTTAAATTTCTTTTCTGTGATGAGGATTTATTTTTTTTCCTTCTACTGATAAAGAAGAAAAACCTTATTAATGAGGCCTCAGTGGTAGTCACAGTGCCACCACTACACTGTGAGAGATGTACACTTTTTTTTCCCAAGGAGGGTTTAACTGCTTTGTAGATCCATAATATTTCACAGAGAAAGCTTTATTCAACTGGAGCTCTTAAACCTCCTTTGTGAAATGTTGTGGTATTTTGTGAGATACGTGGCCTTTGCTACACACGTGATGCTGGTAGGTTTCTAGGCATGCAAGTTCAAGAGCTTTATTTTCCAGATATTTTTTCAATCAATTAAGCTCATTGGTAAGACTGCATGCACTTCAGAAAGACAGGAAAAGAAAAATAACCACTAGCTCTTTCTTTTGCAGAAGCAGCTGGATTTGCTGCTGTTGTCTGTGCAGAGCAGCTTGGATGCTGGCTTTGGCTGCCTGCAGGTTCACAGCCCTGGAATGTTTCTGGTGGGCTTTTCCTCCTTCATTAGGAACATTCTTGTGATGTGGGGGATTCCTATCAAAACTGTCATCACACTCACACCACTAGTCATTCCCCAGCCTTTGAATACAGACAGCTGCCAAGCTACAGAAACATAGCTGTGCCTCTACAGAATTCCTCACAGAGGGTTTTTTTCCTTAATGTTGCATTTTAACGTGCTTATAACACCCAGCCCCTATGGGGGAGTGAACAAAAGGCCTTTTAAAGGCAATCTTTCAGAATGCTCCAATTGTGCCCTTAATTGCATCTAAGTACATGTGGGCTCAGCTCTACGCGGACATAGTTTTAGCTGTAGGTTGATTTGAAGCAAGCCACACATTTTATACCAAAGCAATGCATAAAAGCACACACAAGAGAAGAAAGCTTTAATTTAGTCACATTACTACCATAAGTAATAATACATAGCAAGCAATGCAAGAAGTTTAGAGCAGATGTTCCCTTCACTTTGGTTCTTGAGGCAGTGCAGTAGCAATTTCATCCTTTGTAACAGACTTAGATGATTCAGTGTTACTAAAAAGTGTCAGGAATGGAGTTCTTCTAGTAAATAGCTGAGGAATAATTCACATTGAATGTGGGGCTGAATGAGGGCTTCCAGGTATTCTCCCTCCCTGCACAAAGCATTTTGAAAGAGATCTGGGATTTATCTTTGGGCTTACAGTAGTGTTTTAAAGTACTATTTCTGCTAGACTCTATTCTGCCCCCCAACCCCTCCATCCCTTACCCCCGGAAGAATTTAGTTGCTTTCCAAAGTGGTGGTGAATTGCAGACCACCCACCTTAGAGTCTCTTGCTCAGTCTATGCTGGGGAACAGGCTTGCTCCAGCCTGGGAAAACATCACTAACAGCTCGTGCAGGAAAAGGGAAAAGAGGCTCAGCATGATGTGCTACAGGCTAGGAGAAGCCAGGCTCCATCTCCATGATGCCTGGTGATATCCTGGCTTTGATGGTGACAACATCCCATCCAGCAAGGCAGGATGTTGCCATCAGTAGCATGGGGCAGAGAGGGCAGTGCCTGGAGGAGAAGACAGCTGTTGAACCTGTGCTACCTTCCCACCAGCAGCAGCAGCTCCAAGCAGGCCTTGAAAATCACATAGGAAGTGAGGGGAGAAGTCCCAGACTGTCTCATATCATGACAGTGCGGCACCTGTCTGGCCCTCCACAGGAGCAGAGCCTCGAAAGGCTCTGCCAAAGAAAACCAAGAAGACCCCCAGACACAGAAAGAACTCAGGCTGTAGCTGGGAAGCAAATGGTGGCCCAGAGAGGCAGGGGGTTGGGATGTGCAGCTGCAGGAGCTCAAAAAGCTCAACAAATGCAGCCTCTAAGTGCTCACAATGAGAGCAAATGGTGGGAAGCCAAGAGCTTCCCACCATTTGCTCTCATTCCTGTCACCCACCTGCAGCAGTGCTAATGTTTTCCACCCCAGAGCTGCTCCCTGGGCAGTAGCTGAGGTAAAATATCTCTGGAATAAGTCTTCCTTCATTCTCTTCCTCCATAATGCTGCAGTGTATTGGGAGAAAGAGACGCAAGTTCCCCAAAACTCACATTTTCTAAAACATAAACTGTCAAGGAAAAGCCTTTGCCGGAATAGCTGCTCACTCCTGGTCTCTTCTCATCAGCTTCCCCCCTACCCACCCAGCTCCCTCAGCATCTCTTCCAGCTCAGCACAGCACCACAGGGACCCAGGAGAAGCGGGAAGCAAAATCACATGAAAATGAAGTAATGAGACTAATGCACAAGATGGAGATGGTCAGATGCAGGGATATCATTCCCTGCTTCTAGGGCTAGAGTTAGGTAAGCCAAGCTGCTTTTCGGTAATTGCTCCTTAGGGAAGGGCTTAGGAATTACACCCAGAAAACAGAAATTGAAATTTGATACAAAACTGGATGGACCACACATTTAAAGCCAGGCCCACTGATTAATGCAATAATGTGCAACATGAGGTAGATACTTTATGTCAGACATTAATTTTGCCTGCCTATACTCAGTGGGCTTCATCATCCAACAGTGTTGTTGACAGGCTGTGCTTGTGATGTGGAGACCTCCTTGAGATTTCTGATGTGTTTTGAGGAGTTTGTACACAGCTTTTCTTGATCACTATGCCCATATCAGAGAGCAATGTGATTTCATGCAAGGTCAGAATGACTCTGTGGCAGTAACAGAGCTTCAGTGGTTGCAACACTTATTGCAGAGTATGCTACCAAAAGCATCCACACACTTACCTGCAGTCACACTAAGTGTGGCAGTCTAAATTAATTTCTACCAAGTTGTGCATCATATCAGAAGCAGAAGAGGTGCAGAGAAAAGCTCCATGAGCAACATGTTCCCGCTGCTGCAGAGCAAGCTACAACAGCAGGCTGGTATGTAGCTGATCCCATTCTACCCTCCAACAGCCTTAACCTCTGATTTTATTTTTTCCAAAAGCATCGTGCTGATGCAGGTGACCACAGGAAGTTTGCATTGCTGAGACCATTTAACAAACTAGTAACAAACTTTTCTCACGGCAGGCATACAAGGTCCAACACTATGGTGCTGTTTAGGTGCTCCCGTTCTTTCTATTACCTCAGTGCATTAACCTGCCTTCACCAAGGCAGAGGAAGGAGGCTAGGGTTTACCTTCTTTTCAATATTTGGAAAGCACCAGGATTGATTCCCATTTCATCTCCTCTCATCCCACGGCCCCAGCAGCCAGGGTCAGCAGACCATAGGAAATGCAGAGGGCTCCTGTGCATGGGCAGCCGCAGCAGCACCAGAGAGGGCACAGTCCCAAAAATGCCCCTGGCCACAGCCTGGCCAGCAGGGCTGTGTCCTGAGCTTTCTCTTCCACGAAGGTGCCCATTCTTGTGTAGCTTAAGGCTTTTGCTCTATGTGAGGGGCTCTGTTGGCAAAAAAAAAAAAAAAAAAAAGAAAATCCGAGCAGTCTACTCTTTTCCCCCTGAGGAAGGGTACTCAGGGCACATGCCTAGCTGGCAAGTGCCACAGCAAGGGACCAAGATGAAGTGCTTCTGCTGCTAATGGGCAAGCCCAGAGAGGGGAGCTGAGTCACTGACTCTGGGCACACTGACCCTGCCCTGCTGCACACACAGCCCACACCAAGAGCACAGGGGGTTATGAGGCGGGGAATTGTGAGAGCTGCTCAACTCACTCCTGAGTGGTGGCAAAAAAATAAAGTATTTGTTGATTTGCTGCATCACAAATGGGATATGAAGTAAAAAGCTGACTCCCAGCTCCACAAGAAACACACTTTGTCGTCCCTGAGGTTGCAGTTTGCTGTCTCTGCTCAGGCAGGCTTCCACCCACCTCACCAGAAGCCATCACACACTGTTCAAGGAAGGGAGAGCTCTCAGCAAGGAGCCCCACAGACTCCCAAACCCAGGCTGGATTTGCTAGGCAAGAACAAGAACAGCTAAGATATGCCCCACCACACACACTCCCCTTCCCTCCCCTCACATGCCGGAAGGATTATGGGGCCAGTGCAGGGAACTTCTTGTCCTGCCAGGGCATAAACCTTCCTCTCCCGGTCTCCAGGAGGCACAAAGCAGCTCTGAGATGTTGCAGGCAGACAGGCTTTATATGGAGTTCCCACAAACATCACTGCTTTTATTTAAGGCAGAAAACACAGGATGTTACAGATGAGTGGAAAAATGTGATGTGCCCCACTGCCTGCAGAGCCCCTCAGACTGGAGAATGCTTTTCTGGAAGTCAGAGGGTCTCCAGACAGGATTAGGAAAGCACATACTGTCTGCTCTAACTTTTTATTTTTGCCCTGCTTGGCTGCAGCTACACTTCCCTGCACCCCACGCACAAACACCCTCCCAGCTACGGTCCCATACCTTCCCTCCCACTTACAACTTCCCATAGCCCTTTTGTGTTTGACTCCTGGGAGGCTCTTTTCAAACTTTTTTGGCAGCTCCGTCTCTTTGAAACACTGGAAAGCTACCAGCGAGAAGCCTGGCTCCGGCTCCCTGCCACCAGTGCTGGCAGCAGCTTGCTCTGTCCTCTGGCAGGCTCTGCCCCTCTGCAGGACCCCATGGCAGCCCCAGCCCCAGCTGGGCAGGAGCCACAGCCACCCCTGCCCCTGCTCACCTTCACACGGGCAGCTTGGACTGTTCAGGCTTGCACAGTCACTGCTCTGCAGCACCTGCTAGCATGCGCAAAGTGACAGAGCTCCCTAAACTCTGACACCTGTTACGGAGTTCCCTTACATGGCTTAGGGGAGAAATCATCAAAAATATTTTATTTTGTTCCTGTTTTCATGACCATGCATGACAAAGGCAGCCGCAGGTATATTTTTTCCCCCTAATGTTACCATATGCTTTTTATTCTTCAAGCTAAGCAGTTGTCTCCCAACCTAACTTATTTATTAAGATAAACTGGAGACATTTCAAACAGGTAGTTTCAGAAAACCAGTGCTTGCAACTTACTTAACTGTCCACACATTTGTTCACTGATGTTCCTTACCTTACCATCACTGGAGAGCTAAAAAGCAGCAGAAGACCTCAGTGCAAGGCACAAACCCCACCACTTCTGTAAAGCCAAGTTAGCCTTGATGGCACTACACTTAATTTATACGCCTTGAAACACATGACCCAGAGTACCTTTTAGTTGATTTCAATTAAAAATTGTTGTTTGGCTTGCCCCTAGTGTCAGCGACCACAATTACATGATCTGGTCAAAAGAGAGGCAGTTACTATTTTTTAACCATAATTCTGTTTTTTCCAGCATAGTAAGACAGCTAAGCAGTGTACTGAATGACATAGTGTTACTCATATACTTAAGCACCTTAGTCCTTGATCTTGTGCTTTATAAAGTGCTCTGAGCTGTGCTGTAATTGCCTATAAACATGTTGCTGATCATGCTTAAAGGGACACTGTCAAGGTGGGAAGGCCTACAGTTTGATTTGGTAAAATGACATCTCAAAATAGTTTTACTCTCAGTGTTCCTAAATGACCAGCCTGTGGTTTTTAATCATGCTTCTTTTTATCAGTCCAGCTCAAAGAAATAATAAGGTGATGGAAGAATGTTCACTTTCAAAGCAATGGACCAGGCATAGGAATAGTATGATGGAGGCTAATGATCCCATCCTGAAAATAAAACCCATGCAAATAAAAGCACTTTTCTATAAAATTAATTTTCCTGATGTGAATGTGTATGCCCTCTTTTACCCTTGCAGTTTGCCATAAGGTCATCCCTTGTTTAACCAATGTCTTGTGAAAGAAATCTTCAAGAAAGAGCACAAGGCTGAGGGGATCAGGCCTGGGGAAGTCTGCAGCTTCACAAAGTACCCATTTTCCATGGTGTCTCTGTCAATCAGCAGTCTTGTCCTAGTTGAGCTGAAGGCGAGGGGATGCAAAAGAGGGGGCTGGGGAACAGAATTACAAAAACTAATGAGGAACCTGAAACTTCCCAGCAGAGCTGTTGGGAATGCAGAGGGGTGACGGGATAGGGAAAGCCCAGGGCTGAGAGCCCTTTCCCGCACTGTCCCTTCTGTGAGTGGCTCTGTGGCTGGAGCTCAGTGTTGAGGGAACTGAAGCCAGCTATTGAGGAGCTTTTGATCTCAGGCAAAGAGCAGTGCTGGACTTTCTCTTAAGGAAAGAATACAAATAGCTGAGGAGTGAAAGGTGGCCTGGGAATTCTCCTTTTATGAAGGGCTTGGTTTGTTTCCGAGCTGAATAACTCAGCTCCCTCTGAGCTGCAGTCCTCCAGCACAGTCTGTACTCATGAGAAACCTGCAATGCCACAGTTACCAAATCCATAGATGTCAGTAAATGAAAAAGTATGGCTCGTTGGTGCCAGGGACAACGCAAAGCAAATGGGGAGAAGCTGTAAGAGAAGGCTGTGTGGATAGTGCCAGGGTGGCTCTGTAGAAAGGTGTTTTTGGAAGAGATCTGGCCTTATGCCCCCCTGCAGTGTCCTGCTAGCCTCTGTGCTGCAAGATTTGAAGACAAAGCTTTTGAGTTTGCAAAGGCATGGGCCTACAGCCAGGCTTCACCTCCCTCTCTGCACGGAAGGCGACAGATTTATAGATAGCCCAGACATGAGGCAGAGTTTTGGATGTGCTTCTCCATCACAGGTGTCTGTTGGACACAGGATAGACCTTATCTAAACTCTAGGGCCTTGAGGGTAGCCCTGGAAAAACTGTGTGAAACAAAACTCAGAAAGAGCCAAAAAAACAAACGGAAGAGAAAGGCCCCTGGAGCCTGGGGAAAAGGCACAAGTCCAGCAGCCATGCTTAAACCTGATGAGTTTAAGGGACTGATGAGTGCTCATGGCTGGTGGCATCACTTGAAGGTGCACCTCCTCAAAGAGGTGGGAAGAGTAAAAAATCGTCGTCACTTTTTTCATTTACAGGAAAGAGAAGAAAGCAGAAGAAAAGTCTCAGGCTGAAGATGCCACAGAACAGGAAAAAACAAGTCCAATGTCAATCTAATGACAGATATGGCTCCAAGTTTCAGCAGGTGGGAAGATTCTCCCCACGCTTTCAGCAGGCATCCAAGAGAGCAGGGCAGCATAGGGGCTGTGTCTCTCACTTGGGCAAGCCTTGCAAGGTGTGAATGTGGATGTGGCTATGGATATGGAGAAGCACTTGGAAAATGTCTCATGTATCTAACACCGAAAAGTGCATTTCAGGCTCTTAACAGTTACAGTGAAACGCTTGAAAGTGTAACTTGCATACATTTGAAGAGCTCCAGAAACCAGAACAAAAACCAGAGGAGCCCAAAGCCTGTACTTCTAAAAATGTCATAACTTTTAGGCAAAGTTCGTTTCTCTGATTTCTTTGAGCTGACTCAATAATTTTAAATGGTCATCCTTGAGAGTTGTAAGACTTGTTATATGTTTTTTGTAGGTTTATTCCATAGAAAAAAAATAGAAAAAAGCATAGAAAAAAGCAATAAAGTCAATCTCAATAGCTTTGCTTAAATCCATGATTATATCGGTTCTGTGTTATGGGTAAGCAGGGAGAAACTAAGTGAGGAAACTGTAAGGGATTCCTACAACAATAGTTACATTGTTTGCACCCATACACACCACAATAATAACAACAGAAAAGCAATAGCAACCTTGCAGTTACAAAAATACCAAGTGCCCTTTAAAAATGTATGTGTATATTCTGTGTTTACCCAGATTAACAGTGTCGCTAGGGACTGGCACTTTATGTGTGCTATATCTTCTGTCTGATTTATTTAAGTTTTTTTCTGGGCTTCTTTTCTTCAAAACTGTGTTTGTGCCTTATGTTCACCAAGAGGAACCCAAGTTCCATGAGTAAATACCGGGGAGCTGAGAACAGGAATGTGTAAGAAACCTGGATTAATTTCACGATAGTGCTTTATAATGGACAATATAAATTTTCCTGCTGCGATTGGTATATACATTCAACAGTTTTATTGTATGTCAGTGCACATTATTCGGCACAGCTGCTAGAGAGGCATTGCTGAACTGGTGTTTCTCTTCCATGACAAACACCTATTAAGCAGTCAGCATAAACTCTTCTTGTTACAGCCTCTGACATCACCCTCAGGGCAAGCGGACACAGAACAGCAATTGCTGAATTGCGTATGAAAATTATAGTTTTATTGTCTATACAAGTGAAGGTTTAACTCAGATTCCTGTTGGAGTCAGCTCTGTTATAAAGGAGTGATTCTTTCAGGGAACAAACAAGCACAGTACACCATTGTAATCAAAGGAACAGACACTATTTATGTATTGGAAAGCCTTGTTCACAATAGTGCTAACACTCCAATGCCCCAGAAGCCACTATTTTAGCAGCTGTAGAGAAAATAAAGCATTACTAACAAGATGCCATACAGAGTCAGATACAGTTTTTTCTGAGCACAGATGGAATCATCCCATTTAATATAATTCAGTTTAAAGGCATGACCAGTAAGTGGGGATCATGTATTTAATGTTTATATAAGCATGTTCTCCACCGTAGCGTTCAAAGAGTTCCAGTGTCTCTTGAATGAGAACTCCAATATTTTCACGCTTCTGTTGGCCGTATTCTATCCCATCACCTAAATTAACTGGTTAATAAAAGAAAAAAACAAAAAGAAAAAAAATTATATTGAATTTCGTCTTACACTTCAAAATAATGACATAAATTGCAATTGCTGGTCAGTTACTGTGTCTCTATTAAAAATTTTGTTCTGTGACATGAAACAGAGCTGAATTTGAAAACAAGATGGGTTTGGCATCTCCTTAAGGCTTTGGTCAGGCTCCAGCTTCATATACTTTCAAAATTTATGTATGCATTACTTCAGTATCTATCCAAAAATCCTAATGAAAATAAACACATTCTTTTATAAGATGAACATGGATTCTCTTTTTCACAGTTAACCTCTAAACCATTACTTGTTTATTTTTAACATTGCTTATTTAAGACAAAATTCTACTGCTGGATGCATAAGCACTTGTCTAAAACATGACTTAATCTAGACTTGTTGTGGTTTGAAATCTTAAATAGGTATTAGTTTGGGATTGCTCAACATTAGTCATCTTATTCACACACTTATGTTGTTTCTGATAGAGAGAACCCAATTAAAAGAGATTTTTGGAGTGTAACATGGTGTTCATTCAATTTCAGTTTCCTTAAAAATGTGTAAAATTAAGTCAAAGTCAAAAGGACAAATTATTGCAGCTCCCAGATGCAGTATCATTTACTGCTGCTTTCTCTAACATGGACTAGCAAGGGTGACACACGTTCATACACACAGAAAATAATGCTTTAAAAATCAGTGTGAACAACTGTGACAACAAAAGAAGAACAATAAGAAATAACTTCACCTACAAAGATGCTGAGTGATTTAAAGGAGGACAATATATTTCATTTGGTTTTAAAACAGTATTCTGAAAAGTATCAGAAAAAGTATCTGAATATACATTCCAAGACATATATAAAAAATAATTTGGAAAGGGCATAATGTACTCAGATCAGGTTTGGTGTAGTGGGGAGGTGGGGAAGCTGTCACACTGCTGTAGGACGGACCACATGCCAGCAGCCAGTGGCCTCACTCAGGATAGTGGAGTGGTGACAATGTGCCCATGTTAACATCTCAAACAACACTTAGTGACACTCTCAGTCAGCCAGAGAAAGACCCATTCGTCAAGACAATGCAACCAACTTCTCAGGCAGAGCCAGCCTTTCACATTTGAAACAGGGCAAACAGGAGGGCAAAGGTAGATTTTGCCCCCACTGCTGCTTCCCAGGCTGATGCGACGTAGATGTACAACTGCACTCATCCCCACATTCTCTCCTAGATCTAAGCCCAAAGACCTGGATTTAAAGCTTGTGGCTTTGTTACCAGCAAAAACTGAAGAACCATGATCATGAAGAAAGAGCTGTTGAACATGGTTAAAAATCATCCTTTTGCTGAATTTTCCTGTGATATATCTGATTGCACCCCGTTAACTATGCGTATATCCGTTTTTCAGACTGCTTCCACACACTTATGTCACTTTACTTTTTATGAAATGGTTATGCAAATACAGGCATGACATACAAAGGCTGTGCTTCTGAGTGGGAAGAAGGTAACTTTTTTTATGATGATTACTTTTAAGCACACAAATATTTTCCAATACATTAACTGTTAATTTCACTGACGTGAAAAGCCAGGGTTGTGACATCAAAATTTATTACAATGAATTTTCTGTAATGTTACAAATAACAGATTATGAGAGTGCATAGAAAACACCAAGAGCTATTAAAAAGAGGATTTGCTTACGCAAATAACCAGTGCAAAAAGAAAAGCACATCACAATTGAGTGCAATTTAGAGTAAACATAGTTTGGTCTTGCAGAAAAAAACTGAGATAACTGTGCCTCATCACCTGTCTTGCATGTGCACTGCAAACCTTCCCCAGAACACCTGGAGGTATTTCTGATTTCACCACTTTGAGCAATGGAAACCCTGAACCTTGACCTAAGACTTGGCAAATACGTAAAGGAATTACTGACTTTCCAACCATATGTCTATTATCTGTAATTTTAAGCCTACACACATGCTCTGCTAATGAGCTTACACAGCTTTCATCGCTCTTTCAAAGAAGTAGTAAAAAAAGTCAGCTGTCTGGAAGTAATGGTGATACATTGCTAAGGAAGTCTGGAGGAGGCCAATGAGAAGCCACGATAATGCTGGTAGCAGAGGTATTTTCCAGAATTGCATGTTAAAATCTTTATTATAGAACATAGTCTGTAAAAAAATTATGTCTTAGATGCTTGATTAAAAGGTACCTAAAAGTATGAGGCAATGATAAAGGAAAGAGTCTGCAAGGGAAGATTGAATGTGTGATGTGCAGACTGTCATTACAATTTTTTTCCTACAGACCATCTGTGCTATATGAAGGTTTGTATCCTCAAGACAGCCATAATTCACACTAATGTCATGACACAAGCTACAACCAGCAATACTAGAAAGGTTATGTCAGCATGGAGGTCACCTGGTAAGTACTAAAATAGCTAACCCATGTAGTTATAGGAATTAACAAAGCTTTCATACAAAAAAATATGGTCATTAACCCAAGAGGACAACATCCATTAAATGGATGAGTCAGAATGATCTGCCCTATGCACCTTAGGGTAAATATCTTCTCATAATATTAATGATGATTAGTTGGAAAAAAATAGCCATTGAGGTATAGCGATCTCAGCATGCCCTTCTCTGGTTTGACTTTATTTCCAAGTTAGTTTGCCTGAGAAGCCAGCTTTGTCAGCCACAAAAATGTTGCATATGTAAAGTGTGAACATGGATCTGATTCAAACACTTTATGAAGTTGTCCTTTGTGAGGAAGAATAAATCAACATGAAAATGCTAGGAAGCACATTTGTCATATCTTCATCTCAAAGTGAAATGTCTGGCAAATTCAGTGTGCACCAAGAATCTTTTCAGAACAAATGTTATTTCTGCATTTAGAAGAAATGCATTGAGGGACTACTAAGAAGATTCCAATCAGGAAAAGATCTAACTTTCCCTTCCTGGATCAAAAAGTTAGTTCCCGGTCTCCCAAATCATGCACCAAAGGTTTTATGGTGCTTAAGTGAAGTGAAAGGCTTTGCACCTGTCAAGACCTGTGAGAGCTGATGAAATCACCCAGCACACCAAGGCCAGGAGCGGCACTCCCTGCCCTGCCAATGCCAGCTGCTGTAGCCAAGGAAACCCTGCTCAGACCCTCAGGGACTGAACTCAGCCTTTGGCAGGGAACAGAGAAGGATTTGAATTTTGCTTTAAAAGGTGGTTTGTATTTTAGTCTAGACATGCTTCTATTCGTGATTTGGATATTAAAGAAATTCTGGTGTTATTTGTATTCTATGTAATTTCATTTTAAAATTTCACTAGGGTAATGCTACAAATATAAGTTTTATTGCATGAAAGGACAAGCAAGTTCCTCTCTATGCACTAAGAGCCTGATAAGGCAGTTCTGACATCCTGGAATGGACAAGAAAGGTAAACCAGACCTCAAATTTCACTCAGATCTGTTCTCTAGCCAACTCTAAATGCTAACAAGCATCTGAAAGTGTCTAAGACATTGTTTAAGTTTATTAGATTTCACTTCAAGGGAGGCTGGATTTCGAAAAGAGGGGTTTTTAATCCCCCAAATAAGTTGCTTGTAAGTATTTCACAGATACCAGAGCTTGCTCCCGGTGGTGATTTTTCCAAAGGTTCTGCTTTACACAAATTAAAACCAGGATTTTCATACATCTGTGTTGCAGGGTTGTCATAGATCTTGGGATGTCAGATTTTCCACAAATGTTAAATATCTGAGGAATGCTTAGTACTGGAATAGCACTTAGAAGAGATTTCTGAAGTGACTGTGAAGACAGTCCCATGTCTCCAGTTTAGAGAACATTTTAATCAAATTGTGACTCAAATGTCATTCATTTATTCTTTACTGATGAAAGTGTTTCTTTACTGATTTTAAGTGCATACAGTCACACTTGTGTACTTCAACTTGTCTTGGAACAAATGATTCTTAGCAAAAATTTTTGAAGTGCCACTGGTTAACAAAGGGCTCTGGTATAATGGTTTTGGGTGGGATTTTGTTGGCTTTATTTTTTTTGTACACAAATCAATAAAACTACTTGGAAAGATAGGCATCATTCCTCCCTTTTGAACCTTGAGAAGCAAAGATACTGAAAGGTAAAGCAACTTGCTCCAAGTCATGGAAGACATCAGTCACAAACCATGATTGTCAACTTCTTACTGTCGATAATGAAAGCACTATTTATGGTAAAATATAACTATAGTAAAAATTGGTTTTAAGCAGCTCAGTTCACCCTAGTAAAACCAACATGTATTTTTAGCAATTAGAATGACTACACTAATGCAACATGCTAACTTGAATGTAACTTCAAAACAAAAAAAACCAAACCAAAACTGCTGCAACGAGATTGAGGCTGTCACATAACAAAATGCAGTTAAGCAGTACAAACTAGTATTAAAACATTTTGAGGAAAATTTCAGGACTTTCTTTCCTTCTAGAAGTCATCACCAATACCAAGAAATAAATGGAAGCTGATTTCAGATATAGACTGACATGCATCTATGTCAGGGTTCACATCATGTAAGTTCACCACTCAAGTACAGTTCAGAGCTTAATTAAGTTTTCAAAGTCTTCTTGTTAGGATAAATTTAATTGTCACAGAAGGTGTTGGCTTCCTGACTGGAGTGGAAAATGAAATTCTCAGTGAGTCAGTGTGGGAAGAGAGAGGAAGGCTCCTTTGCACCACTCCTATCACTGTGACTCAGAACTGTGCTTTGAAATTGTCAGCTCCAGGAAGGATGAGGTAGTTCAGTCTCCCTGTTCATTTAATTGAAAGTCTGTGAAAAGTCACAGACTTTTCAGTCAGTCTCCTGTCTGCTAAGCAATAGTGGGACATTGCCAATGCATTTCACTCAGGGCAAGGAAGAGACACCAGAAGATTCTGGCTTCCTAAACCACACAGAGAACCCCACATACCCTTTTTGAAGGCTCAGGGCAATGTAAACATCAGTTTTAAATGTTCCTTAGGATAAGTCTAGATTATGTACACATAAAGCGCTAACTGGCCTCACGCAAGCTGATCCCTAAGCTAGAGTGTTGGAAAGAAGAGCTCATCGAAAAATTTATGTTGGAAGGAACCTCTGGAGTCATCTGGTCCAAATGCTCTGCTCTAAGTCAGCTGCATTTCCAAAGTTAGATCAGGTTGCTGAGTATCTGCAGTTGCTCAGCAGAGTAATCCCAGAATGGGAAATGGTGCAGAAATTCCCTTGGATTGGCAGAGCTTTTCACCAGCCATTTCAATTATGATGAAGGAAAGTGCTACTCCTTAAATATGAAAATGTGTTTCATGAAGGAGGGTTTGCTGAAGTTACAAATGTCATAGGCAGAATTATTATCTGTTTTGATACAAAATAAATCTAAACTTTTGGCATAGTAACAGACAACCACATATATAACACTGCCTTTGGAAGCTTAATCTTATACCAAGAAAAGAGGCACAGATTTGGCTGAAAAAAAAATTCATTTACACTCTGATTTGAAACCATGAAATATAATTTAAAACCCCCAAATTAACGTGTCTTTGAAAGCACTTTAAAACATTAAGGCTGCATGTATTAATATAATTTAAGGAGGCCAAATATTTGAGAAGGCACAGACCTGTTTTTTGACACTATCAACACTTGAGTTCTTTGACTCTTGCTTTACTTGGCTCTTCCTTCTAGTTTGCATCACTAGTGCTGAGTGTTTATCACTTTACAATGCTACAGTACGGCAGAGATTGCAGAAGAATGTTTCAATCCAAGAGGGTATGTATGCTTGGAATTTAAAAAGAATACTAATATAGAGGCATTTCAGATCATCATGTCTTAGAAAAGATTTTCTTAACTCTCATTAAAGACATTTTGCTTTAGCATAAAATATAGATTCTTCCTATAGTTATCTTCCATATGCAGCTAGCTTTTAGTTACTTCATAAATTTACATTTATTGTAAAATGTAAGTGTTCTTGCTATAAATGCTATTCAGAAAGTCAACAAGTCAGCAAGTAGAGGAAGTGGTCTGATTGGAGAGAAACATGGAAATGATGTTTTACTAATGATGTAAGCTTACTAGAGATAGCTGCAACTACTTGCAAATTGCTGTGGTAAAAAAAACAAACCAAACCAACCAAACAAAAAAACCACGAAAAACAACAAAAACCCAAACCCAACAAACTAAAAACCCAACTGAAAATGAGCCAAGACAGCAGCTGTTATCAGTTTTTCCATTTCCAGGAAATGTTAGCAATATTAGATGTAATCCTTTCTAAGCCTAGGTTTTGGAGTTTTTTTTTCTGTTTGTTTTTTTTAATAGAAGTACAAAAATGAAAAAAGAAATCCCAGCTTTTGTAACAAAATTTTTTAGCAAACATATCAATATGGTAAAAATAAGAGAATATTTTTTACCTTTATAAGTACTTAAACTTCCCCAATTAATTTAGACTTTGAAGTTTGCCTATGTTTGTGCCACAGATCAATATCAAACAAAGTAGACTTAAATAATCTTAGATAAATAGTATGCTTGACAGGGGAATGGAATTTGGAGGCTGACAGCTCATTGGCCTTGTTACAATGTTTACTATTGCAAAATAGTATATATTAGTCACAAATCACGCTTAACATGCAACAACACTTGCACCAGTTATGTGAATCTGATGTTCTGCCAGTTGTTTTAGATGTATATAAGCTAGTACAAAGTAAAATATTTTTAGTTGGAAATTATGTTTGTGTGTGCAAAATTTGCATAGCTTTTCTGGACTGATGTAAAATATATTTGTTCATCTCATTAATTTCTCATCCAAATATAGCATCATTAATGCAAAAGGAATTAAAACCATGAAAAAACAAATCTTTGCATGTGTGTGGAATAAACACAATTTATTTTTTTATGTAATTTAAAGTGACAAACCTGAAAGTGCCCAAGTGCTTTAAAGATCACTTGATTTCAATATGAAACACAATCCTAAACCAGCCTATTTTAGACAATAAGTTACAGAGATACTTAAACCCAAGATGCTTAGCAATCCATCCTCCTTCCCCCAATGGAAGTTTTTTATTAATGTAACCAAAATGCTTTTAAGGAGAAACCCTATGGTTTTTTTTCCCCACAATCAAAAAGCTCAGTAATCCATTACTTTGTGTTAATAACTGCTGGTATGTTTGTACATCTGCCATGTACTAATGGAATCGGCTGTGTCTAATTTCACCATTCAAAATCACTGCCATTTAAGGACTCTGTTTGGTCTAGCTTGCCCATCAAAAATTGCACTGACAAGTAAATGACTTCAATTACTGCTTTCCTAACTTCATGACAGGAGGATGAACCCTTTGTTGTCATGGGAAGTTTCACCTCAACCTGAGGAAAAACTTCTTTGCATTGGGGGTGGCAGAGCACTGGAAGAGGCTGCCAAAGGAGGTCATGGGGTCTCCCTCTCTGGACACATTCCTGTGTCACATGCTGGAGGTGATTCTGCCTTGGCAGGGCGGATTGGACTAAGTGATCTCTTTTCCAACCCTAACTATTCTCTGATTCTGTGGAAGGCAACCATATAAAAATAGGTCCATGCATCAAAAATTTCCCATCAAAATTATGGGAGCAAGTGGTTTCATATGCCTATAGGTTGCTGAATATGCCTGAAGTTGCTGGTTTTCTAGTTTCACTGTTCCCTAATTAAGCTAAGTAAGCAAGAATCTAAAGTCAACAGAGGGTGTTTTAGCAGTGATTTGAGAAAGGACAAGGACATGAAAGCTATGAATGACTGTGTGGATTTACCAGGATTTCTTTCACTGCTGTAGGACAAGGACAGAATCTATTCAGTTTAAACGACAACTAGCACTGCAACTGGAATGTGCTATTTTATCCTCAAGCCAGACATAAAGGAACACCTTGCTCCCTGGATATCAGTGCTACAAGGATCAGGATATCTCCTTCTGGTGTGCCTTTATATATTTTATATATATATATATATGTCAATGAATTGAGTAATCGGATTATTCTTCTTTTGTTTTTCAAGTTGAATCAATGCATATTATAGATTGAAAAAAACTAGCCCTCCCAAGATGTGGATTTCCTTCCTTTTTATGAAGGACATAAAAATAAATACTTATCAAAAGCTAGTTAACAGCTATTCATTTTACATTAAGAAAAGCATACATTTGAATTCATAACAGCTTTTCAAGCAAATGGAAAAAAGTCAATTTTTTAAAAACGTGTTCTAATGTGTGGTCTTACAGGAATGCAAAACAGATAAAAAGAGAAAGGAAATTGTGTCCCCTAGGTGTGGTATTTCTGCAGATTCATGGCTTTTGAGTTGTGTAAGTTGAAGCCTTTTGAAAGCAATGTAGAAACTGCACATACATCAAATTCAGACTGATTTTTAATTTTTTTAAGCTTTAGGAATCTGAATTAAGTTTGAATAAAGATAGGTGAATAAGAACTATTTAATTAGTGATTCTTAACTGGAAAACACTCCGTCTTCTCCTTGTCTAAATTACACCAGTGCCAGGTGACAGAAGATATTTACATCAGTAAGCTGACTTAGACCACTTACTAAAATTTAGCAGACTGACACACTCTGGCAATACACAGCAAAACCTTTTGTTTTGCCTCCTATGCAATGTTTATAAGATTACTTCCTTTACTATCTCATATAAAATCGTTATTTCCTGTGCCACTATAGATATCATAGACTCTAGGTTGTCTTTATTAAAATGTACTCCTAATGTTTTCACAAATGGATCACAGTGTTATTAAAACACAAGCATTTTAGTGAGGCCCAAATACAACTGTTTGTAACAAAGAAGTAGCTGCATACAAGTGTGTATAAAAACAATAGGATGGGAAATGATTCACAGTTTTTAAAATATAAAATTAGTATTGACATATATTACAATATTTTAAAAGAAAATTATTTTTAATATATCCCATATATTTATTTTATTACACTTTAAGTATTTTCTTCATTGTTTTAAGAAAATGGTGTCATTCCAGTAAAAATTATTAATGAAAGGTCATTTCCCCCATTTAAGATAGCATTTTCCTGATAAAAAGAAAAAGCAATCATAGGTCCTAGCTATAGGAGTAAGAATTAAGAATATATTTTTCTGATTTCCACTGTTCATGACAGAATTTTACACTTGGCATGTGTGAATATAGGAAAAAGCTGCTGCTCTAACTTGCTTTGCTTACACCTTAAGAATTGCAGTCACCCAGAAGCATACAATCTCTTAAGGCTGTTGAAAAAAGACCTTTAAACATCTATTCTGGAACTACACATAGGAATAAAAATAGCTTTTCTGTGTTCAAACATACTCAGCACTGTGAATTGGAGCCAGGTTAACACTGATCATGCAGGTGTCATAGAAGAGAAAACCTCCAGCTGCTAACAATGCAGCACTTCTGGTTCACTTTGTATTACCTCTCTTAATATCCTTTCACTTCATTACGAAAGCAGTGAACCTGAATGGTCATGCTTAAAAGAAGAAAATATCTTTTCTTCTCAGGAGAATTTGTAGTTGCTTGTCTGAAACTGCTGCACATATCATGTACCTATAGGCTGATGGCAGTGAAGTAGTTACAGTAATTTCATCTCCTTTGCAGTGGTCATTTGAGTGTTTGCTATCCAGATTTGCTGCCATGCCAGTGCTTTGAAGCATGAGAGTAGAAATTTTGTCATTTATCATTCTCCAGCCAATTTTGGCAAATATGACCATTTTTTTTCTCTTACTTAGATAAAGCACGTTGCATTTGTAACCACAATCTTAATTTTCTATTCATCATTCACTCATCTTACAGTGTGTTCAGCTCTGGTGCCTGACCAGTCTGCAACTGCTCAGCTTCCAAAGAAAAACAGCTCAAACACACACATACACATGTACTTGTCAGGTCAGCGAGGAAGAGACAAGACAAGAGGCAAGTGATATCACTGAATGCTCTTGGTCAACTCAGACCAGCCTAGAGTTTTATAACAGCCAGGAAAACTGTTACATAGCACAGCAGAGCACAATGTGTTTGAGTATTTGAAGTTTGCATTTTCATGTATTATAATGAAGAGCAAAAGTAAAAGGCTGTCAAGAAAATTCTTCCCTGGCAGCTTAAATATGCTTTCTCACACTTGGGTGATCTGAGAGCACATGCACACATTGTAATCAGCTTTACATTAATAACAATGAAATGTCCATTCCTATGAAGCAAAGTCATGAGGGGGGTTTTTAGATAAATTTGGGACACCTTGCAAAGATAACCTGGAAGTCAGCATGACTAATATCTAAGTAGGACGTATTTCAAGAGTAATATTCTCTTGAAGTTTTCCTAGAATGCTTATTGCTCAGTGGATAGGGTCAGCCTCCAGAGGAAAGGAAGAAGAAACACCTCACAAAATTCCTTTATCGCTTCTCTCCAGCAGACCACAGATGGCTGTTTCATCTCCTATGTTATTTAATGCTAAAGGCTACAGTGAGTTTACAGGTCTTTGATCCAACTCTGCAGCCTCAGTACTGAATGGGTACCCGTGGAAGCACTACCTCAAGATTAAGAGAAAATTCTGCATCAGAAAAATATCACTGAGTGTTTTCGGACAACAGCAGCTAGACCAGACTGATGACTTTTGAAAGAAACTATGATATGTTATTTTAAGGGAAAGGAACAACATATATTGGTCTCTATAAAATCACGTGAGGAAAATTCATGAGTCACCTAGAAATGTCGTCACTGAATGGTAGTATCTGGAAAGGTCCTTCTGAATTACTTGTCCTAACACAGCCAAAGTTTATTGGGTGCTTGACTGATAAGTAAAATAGACATTTCTTGTCTCAGGGAGAAGAATGTGGACATGGGAGAAGTAGAAGACAAACAAAGGGTGAAAGTGGAGGAAGGGGAGCCAAGGACATTCCTTTGGCTAGTTAATTTTCCGAAGTATGCTTCATAAAGGTTCTAACTTATATGAATACGTGCATTATGGGTTAGCATAATTATTCCACAGTGCAATTTAAAATATTCCACTGGATGCTGATTAACGTTATATCTGAGCCTGTTGTCTTTCTGCTGTAATTTTGTAGCAAAACATGGTGAAAGGGTAGATAGGCTTATTTGCACATCTGTAGCTAGAACCCAGTATCTTTGCTGTACAGTTATGAGTAAGAATCTCACCTACTTAGGAGTCTGCTTGAGAACCGATTGGAATGGAATGTCAACCATATTAACACAAGCATGGGGCATGGGAATGTGGGTATCAGCTAAAGAATTGTCTTTATAAGATGGAGGAGGTGAACTGAAGCTGTTACTAGTCTGTGAGAAGAGAACTACCAACAGCCTCCCAGTGCTTGAGCCTTCTTCTCTTCTATTGTCTTATTTTTCTTTAATTGTACGGATTAAAAAAAAAAAAAAAAAGAGTAATCCAGAAATCTCTTGCTGGCTTGGTAATATCCTCATTTTGGAGAGGCATAAGCTTTCCTCTCTACCTAATATCAAAAAATGCAGAAAAGTCGGTAAATTCAGGCATGCTTGTTATCAGATCTAGTGCCTCAGCCATCTGCCTCAACAGTTCCTGAAACTGCTGAGAGTTGTCTGGCAGAGATTATAACCATTGTCACTGAATCCTGAGGAGACATTGAAGAAGTCAGGCTAATATTAATTTATTTACATATCCTTACCCTGGTAACATATCTCTATCTAGCAGCTCAGAATGGCTTAAACTGGGGTTATGGTTCTAGTTCTGTAGGGGAAATGGCACAAGAAAATAAGAACTTAATTTTATAGGTGAGAAATTATAATAGCACTCAAAATTTTCAGCTAACAGAATAACTTAACTTCACACATCCACAGAAGACAACAGTGAAAACAGTCAGGCAGAACTAGAGACACAGGGCAGGAGACAACATTGTGGTATAAATCTCTTACAGCCAGAACAGAAATTTGTACCACATTAGGAATTGCAAAACTTAATAACCTTCACGTGGGCTCTGCAGGAGATTCAGTAGGGCTGCATTAAATTTACCTCTCAGCATATGGTAGGAGTTGAAATCCCAAGAGCAGTGTTGAAGTGAGTGAAGGGCTGGTCAATGAGTCTTTCAGAGGTATCCAGTGGGGAACAGGGAGCAGAACAGTTTATCTCTGAGACTTAAATATTTGCATCCAGCCTGAAGCTCCAGGTCAGGAACTTTCCCGATAGTAGATAGCTATTGCTATTCTTTCTTCATGAGACTGAATAATTTCTTCAAAAGCAAGTTACATCACGAAACAGTAGTGATACCTGTTTCCCATGGATGTGTGCTGATTTTGCACTACACGTCTTTACCATGACAATTTGTTTCCCACAAGTTCTACCAGCTAAAACATGATATGAGCTAAGGCATGTTTTGACACCTTGCATCTCTTGCATACCCTACCAACAGTTCCCTTCCCAGGGCATGAATTTGGATCCCTCCCTTCTACCCAGATGCTTATTTTTCCAGAAACTCTGCCCCTTTTCCAGTTTGACTGAACTTGGACAACGAGTTTAAATGTTATGTGAGTTGAGGAGGCGGGTGGGAAAGATTTACAGAAAACAATAACTTTATGCCCCATTAAACCTCGTGTTTTTAAGAAGGCAGGCAAAAAAATAAAAAACATGAGCAAGGGCAGCAATGACTGCCTTAGTTTTTATAGTTTGAAAACGCAGTGAAGTACTCCCCCAGGAAGCAGGAAACAAGCCCTACCTCTGTGGTTTCAAATCTGCATCGTTCGTGATCAGGGAGATTTCACCTAATTATCAAATTAGTTACTCACGGAGAAAGGCTCCTGTGACCTCTATGCTTATGATTTGGCAAGGAGACAGCTGTGGAGACTTATTGTTAGACTATGAACCTGTGCCAATATTTTCAGAGAAACACAAAGTTCAGCACCTGAATCAAATTTTCAGCAGCTACCTGAGTGGGTCAATCCTGAGCCCTTAGCAGTTCCCAAATGAAGGCTGCAGTGAATCAGAACATCTGTACATGAGGCTACATATTGAAATGTCTAAATACATATTTACATGAATACAGTCTACAGTGCCAATTTTTAAGTGTTTTGACTTGAACTAGCTTCCTAACAAATGGTTATTAGGAATCTATCTTCATTTATTTATGGCTGTTTATGTTTTTCCAGATATAATAAATGATCCAAAGTGCATTCCTTGTCTATTTTATTTATATTTTAATAACAGTTAAAGATATTATTGTACTACACAATTTATAGAAATAGTATAAAGATGGTCTTTCTCTGTCATACTTATATGAGATCCCCCTAAATATTCAAGGAAAAGCTTCTATGATCATAAAGCAAAGTGAACAAGCATAAATGAGATGTTAGAATTATCTATATGATTGTAAGTTTTAGTGAGAAATTGCCATAAAATAAGTAACCCCCTAAAAAATCTGAAATAAAAAAAATAGGAAGAGAAAGAAAATATTTAAGTAATGTATCAGAAGCTTCAGAAAGTGGAATTCAACAAAATTCATGCAAAATTTATCAATAAAATAAAGCTCACGCAACACAAAATGCTAGTTTTGGTATCATAAGCAGATACAGGCCTGTCTCAGGAAACTGTCATGCAAATGTATAAGTGATTGCAAAATCAGGACTAAAGCATGTTTATTTATATCAAAACATTTCCTAGCTAAAGAAACAAGCATATAGAAAGTATTAAGAAATGAAGGGTATAATACGGCTGCCAGCTATAGTCATGCCTCACCATGTAAATCAATGAGTTTCAGAAAACTAAATGAGAGAGGGAGTTAGTTTTTCTCTGCCCACTACAGTGATTAATTAGCTCATTTTCAATAAGAAAAGTACTAGCTATGTTGTTATCTCATAGCTTTCTTTTTTTTTTTTCACATTATCAATAGTACCAGAAAGCAACAGCTATCCATTACCCTTCTAAAAGGAAAAGGAACATATGACCATGAAACACTGTGAGACTTTGCTAAAAAATGTCATGAGAAAAGAAAATTTCTCAGCTTTGAAGTTGTGTTTGTTTATGTGTAAGTTGTAATATCCAGGGAAAGCAAAGCTTCCTGTAATCATTTTCTTACATTACTATGACATGCATTTTTAATGCATGGCTTTAACTACAATTGTCTGAAGAAGATTCAGAAGATATTAGAATTGCCAACTTTTATTATGCAACTTTACATGCACTGTAACACCACTGCATTTGAACCAAGAAATAAGGTCTGGATGTAAAGACAAGGAAATTTTCCCACTGAATGATAAAGATGGTTTATTTCCATAAGCCAAATAAATTTTTCAGGAAACATAAACTCAAAGAATTATTGATGTAGAACGGTTTTTATCGCATCAGCTGCAGAACTCCACTGGGGAAAACAGAAAGGAGAAGCCCTTAGGCCACGTTTTGTGTGACCTAATTCTTTCAAGGGTATGTTTCTGCAAATTTTTAGGAAGTGACAATGCAAATGAACAACAGTTCCCACTGTGATGTTTTCATGGAATCTCTGCATAACCTTCAAACAGCAGACTTTGCACCAACACTACAGTACATAGTTTTATTGTAGAGCTTAATTACTTTTGGATGTAAATGAGGAAAAAAACAATTATCACACACCCAGCAGAAGAAATGGTTATGCTTCCATGAATTTCTGGTATTCTACTGCTGTGATTGTCAATTTAAAGTTTCAGTCTCTATGCTGCTGCCAGTTAATGATTAGTCTACTACATTCTGGTGAAATTGCACTCCAGTCAAGGGAAATGAAGTAAAAAGATGAGGGAATAAAAGAAACTAATATTGTTGAAGTCTAATTAGAGTAGCAGGGCCAGTGCTGGACTTAGCTGTGATGAGGTTGACTTTCTATTAAATTCAATCCACTGAATTCACTGGGAGAAAGATCAAATGCTATGATTCCATTTTCAGGGGTGATGTGTTAACAGGAGTGGGATTAACTTCTTCCTCATGTAGTGATTTTTTTAAAATTAATGTAAATCAGAATGGAATCATTCTTCTCTTTGCAAGTATAGTTCTAAAATCTGTCACTTTACTTTCAGAAGGATTAGTGCCATGCAGCTTATTTTGAAGGAAATCACATTGCTTTAACAAAGAAAAAGAATTCATTCTATTGACTTCAGCATCATCAGCAATATCTTCCAGAAATACACTTTAACAGCTTCCTATGTCAGACAACCATTTCTTACTTATATGGTTTTAATTAATGCTACTTTTTTTCTAAATGAGTAGTTGCAGCAAGTGAATGCGCTTTCATTTAGCAGCTTAAGTTTTCCATTTAAACAGCTAAAGATCACATTTGAGCCACAGCTGATAAAAACATGCTAATAAATCTTTTTAAGAACACAATTGGATTTTATCTCAAAAAAGTAATCCCCCCAAAACGCCCCCAAAACAACAATGTGACCCCCCCCCTTCCCCAGACCCTGCTCCCCGCAACCCAATACCCTAATATTAAACCCTGTATTTCTTCCCTAGAACATCTATGTATCATAATATTTCACTCCTCCTTGAGAAATGTTAATGGACATTAACCACAGCTTTACTAGCCATGTATGCTGAAATGCTTCTGGGTTCCTGACACATGAAGTCACACTTGGTGCAATAAGTTGTTAGTAAAACCTGTCTGAATGCCAATAAATATATATTGTGGAGAAATATTATTACATATGAAACTTCATCCCTCCATCTACAATTATTTAATACAGAAAGATACAAAACATATATAATCTAGATAAGGTGGAATAACATTTTAAATTAAAAAGCTCAGATGCATGTACTACACATTTTTCATTTTAAATTGTGCACAAAGTCTATTTGTAGACCTTTGAAGCTGATGGCAAATGTGAGTGTTTATTCACCTGGAACTTTAAGTATTTAATATATAATGCATATGTTCCCTCAAACAGTTTAAATTGATTACTAAAAAAAATACTGGGATGTTGTGCACACATCTCAAAGATTCTATACAGCAGATTAAAAATGTGATATGGACATCAATTCCCTAATGCTTCATAATGTCTATTCAATAGTGAAAGAAATCAATAGAATTTCGTATTTGATTTGGTAAGAGAACCATAACCCCCCCATTTCTTACATGAATAAAAGGAAAATCTAAGGAATGCATATAATATTTACATCTTTTTGTTCTTTTTAATTCTGCACTTCTGAGGATTTTTCTCAAAAATTATTTTGAGAAACATCTTTAACATAAATATCTCTATTGTCAGGAATATTTTCACTGGGGAATAACAGTGATGGTCCATAATTTCTGATGTGTCAATAATTCCACCATGTTAATTACCTCAAAAATGTTCTCAGCTTTCACCTGTCTCAGTGTCTCACATGAATTAGCTCTCAAAATACAGAAGTTGTACAAATTCAGATTCTATCAAGATAGAAAATTACATAAGAGACTATTATGCTAAATTTTGCTAAAGCTATCATCTTCCAACCTATTGGCTTATACTGATGGATTCTCACGTTAGCTAGACCACCAAAGCAGTCCACTTGCATAGCTTGGCATTCAATCACAGAATGACTGAATAGTTAAAAATTTTGAAAAAGGCCTTTTCCCATTTGAGGCTGATTTTAAAGCTGTACCTGAGCCTGCTCTTTTATGATTATATCCTGGCTTTTTCACTGAAAACTTCTTGAATGAATTGCTGAAATTTATATTACTTCAACAGAAGTACAACAATAGCTGTTGTTATCCTTTAAAATTGCCAGGCCAAAGGTGTCATCTCTATCCTAAATCTGAAAGTCCTGTAAGAAATGCTTTTCCCATTTCCCACGTGCTGTAGAGTATATTTCTACATGAGGAGACTGCCATCCTCAGCTGTTCTCTTTTGTATTAATCATGAATCTATCAATCTGAAAAACAAAGCTCATGGGAGCAGAAGATAGGCTAATTCAATAAACAGAACAAAAGATTTCAGATTCCCTGTCAGAGGATATTAGATTGACCACAATTTTCTCAGCATTCAGAACAAAGCTGAAAACTCACTCCAAATTAGTATCCTCATAGTCACTATAAAGAGCAGCTACAAAGAAAAAAATAGGGTATGGATCAAGGTGGAAGGGCTGGGTGAGGTTAAGAGTAAATTAGATTGCTGAGCTGTTGTGAGTCTAATTAGTTTTTGGAAAACACTCAAATCCTATGATAGGTAACATTAAAATAGGTGAGAAATACTTTACCCTGGAAAAGTATTTAATGTTGTGAAATGTTGGTTAAATAGAAAATAGGATAGGATGGCTGTGTGGTTTTTTTCCTTTTAATTAGCAATTAAATAATTACATTAAGTAATAAATACTTTGTGGCTGTTATCATAATCATAATTGACTCCTTAGTTGCAATGGTTTCCAAAAAGGAAAATGGTTTAAGTTAAGAAAATGCACTACTTAAAATGCATGTGCATGATACTTTGTAATAAGATATGGATTATAACTGTGTAATTGACTGACATTCAATTAAAAAGCTTTAAATTAAGTAAAGATGGGTGTGTATTGAACTAGTGCATTTTACTGCGCTTCTGGTGGCAAATCAAGAGCTCACTCTCGAACTGAATCATCAAGGGTGCAGAACTGTATGTTGAAGGGCAGAGTCTGTCATTAACACACTGATCTGCCGCTAAGAGGTGTTGTCTTGAGACATGCATATGTAGTTTCCATCTTCTGAACCAAACAGAAAACATTAGGACAGAATTTTACATTACTTTTGCATACAGTTTAACTACAAACTACCATAAGATAACTTTTTTGGAGTGACAAGCTCTTATATGAGCTGAAGATCTGGCCAATTCCATTTATGTACAAAAGACTGAGTTTTTTCCCAAAGACTAATTAGCTCAAAATTTTCTGACACAACCACAAAAAATCATCTTACCATCTTAAAAGCCCCTAGTAAAATGTACTTGGAATGTTTTGAATTATAACATAGACACTAAAGAATAATTTATAAATCAGCGTTGAAGTCGGCATTCACTCCAGGTTATTGACCTAGTAGGATATAAGTGTTATTTGAATCTTAAAATTGCTAGAGCATAGAATTCAGTTTGGTTTCAGGATGAAGAACAGGAGCAATGGAGTGAGGGAAGGATGAGTTTTTTGGACCTCTAGATGATGATGTCAATGAGCAGTGTGTGACAGAGCCCACCATTTGATATTATGAGCTTTCAGTGCTGGAGATCATTCCTTGGGGTTGTTTAATTTATCATATTGCCATTAGCCCTACTTCTCCACAGCCCATGTGAACAAGGAAATGGCAAGACTATGGTCTTTAGGGATGTCTATAAATAACAAAAAAAATTAATCCACTTTTGTCCATGAAGGTGAAATAAATAAAAAAGGAAGAGGTATTTCCTATTCCTACTATGTAAGGTCAAAGTCACTTCATGAATATAGATGTGTTTTCTACTTTAATTAATGAAGGTACAAATAGATCTGCAAACAGAATCTAAGATAAGGCACCTACTATTTTAAGCAGAAATAACATTAGTATAATGTACATCATATTAAATACCTAGTAAATTGATCTTAGTGGAGTTTACAAATTTGGATCTAAATACAAGACGCAGCTATTTGAACCACCATTTGTACTCCAGATATACATTGTGACCATCCTTTTACATAATTTTAACACCATTAGTAGGTTACATTTTTTTTAATTAAAAAAACCCCAATAATCCGTTTTATTTTTCGGATAAATAATTTCTTACAAATGACAAACCAGAAAAAAGCATTTAAAATTATTCTACCTTACACAAAATATTATGAGCTTCAGCATGTATTTTAAATGTTCCCAAAAAATTGGGTGTTTGGGGTTTTTTTTAGTTTGGTATCCACCATTTTTTCATGTTGAACAACTAAACTGACCAAATACATTGTTTCTCTCTGAATGACAAATGAAAAGCCCACTGTCAGCATGTTTGTTAGAAGTCATTGAATTTAGCACAACTGCTAGGAACGAAATCTCATTTCCTCTTCTAAATTTGTAGATCACAGGTTGCATTAAGTGGAGTGTAACTGCCACACAAAGTTTGGATTTTGCACTATTACATCTCAATAATTTCTTCTACTTCTAACTTCATCATTATAGCATATCCTATAAAATGTTGAAAATGTTTTTTTCCCTGTCGAATTTTGTCTTTTTAATACATTATTTCATAACTTCCATATTTCTGAATCCCATGATTGATTAGAATAAGGATTTGAACAAATAAAATACACGTATTTTGTTGGCTGCAAACAACTGATCAAATACCAACCAAGAAGAGATGAAAATCATAACATAAACCCAGGTATGAAAGGCCCTGGGCATCAGTGAACACTGGCTGCCTACCTCACTTCTGACATGGGCTGTCATGGGCTTCAGTAAAACCCTGAATCCACCAGAGACTTTTTCTTATGAATATCATGACAATCATTCACAGGCTTCATTTACAAATAAGACCCCAAAATAACCTCTATTTTTTCCTGTCTTTTAGGTATGTAGCTGGTATACTTGGATATTTACATCAGTGGGAATTTACTTTATGGCTTGCAAGCTCTGGTAATAAGTTCCCATTTATGTTTTAACTAGCATGTACACAACTTCTTCAGTGAGCCACACTAACATAGAAATATAGTTTGAAATATGCTTTCAAATGACAAATTAATAATTAACATATAAGGTAAGTAGGAATGGCTACAGTAGATGGTGTCAGTAATTTATAAAATTTTTTGGCTTTACTATTTAGAAACTGATCTGCTGAGCTATAGATCTTTATACATATATTAACTTTTACAGTTCTTAGTAATACTAATACCAGGCTTTTACATATATATAAGGCCTCTAGGATTGTTGGCAATAGCATAAAACTAAATGAGGTGTAGAAAACACCCCTTCAAACACGAAGCCTAATAAGGCCCAGGATCTTCTCTAAAATCAGTCAGCACAAGAAAAAAAAAATCTTGACATATTTTTCCCTTTCCACACAAGCTCTGGAGGTTAATAAAACACATAAAATTGAGGCAGTAGTATGACTGCTCAACTAACCCTGAAGTTTTCCAAAAGACATAAGACAAAGATCATCTAAGCTTATTTCACAACCACAGTGACCCACATGATGCAATCACTGGCCTGTACTAAAAGTTAAATCAGCTTCTGGATGAAGGAAGAGTATATTTCAACCATATTACCAGGAAACTTTTAGATTTAAATTGGTATGAAGACAAAGATAAGAGAAGAAATATAGATAGCATGATGAGTCGATTCACACTAACTGGATTTTCATCCCAACATATGAGAGTTAGAAGTCAAAGTGTACAATTGAAATGTGTTTTCTCGTGTCATGTTCATTTGTCCGCAGTACAACATCATCACAGAATTTTCTCCCTCTAATTGTGATTTGTAGCTATATTCAAATAGTCTGGAACTGTACTGGAAGCTGCGTAAAATGAGGAAGTTCCAACACCCACGTAGATTCATGATACTTCTACATCAATCTCCTTTCCAGGGTAAGCAGCATTGAATCTTTCTGAGAACTGAAATCACATATGAAACAAGAAAGGTAAGTAACAAGGACAAAGAGTATTTCCTTCCCTGCAAATAACAGTAAAATTAAAGAGTAGAAAGAAGATTGGAAGAAAATGCTGTGTGACAAGTCTTCTGGAAGTTTTCAGGAAGCATGAAGATTATGTACATTTAAGAGGATAAAAAATCAGATTTCATTTAAACACAATTGATGTAAATTTCAGTTAATTAAGATGATTATGATGATGTCAGTAGATAAATCTCTTTCGCTTCTTGCAGTGGCCTTCTGCCACGACTAACTTCACTCTCAGTTTATTTCTTTCAGCAAACAAAGGGGCCCATTTATGCAAATAAACTTGATATGGGCAGATATGAACTACCTTTCTGATGGCTGATACTGCTGATTTCTAATGCATTAGTTTCTGACAACAGACTCAGTTTCCTGAATGAATCCTGTCCACAGGAAGATCTGTTCAAGGTACATATACAGTTATAAAAAAATCACTGTCTGAACCTTCCCAGAAAAAAGCTGAAGAAATGTAGAAGCAGGTAAGCAAGTTAAGCCAATAATTACCAGGGACAACAAAAATTCCATATCTTCCTACTTACAAGTAGTTTATCTTTCCATTTTTCATGTCTTCATCTCTGTCGCTTCATCCAAAAGAAATGATAGGAATTGATTAGCTTTAGTCATTGCAGAACAATGAGTCCAGCATCAGGAAGGTTCCTCTCTGGACTTTTCCATCCATTCCCAAGCTGCTAAACTATCTGAAGCTTAATTGGAGCTCCTTTCTACTTTTCAAAATTCCTGTTCTGTTTCTCATTCTAAAAGGGCGCACTAACTCTTGGTATTGGGTAAATATCCAAAGTAAAACAGAACTTTGAAATTTTTGAAGTTCACAGGCTACCAGTACAAATGCTGGTCATTCCTGTTAAAATTTTGCAGTCTTTAGTCTACAAAATAGAGCTATGCACTACATTAGATAACAAGATTTTAATCAGAAAACAGTTAAATCAATTAAATCTGAAACAATGCACCTCTAAAATGCATCATTGCGATTTTCCAGTGAGAAGTCAATTGGAATGATAAGAGAGTGATTTTATGCTAAATAAGAGATAACATAGTCATGCCCACTCTAATATTTGTATTCAAATTAAGGGTCAGGAGTCAAAACAGAAAGCAAACTTGATTTTTAGACTGTAGGCTCCAACTTCAGGAAACCAGTTCATATGCTTAAATCCATCCTGGCTTAAGAAATATACTTGATTATGTTCCTAACTATAACCCAATGTTCATGTTCATTAAGGGATGTTTACCTAAATTCATTACCACAAGAAACAGTTCTTCAAGTTGCTGCTGGAAAATCCTCTACCCAAACCTCAGGAATACATTGCCAGATTGAAAACTAAGTGTACAGGATTTAAATATTCCTTTTCATTCAGGAGCATTTGTTAACTTTTGCACACTTCTTTTCTGTCATACACAAATAAACATGTCCATTCTCAGTGGTCTGAAATGGTGAATGGTATGAAATACAGTGAAATGGTGTGAATAATAGCAAAGTAAATAAAGATGCTGTAGCTTGTTTAGGTTCATGTCATAAAGAGGCCAGCCATGTGTTCATCAGGCAGGGACTACACTGGGCTGGGTTATCACACATGGGTAATGTGCCACATTCTTCTCATGCCACACTGTCGCATTCCTTGCTGCGCTGGTTGTAATCTCACAGGCTCACAGCCTTGATAGAGAGCGCAACAACAAAGTTACATGATCCTTCTTATTAAAGCATATTCTAGGAGATACTGTTAAGGCTAATTGATTAGTCAAGAATTTTTGGGATGAACTATGACCCTGGTAAATAACAAAGGAAGTGCTAAATGCTACACAGCCCATGGTTTTTTCCTTTTTCATGGTAAGACAAACTTTTTTGTATTATCTAGAAGATCCATGTTAACTTGACAAAAACCTTGGAATATACCGTGACTCCAAATTCTGGATTAATCCCTGATTTAAACAAGGAAAACGGAAATCCAAACAGTCTCTCCAACTCTTGGCTGTAAACAGAAATGGGATAAAACCAGATCCCATCTACTGCTCATGCTCAGAGATACACAGGGAAATTAGAAAGGCATTTCTGCATTGGCAGCTTCACTCAAAATGTTTTCTTGAATTGAGAAACCATACTAAAGATGTAAAACAAAATAGGAAAACAGATACTTTAGCGTTTCTGTCTGGCTAGAAAGTACTTTGTTTCTTGTAACATATTATTTTAATCAAATTTATATATTCCCCCAAGACTGACTCCACAACACTCTACAAAATAAGTGATCTAACTCCATTCTATTGAGTTAGATGGAACGTCATCCAGGATTAAATATTTATGCAATTAAAAATGTTAATTTTGTACAAGGTCATGCTCTAACCTAAGGCAAACAAAAGGAAATCACAGAAATTAATTTAAACAAAATAAAAACTTAAACAAAAGTGAACATAAATCTGGAAAGCGGCACATTTTTAATAATGAAGTTTACTCTCACAGTGATGTGTGAATTCATTTTCATGGACTATTATACTTTAATATTTTTCTGACAAGTAAAAATAAATTATGATTTAAAATTTGCAACAAGGTTTTGACAAAAGCTTGTGTTAAAACAAGAAGGATTAGTGTACAGGAACGAGTAGGAAGAATTTAGCTCTGTTCTTTCACAACTTATGTATTTTCACTCATACTTTTGTAAGAGCTCAAAAATCTCTAGCTGCTTTTGGAATTCCAGGCATAGATATTCTATTTAGAGTTAGACTGTATATCTACATTTTAAATATTCATACTGTCTTCAGCACATCACTATATGAAATGATTCATCATTTTCCTGATACTAAGCCAAGGAAACAGGTTGGTTTCTATTTATAGAAGACTCTTTGTAAAGAAAGGAAATGCAAGGAAAACTAAAGATACTGAATAAACGTCACTTACAATTGTGATCTACAAGCTGCAGTATGAAGTTCACCATAAGAATTATTGCAAGGGGAGGTTTATTCTATAACAGTCCAGAAAATCTCCACTATCCTATTCTTTCATTTTACAAGTTCCTTAAAAATCGTAGATTTCTAAAAAATTAAAAGGCTATTGAAGCAATTTCTTTTTCTCTTTTTTTTCTTCTTTATTTTTTTTTTTTTAAATTTTAAATCATACCATGGAGGGTATGACATTTATGCCAAAACCATATAAGATTTTTTGATCTTTACCTGACACAGTGGAACAATGCCAGCTTGCATTAGAAACTCTGGCTCTCAGTGAGAAAGAATCAAATATTCAAACACTATGAAAAATATTTTGGCTGAAAAGTTACTTACATCTGAAAAAGTTCATATTAAAAAAAGAATTAGATCGATTTTTAAAAAAATAAATTATATGTTTCGAGGTTTTAAATAAAAATGGAATGAAAGGTTAAAAAATATTTGTTGTTCAGGACATAATTTTTAATGTAAACATAATTATAGAAGTTTTCTATTAGAGAATCATGCCTTGATTACTTTCTTCCAACCAAAAATGCCAAACTAGAAAAAGTTAAAAGATTTTCAATAATGACAAAATAGCTTTTGTCAGAATCGTAGAATTATTTGGGCTGGAAGGGACCTTAAAGACCCTCTAGTTCCAATCTCTCTTCCACCAGGCCATGCAGCTCAAAGCCCCATCCAGCCTGGCCTTGAACACTTCCAGGGATGAGGAGTCCACACATTCTCTGGGCAATCTGTGCCAGTGCCTCACCATCCTCACAGTGCAGAATTTCTTTCTAGTATCCAATCTAAACCCAGTCTCTTGCACTTTACAGCCATTCCCTCTTGTCCTGTGTGCAAGGAAAATACTATTTAGGCAGAAGAAGCTATTTTTTTTGTTCAAATCTAAGTCTGGGTATATTGCTAAGCTCTGATTTACAAAAATTCGTGAATATACACAAAACTACTCCCACAGTTGAGTGCAGTCAAAAGGCAGGGAACTACTCACAAGTGTAGACTTATGTTTACATGTGTATGTGTTTGCAAAAGTGAGGAGTTACTTTAGAACTTGGTCATGCAGTGATAATAAAGCAGCGCAGATATTAAAAAAATCATCATTAAAATTTTAATGTAGAGCACGTGTTATAAAGCATGTAAAATAGACAAATCCCAGCTAACGAAAAGTTTTCCTTATTTTGAGAAAGTAAAAAATGTATTATCTCTTCCTCATGAGTAGGCTGTTACAAAAAAAAGTAGGGTTGACATACTATGAACTACAGATTGCAGAACACATTATTGCCATTTTTATTGCTTTAGAAAGCATAATAATGGAAGAGGAAAAGTTTTATCCTTATCTTCAAATATAAATTTAACATTTCGTTTTCTGTTTTGTCTTATTCTCATTTCTGTATTGTCATAAATAGTAATGAGTTTCTTTCTCTTGTCTGCCAAAATCCCCTAGAAAACATTTGTAATATACCAGCATATAAACTAGTCCTGAAACTTGTTTGGAAAATGTATTTTTTAATACTTCATTCTAGAGTTCTAGCTTTAAAAATATGTATTCATTTACTTATTTTAAATATATGTTGAAGTGTCTTGTTTCATCATAGTTAACAAATACAATTGCACAATAGCGATTACTACACCAAAAAACCCCCCTAAAATCAGAGTTAGTAATCTAACCAATACTGATGCTAGGAACGCTGAGATGTCTACAGGTTTACAAATCATAGAGCAAAATATTTATTTTGAGCTGGAATAATCTACATACTCACTTTTTGAGGAAGAATGTTCAAAACACACACAGATGTGAATTATATCATGAAATCTTTCAAATTTTCAGTATGTGCAGAGAGCGCTGATATCTCAATTCCAAATTTATTTTCAATACAGTTTGTACACAAGCTACTTCATTTTTGATAGAACTGTACCATGTTCTGTTGTTATACAAACATATTCAGTGGATTATCAGGAAATGTATCACAGCACAAAGGCCTGATGTATAGAAATGTAGGCAAAATGTCAGCAAAGGAAAAAGAGACACAGGAGTTATAGCAGTGTGCAGAAGTTATAATAGTGATCTACATAATCTCATGTGAGAATAACAGTAAAATTTCAGGAAATCTGAATATAAAATGGAAAAAAAGTCCTCCTAGAATTTAGGACATTTTAGGTCAAATACAGCCCTGGAACAGATGTCATTTCAGCTCTTTTTGTGTTTACTGGCTCAAATTACCCTTTCTGTTTTCCAGTTCCTGATAACTTTTTGCCTCCTTATAAACACCCCGTAATTGCCCTCCAGGGAAATATGTGTATACTGGGGGGAAAGAAAATCAATGCCAATGGATACAAGTTTCTTCTACCGCATACAAGCGTTTTCCACACTATTGGGTTTCTGAATAATTTTCTCAACTCCAGTAGCCACTTAAAATTACCAAAGCTGAATTTTGAACCAAATTAGTTTAATTCTTAGCATTTCTCATTAGAATTTGATTTACATTGTTGAAGCCACTGGAAGGCAAACACAAAGGCTAACATTAGCCTAAGGTTAGTCTCTTAGTCTCTTCAAGATTTATAGTACAGGAAGAGGTCAGATTCCTCCTGAAGTGAATCAAAATGCCTAAAATTAGATTCTTGTTTTGGACTGACTTCTAGAGAAACTTTCTACTCACAAATGAATTGAGAGAAATTTTATGGAAATAACCCTTCTTAGCATAATTTCTAACCTATTGACACTCTTTTATTCGTCCTTCTCCTTGTTCCGATGTTAAAATATCTCCTATTCTGGATGCATTTTAATTTCATATTAGGCAGGGGTTTTTTTGTGTGTTTGTATGCACAAAGTTGAAAAATCCAATATTTTTAGTACTTATTTATTTTATATTTTGGGGCCCTAGAGTTGGAGGAACATGTGGTTTTTTACCCTGTGTCCTGGAAACATTTCTTCCTGCCATTTTCTCTATGAATCTCACATATTTGTGGGCAAATTCAGCTCACAAACCCATAAGAAATAATGACCATACTATTTTTTCCTAGATAAATTTTCAGACAAAATACTTAATTGAACGAGGTCTCTTAGGAGTGAGCTGAAGGAAGCAGCAGGACCCTTTGGCCGGGAGGGAAGGTGAGAAATTGGCTGTCTTTTTCACCAGTGGGAAATAAGATAGTCACTCTCTGTCTATGGTCAGACAATCTACTGCAGCTGCTGGAACAGACCCTGTAGCTTTGTTTAAGAAGTTACCATGGAAAGTTACCAACCCTAAAGATTCATCATTGCTCCATCTACCCTCTCAGTTTGTCTGTATTTTCTTTAACCACCCATACATAAATTAGTTAAGATAAGCAAGAGTAAAATGTAATGAGCAAAACTTTTATGAGAGAAGCTTTTGATACAAAACATGTTTATATTTTAATAAATAGGGCAAATTATAGTTATGTGCTGAAAGGTAATAATGATTGAGATAGCACATTACAAATTTTGTGAGAGACAACTATGGCCATCAACATAATGAGTTTTCTGTGTGTTTGGTTTTTAAAAGCAATGTACTATTTTATAGCATGTAGCCCAAGGTTTAAACTGCTCCTTCTCTCCCTCCCTCCCAATCATCTGATTACTGGCACCAGAAAGGACCTCCACCTATGAAAACTAACAAATATAGGCCCTGGTGCAGCACAGTTCTACTTCTGTTCACGGCTGTCCATGATATTAGCAGATCTTAAAAAATTCTATTAGTAACAAAAAATAAGAAGTTTATCTACAGCCACAGCTGCTGCTGTGTCACATTGTCCTGAGGATGGTTATCTGGTCACACTTACAGTCTTTCTTGCATTCCCCTCCCACCCCCCAAAAAAATTCTGCCTTAAAAAAATAATCAGTAGGTGTTCTGGTAATGAAATGGATGCATGAAAGCAAGGCATTACATTCCTGAATATGCATGCATGCAAATCATGCTTCTTTTGTGAAGGTACTATATAAGCAATAGTGTGTTGCTTGTGAATAGGGAGGATGGGATATAAACAGCAGCAAAAATATGTACTTCGAATTGCTGTGAGTAAAAATTACAGTAAAGCAATGTTTTATGGAAGAATAAACAGGTTTGCCTCTGAATCATTCTTGTCAAAAGAATTCTATTCTGGGTACTTTCGTCACAGCCTCTTGTTTTTCTTGTGGGGTCCATTTCCCCCAGTCCTTCCGCGCAAGTTGCTATTCAGGAAACCTGTGGTTTGCGTAAAACAGGATTAACACCTAAATTTAATCTATAGCAAAAAATCAGAGATGTATTTTACTCTTATGGCTAACTTCATATAGAAAAAACTATTTACTAATCCATAAATAACATATGTTGTAAAGTATCTTAGTTAATATTGTAAATATCTTAACACAAATTGCTAGAACATGACCAGTTGACCCCCCCTTGTATGTGTGAAAAGAAGAAATAAAATGTCGTATTTTACATGTTGATGAAAACCAAAATGGATAGAAGTAAGACACTGGGCACACAAGTATTTCTTAAAGACATTAAGCGTTGAGATTGTCAATTAATTAATAACTAATGAACTGTTATAATCTTCTTTCTTATGAAGCCAACAGTATACTCCCCTGGTCCCTTTTTAATAATTGAATATGAGTTGGTTTAAAAGTCGATGCATTTAAGATGGATTTGATAATGTCAATAAGTGGGTATTCTCCTGCCTTGTTCTTCTGTTGTCTAATTCACTGCAATTGTGCTGTGCTTCATTAGCTTCCATTTTATTACAAAAGAAAGTAAAATGTATCATGAGCACACATTAAATGGTGTGACTTTAGCTTCCTGCAATGGGCAAAGTAATGATTAAAATATGTGTCTGCAACCTTATGGCTAACTGGAGGGATGCCACTAATGTTTGAAAAATAATGGTGTTGCGTGACAGTTGTTAAGATGGCAGTGGGTGATGTGGCAGTCACTTATTCCCTGTGGTAGAAATTTCATATGGGATGCAAAAAAAGCATCATATGACTGGTATTTGTAAGTCTAGCTTATCTTATACTAACCAACTGGCTTTGCTTCCCTTTTGAGAGAGAATAAAACCCCAGGGTTGATTTGGCCAAAGTAAATCTTATTAATTTTTAGAAGGAAGCAGCCTGGATCCTGTATCCTTTAAGGTAAATTCAGAAGGAGTGAATTTACCTTAGAGTGTGGAGATAAGATCAGAAAGAAGTTATTCTAAGATTACTTTCCTTTCCATTTTAATTTGCATTTGAAAAAACAAAAATTGTGCTTGGACTTTATTTTGTATGCCACTTTACAAGCACCCTTGGAAGCTGATGCCACTCAAACATTTATCATATTTCCAAGAGAGCAAAGGATAGTTATTGATATGTGCATGTTGTATTGCCCACAGACGATAATAAAAATACCTGTGTCAAAGTTCTTATTTGCAATTTCCACACAAAAAGCCACAATGTCTCATGAAGTTCACATTGGAATTGTACACATGGAAGAACGGAAAATTGGTTGAGCAGGGATTTACTTGAAACATATGAAAGAATAGGTCTGTACACTTTATTCACTGAACAAATAATAATTTCAGCCCACATGTTAGCATTAGCCTAGGAGTTCCTATTTCTCTGCAGTACAGTCAAGAGAAGAATGCATCTTCTTCAAAAATATAAATTCATAAGTTAAATGTGTGAATGTTGAAGCAAAATTAAAAAAAAAACAACCAAACAATATTTGACAGAAGAGTAGAGCAATAAAAAACATGAAGGATTTGAACACTAAAAAATAAGCCAGTCATATTATTTTATGAAAGTGTCCACCTACAGATGAAGATTAATGGAACTGATTAGGGATAGTTAATCAAAGAACTCCACAAACAATCCCTTCCAATAATTTCCCGGAAAGATTTTGCAGTCTTCTTCCCTAGAAATAATGCATATACTGAACCAAGGATTATATATCATATCTTATTTAAGAGTGCAACAAAAATGAATTAATATTAGATATTCATTGGCTTTGGAATGGATTTAGATTTCATTAGAAATTGAGCTTTTTGTGGGTTAATGGAGCAGGAAGAGCAGCAATCACAGTAGTAGGTCCTCATTCTCATGAACTATTATGTAGTTTGAAAAATAAATAAGGTGCATTGTTTCTAAACACATAAGAAAATAGATTTACTACATTGACTGAATATTCTAATACATATTAAAAGCAACCACAAGAAAGGAAATAATTACGAGTAAAAACCACTGAAGGTCACACAGTCAGTAAAGATGAGAGTGGATACATTGTAGAAAATAAAATTTTAAAAGGGAGAAAACAAAATCAATCTCATTGTCCCTGAACCTTCTAACATGGTGTTTTTGTGTTATTGACTAACACAGTTGCAACATATAAACCCCATTACAATCTTCCATCTTGACATCAATCTTTTCAGTTCTAATCTCCTTGAGATTCCATCTTCAACCCAACTCAAACCATAGCTGCTGTCATGTTCCTGGCCTGGAGCTCTGATGTAAATTATAAACTGTTCTTGCACACCTTTCTGGCCTACCATTTCCCACTGTAACAGACTCAGAGTTCTGGTTCTCTCACTATCACTCCCTCTTTTACTCACCCCCTTCACAGCTTATCAACCTACTCTAATTTCCATACTACTCGCCTTATCGACCAGCTTTGAACATGTTTTATTGATTGCTCCTTACAACCAGCTTCGTATCAAAGGGAACTTATCAAAGTTTTTTTATTAGGAAGAGCAAACCGAGAGGTGACAGAGAAGGAGTGCTCAAAATCCTCTGCAGTATGAGGTGAAAAAATCCTCTATCATCCCTGGTACCAATTCTAGCTGTTCAGTTTCCCTAGAGCACCCGCTAAACTTACCATAGCTAGCATTGATGTGCATCTGTTCTCTTCAAAAATCTGTCAATATCTTGGCCAAATATTTTTGACTGAATAGGTAATTCAATTTCAATGCAGTAAGGTGTTTCAGCAGGGAGAAGCAGCTAAAGTTTTCAAAATGAAAGAGACAATGCATATAAACCCATCTTCATCCCTCCTAGTTTTGTTCACATGAGTCAGAAGACTTCTAAGAGATGATGCCATTATATTCATCTGAGACACAGGAAAGGGAATTCCCTTGCTTCTATTAAAGCTGAGGTAGAGCTTATGAGAACCTACAGCTGCAGTCACAGAGGAGATCACTGTTTTTTTCAGAAGCTTCTGTGTTCACTGAAAATTAAATAGCTCTAATTTATATAATTCCCTTCTGTCCTGCTAACACTTATATGCTTCTGCAGACATACCTATCTCACGACCACTAATGAACAGACTAGAGAAATGCTGGAGAAAATGTCTAGAGAGCAGCACAGAAGACCTCAAACTCTCAGAGAATGGAACACAAGTCTCTATAAAAGAGGGATGCTCTTATTCCCCTCTGTGCAGTCACTATTTCAAAAGCTGTGTGAGTGGGCCTATAACTACATACAGGTTCTGGGAGAGTCCTACAATGCACAAACACCTGCTCAAATATGTGAAAGTCATGGGTTTGAATTAAAAAAAACCCATCTCTGCAGCTCTGTACTTTCTTTGGGACAGAGGGAAAGACTGTGCAGAGTAATGTGGAACTGACAGGAAAGCAATTTCTTTCCTAATACAGGTAAACATTAATCTCCTTAGCAAATGGACACTAAGAGAAATATCCAGAAAAGTTATTTTTATCATTTGATAAGCCTAGGAGTTTTGAGAAGAAGTATGAAATATTTCAGATTAGTAACCAAAGCTTTTCACACAGTAATCATGTCCTCTTTTGAAAAATTACTTTCATTGTAGCTGCTCATTTTTGATCAAACGATTGCGTCAAAAAAGGGGTTCAGCTTGGGTTCAGCTGAGGAGCAGCACAGAGGAAATCCTGTGTATTGCTTGTAACACAGCTACCAGAAGCTATAGAAGGCTATTTTAAGCTCTTTAACTGTCAACTGATTCTACTTACTCAGCTTTAAATCTTATTACTTATGGTTCAGTTTATGCTGATGATGACCTTCACAATCAAAGAAATTGGAAGACAACAGGTGTTAGGTATGCAAGGATGAATACCACATCCAAGTCACTGAAAATGGCTATATCAAAACAAGAGTTTTGTTGCTTCTTTATTTGAACACTGCAAATGAGACTTATTAATAGCAATGATTTCACCCAAGCTCTCAAACCATTTAAAGAATTGTTATTATAAATTATTATACATACTAATAAATATCATAGATTTACCCACCTAGTCCGAAGATCATTTTATTTTGAATGCTAATAGAGCTTGTTTTGCAGAACTGCCCTGACAAGAAATAATGTCTCACTACCCTTATTATATGGACAACAAACCAGAACACAAGAAGCTTTGGAAGAGCAAAATTAAAACTGTTTAGGATCCTGAACTGACTCTAATTGCAAACATTTTGAAATCTCTTATATTAAGCATAATGACAGAAAGTTGAGGAGGGAAAAGGATTTGATCAGGACAATTGTTTGATTAGGTATGAAAGGCTGTTTATCGTGTTTAAAGCCAGAATGTAGAGAAGTTAAGCAATGCACTATGAGGGAAGCTTGGATGCTGACACAAAAGAATTAAAAAAAAACCCCAAACATTTCCTCAGCAGACAGTGGTTAATTTCTCCCAGAAAGGGAACCATAAATTCAAGAAGACTGGAAATATGCAAACCAAGTAATTTAATTGCTCTAATAGTTTAATTTTAAGGGTAGCTTTTTCTCCTATTAGGTAATTTTTTTCTCTTTCTTATGGTAAACCAGTGCAGGCTGTCAATTAGTTCATAAATAACCTCATCCCAGAACTTCTGGTATTCAGTTAAGCTAATTGCATGATTGCAGGCAGCACAAACCTCAAGTGGTTGTTCCCTTCGACAATCCTGGCAAAGGCTTCAGGAGTTCCTGGCTATGTTAAATAAAAATTTAACATGCTGCTTACCAGAGACCAAGTGGAGTTATAAACACTGCAGCAGGTTTGATACTGTTGCAGATTATTACTGCAGTTTGCTTTTATTTCAGTTCATGGTAGCCCAATAATAGTGTGAAACCCTGAATTCAAGAGTAGAAGTCTCAAATAAACTAGCTGTTTCAAGAACCAAAATAATAAATATTAAAATACTGTATTTAATGCAAATGACTGGGAGGTAGTTTTAATGATCAAACTTAATTCCATAACTGATACACAATATGGAGCAAAGACCTTATTGCAAAATAAAAATGCTATTTTTTTTTTGACTGCATATACCTTACTCATGAATACTACTGAGCAGATGTATCTATTTTTTAGCTGAGAATGAAAAAAATATTTTCACACTTAAGAGCACATAAAAGCAGACTTTGGTTCCCTTAAACAGCAAGTAAGCAGAAAGTCTGGGTTTGGTTATTGGATGTGAAAATATTTTTTACCAAAGGCATTAAAAATGGCACCGCTTAAACACAGCATCTAAATATCATGGTATCACATATGATACCATGTGTAGTATAAACACAAGTTTACACCAAATTTTTAGTAATTTCTGCTACTAATTCTATGACTTCTCACTGTCTTGTACGTATCACATCTAACTGCTGAGCTTCAGGTGAAGTACACTTCCTTTCCCACTTCCTCTTTTAACTACTAATATTTCTCTTTTCTTTGACTTTAGAATCAGCTCAAGTGTTTGAGCTGAATACAGGAATTATTAAACACTGGCCAAACTCAACAATTAATTTGTTTAAATGCATTTTTGCATTATGAAAAAAAAAAATTTAGAAGATTTCTATTCCAGCATGCATAGTAATTATGTGAGACAACTGGTTGATGACTAAACTATCAACTGTACAAGACTCAGTTCAGTTGCAATTTGCAAGTCATCACTGAATTCCCTTTAAATGTTAGTTTGAGTCTAAACTAATTTGAATATCAAAATAAACAAGTCATTTCAATATTTGGACAAATCATCTTTTTTGAGAAGTGAGTGAAAAAAAAAATTATGTCTGAAAAACTTGACATACTCTGAATGACATATTGGCACTCATATCAGCGTATGAGTTTTTAAAGTGTCACAGTTCATATCTCTAATTTTAGATATATTTAATTAAATAAGTCTTTTGAGACTGAAGACCATTTAATCAGCAATACTAATTTTCTGAGGTTATAATTTTTGACTGTAAAAAAGTTAGTATTGTCTTACCTGTTTAAAAGTAATGATAAAATGCAGCCTTAACTGACTCACACTGAACAAAAATTTCTTAAACAAAGAGAACTAATTAGGACCTAAAGGTCACAAATAAATATCACGGTGATTGTACCTTACTAGTTCCTTCACAGCATTTTTCCTAATATATTGAAAAAACTTCCACTGAGGTTCTCACTGAGTTGCTAAGCACAATTTCAATCTGTAAACATTCTGCACACAGTAATTTGCATTAGTTCCACATAATGTACAGCAGCATTAATTAATAGAGTGGATAGCGTCTGTACATCTGTTAGCTATTAGTCTTTAATTCATTAGATCTTTATCATTTACCTGAGCAGCCCATCAAGATCAGGGAAAGGAGACCTTGGCTCATGTCATCTGTAGAACAGAACAGTCTGGAATATTAAATTGTCTTCTGTATGCCGAGCTACTTTATATGAACAACTATCTCACAAATTTTGGTAAAGGACTTTGAAATTGCTCTTTTGTGTGAACAAAATATTAAAACATTATCTAGGTCTAATCTGTGCAACTGCTGTGAAACTATGGTAAATACCATTCGAGCCATTTCACAATGCATTTAGAATCTCTCTGATCTGACCAACTGAACTGCATTCCTGCAATTCCAAGTAGCCTTCCAGTTTTGGTCCAATTCAGAGCTGATAAAAATTGTTATTAGAATAACACAACACATTTACACAATCCAGCTGATTGCTGTGCTTATTTTTTGATGATGACTATAGGTCATGGATTTAAGTTTAAATGATTCAGTTTCTTTTGGTTCAGCATCATCCTTTCTTATGTATCCATCTCAGAGGTAGTGAAATTTAGACAGAATATAAAGATTGAAAACATGATAAAAAATATTATTTCACAAGCAGTGCAACAAACAATGCAAACAAATCGCCCTCTATATTGCATATATTAATTTCAAATCACCTCTTCACCCTCCAGAGTTGATGAGTGAGTCCTTCAGTAATCTCACTGTCCATCTCAAAAGTAAGCGTGTCACAAACACTTAAATATTTATACCAGTATTACTTTGGCATGAGTTCTACTTACTTTCATAAAAAGATTTGGACCCTTGTTGGAATCCCACTGCCCTGAAAAGTTTTCCTAAAATGTGCAAATTCTCTTAGACTGGGGAAATTTCAGGATTGTCACTATAGATCTTGTTAAAACAGGTAGCAACTGTGAGAAGAGGCTTTCACAAAAAAAATGTATTAGATTAATGGACCAGAAATTGAATGATTAGTCATTCTTACTAATTTAGCAGATCTAAATCTATGTTTGCAGTGATATATCCAGTGAGGAGCCATACATCACCATATTACACCACTGTGCTGAAAATATGAAGAAACGGCTTATACACAAAGAATTACCAAGACCTAAAAAAAAAAAATGTAATTCCAATATCTAAATTCTTGGCCTCACATAATGGTATAAAAAGGAATAACTCTCACACAGGCTAATAATATCACAGATAGCTATATGAACAAGCCTGACTCTTGCCAGGGAAGTGATGCTATCAATGACTTATCTACATGGGCAGGCTTTATGCAGCCATGCAGTGCTAGACATCTGATGGTACAGAGTAGCTGCTTGCAAATAAATACTTCATTTTAATTAATGATGAGCAATTTCTGGCAGGCATAGAGAAAGTTTCTCAGGACTGTATGTTTATTGTAAATTGGGCGATAGCTCAAGTCCTGGTGTGTCACTGCTCCCTCTGGGAGGGATTTTTGAGTCTAAGATGGAAGTGCTATAAATATTATCTAGGTGTTATTGCAATTCCACAATATGATTAGATTAAAAGAATCAACCAAACAACAAACAAACAAAACACCAAACCACCCCCAAACTCAAACTCCCTAATTAATTATCTCCCAAATCAACTTTTTATGACTTTTTTTTAATGACTTTTTTACACTGACAACACAGCAGTCTATCCTATTAAGTTGCAACCATGGATGTCCTCTTAGGTGGACATTGCAGTAACACTTGATATCTCACTGTGAAGCTGCATGCCTGTAAGCCAGTGTACTTCTCTGCAACTTTTGGCACAGGTGTTACAGGAACACATAGTCCTGTGTTTGACGATTTCTCAGCAGACAGAAGACAAAGTAGGAGGAAAGAGGGAAATAAGGAAGAGGCCAGAGAAGGCTATTACAAGATAGTGGTAGAGAAGATAGGTTGCCTTTCTGAAAGGGAAAAACAGCAGCCAGACTGGGAAGTAATGAACAGAACTTTAAAAGCTCATATGGCAGCTCATGCTTCAGTGATTTTCTCCATAGCAATGCATTCTGAACATTTTAAAGGCTGTAAGGCGAGCTGGCAGTAAAGATGAGACACAGTCCACTTCAGAGAGATCTCAGCTGATTTTATACATTGGATACTGTACAGCTGAAAAGCCTTTTCAGCTACTGAGTTATTGTTAGCCCTGGCATCTGCAGTAGCTTTCAAAGGAAAGTGCAGGTTCATGCTTATGCCCTGTGGCAAAATTTGACTTATTCCATCATAATTTAGAGGTCTGATCTTTGTTCTTGGACTTAGTGTGATTCATTTTCATACTTTGGTTTCAATGTGGTATTGCATCTGTAATTCCAGTAATAATCAGGCTGAGCTATGTCTTTATGACTAGAAAGTGTCTTTGTTGTGATTTCTTATATTCTGGACTTCTGGACTCCTGACTCTCCTGAGGACAAATAAATGTAGTATTTCTGCTCAGGTCCACATGAAAAGATATCAAAGCATAGTACAGGAGTAAACCACAGTCCTAACTACACTGACTCCAGGCACGAGCAAGTGCAAATATGCCAAATCTTGCTGCTAGCTCTAAAATAGGTGGGTGACATTCAACCAGCTTCCCCCAAAGTAAATTCAGAACACTCAGATAAAGCTAATAAACACACCAGACCACAGTAACAAACATCTTGCTAAGGATGAGAATTACCATGGCGGAAAGAACCATGGTTCGACGAAGTGACACTCAAGCTTAGAATCCTTAGAAAAGCATATGTGGGAGCTATGGTCTCAATAATGTAAATAATGTTTTTTATTATTTATGTGTTTTACTGGAGCTTCACTTGTGGTTCAGAATCTTCATTGTGTAAAGCCCTGTAGACAGGTAAAAAAACCCCATTCCTGTTTCAAAGACCAAATAGATGGGGTAATGGACAGAAAGTAAAAGCCTAAATGTTCATCATGGATCCACATGTCATTTAAATGTAAAAGTAGTGGCACAAGAGACAATGCTGATTTCTATCAGTGTTACTTTAAATTGACTTAGTGCTAATTTTTATGTGGATCAAAAGAGTCTGTTCAAACTCTCACCATTATACAATTTACTCCAGCTTTGATTCTGAATTTAATTCTGTATCATCTTTTGCGGATAAAGTCTGTTCACAACTGAAATGCTAAACTGTAAAACTAAGACCATCTTGAATTTTTAGAGTATCCTTAAAACTTTTCCCAGTATCTATTGCATCATTTGGGTTATGTTCCATTTGCTATTAGTTTTAATTGTTTTGCATTATTGAGAGTCAGCTGCAGTAACAAAACCCTTTGATGCTTATAGGTGCTAAGATCCTGCTGATGTCAGCAGGAGATACATGGGATCGGCACTTCTCAGGTTTCACCCTACAGTCTTCATTGGGTTGACAAATATAGCCAAAGGCGGTGGGAGGAAGAAACCTTTGCAAATCTCTGCAGTCTCAAATATGGCAGCAATGACAGTCTTTAGTACTTAACAGAGCTCACTTCTCTGAAGAAGATCAAAATTAAAATTATGGCTTTGTTATAAGTTGCATGGAGCTCAAATGAATTCCATGGTAGTATGAAAACAAACTGCTGCCACCAGCCGACAATGTTAACGGAAATTATCTTTATATCATCAATCATCAGAGACTTTTTCTCCAAATCTAACACAAAAGATGTGTAAACATTACATTCTATAGTTGTTCTCTAAAACATTTAGGATATTTTTTTCATCTTGCAGATATTTTGGAGTCAAAATGAAATTTAATAAACATAAAAGCCAAACATAATCTTGTGTTTCACTTATTTATTAAAATAATAGTGTCATTTTGAGGAATAAATGCAGTAACATACAACAACATTAAGTATGCTCTCTTGTTTGGTATGACACTAAAATGTCTTGGTTTTGCATGAAGTTGTAATATTATCATCTATTATATTTTTTTAATTTTCTCATTCTTAGTAAAAAAATAAAGTTATAATGACTAATAAAACTACCACCTCAACCCGGACACTCTATGTATAACTTTCTGGAGCTGATTTTTGATGGGGAAGGCTATGGCCAAATGTTTGGAACATGGTATTATGTTCTGGGATGCTGTATAATGATGTTTAAGATCCTTGAGTTTTGACTAGACATCACATTGCAGAAATTGCTAAAAATATGTTCTTCTTTTACAGGCATAGGCTTCAAATATGCTCCACTCTTGATGATCTTCTGGTAACATAAACAGTCCTCAGACAAACATTTAAACCTTCCTTTAAAGCATACTTAGTGCTATATCCCCTGCTAAAACAGATTATTTTATAATAATAGGTTTTTTAGACATCATATTGGCTTGTTAAAGTTGAAAACTTCCCCTTTTAGCATCTAGAGAAAAACTTATATATGGAAATATTTTAATAAAGAAGGGGTTGTTAACTTCTTCAGATCTCAGTAACTTGATCTCTGCTAAGTTTTCCAAAGTTTATCTCCTCTAGTTTTGGAAGTTCTAGATTATTGTTCCTTCAAGAGAATTATCTGAAAACTGAAATAGTAGAACAGCACTGAGTATTGCCCTAATTTCAGTCTCATGTATATTTTCTTTAAATTTTATGCTTTCACTCATCATTATAGCCTCATGGTATCAGTCTCTCCTTGATGTGAATGAAATTCAAATATTTGCAAGCTGAAGTCTTGCCTTTTCAAAAGTATTCATATGAACTTTCTTCATGTATCAGTTCCTAGAGCTTCCAAGATCTTTTATTGCTTGCTTTAGGTAGACTGCATTCAAAAAAATTTGGGTTTTACTGTGGTAATCTGAAGTCAAGAAACATTAAAAAAATAGTGACACCAGATGCATACATGAGGGACTATGGCTTTTTTAGCTCTTTAAAGGCTTTTTCTACACAAGTTAAATCAGCTGTTTTTGTCCTCTACAGTACATTGAAAAGTTATTTTTTGTCCACCATCAACCTGGCTTGTTTTGTCGCTGCTGGGTTCTAGCATATCCCCCATGGTCACTAATTGCAGAAATGCAGCTCGACAGACTTAAAACCACATAAAACTGCTACAACTTTCCTTCTGTTATTGAGTCTGAAGGGTGCTACCAGAGCTGAAAAAATTAATAATACCATTCTGGGACTGCGTGTGAGTGGAGCACCAGGAGATGATCTTAATTGAGTGCATTTCCATAGCTGTTTCTATTGGCCACTGTCTGAATAAGTCCTAACTACAATTATTGCTGCCTCTCCCAAGATGTGTGCGAGCACGTAACAGCAGAAATGCCAACTGTTCTTTCTCTGAAATGTCACCTTTTTACTACTGCCATGGTGCAGTGATTGTTGGCAGCACAGCAAAACAAAATTTGCACTCTGTGCTAGTTGGGGTAACTTGGCCTGACACACACTGCAAACTGTAATTGAAAATAAGTATCTCACATCTTGAATTTCACATTATCTGCCACCCAGCTCTTAATAATTGATGTTTCTCTTCAATCTTATGCGACTTCTTACAAGAGACTGTTCTATGACTAAGGATCACCAATGTAAAAAAAGATTATTGGCTTGGATCTATTGTACTTGTGTCAGAATTAGTCATCAGCAAACCATGAAAGCAGAAATGGAGATATAGAATCATGTACCCACAAAAGCAGGTCTGTATCTGAGCATCTATGTGTTTGACAAGGCTACACAGAATATTGTATTTAGATAGGAACAGGCATCAAACTGGACAATTTACTTGTGTTTTTAGCACTAAAGAATCACACTGAGGCATGGCCTTGCTCACAGTAAAACAAAAGAAAAGTTAATTTTACTTTGAGGCATCTTTAAAAAGAGCAACATGAAATAATTAGCAGTGCACACTGAGAGGGTGTAGCGTCATCAACACGAGACAATGCCAAGAGACTATGAGAAGCACAGATCAAAGATAGGAAGGGAAATTATAGCAGATAAAGAAAACTACAAAAATGTTTTCAAAATAGCTCATAGATATTGAACTGAGGAAAACTACTGTTACTGAATAATAGAATAAACCTATTTAAAACCCAGGAATTAAGAGTCAGTTAACTATCACTTTCACTTACCAACATTATAATAACTTCATTAACAAAGCAGTGACAAGGGCAGACTAGTTTCTGGTTTTGACAATGTGTTGGACTTAAAACCTCCATTTTGGTTACCCAGAAACAAGTCATATATTTATAATGAATTTGCTGAACAGATTCTGGTGAAACATTTTGGTACAGCATAACTGGACAGTGAAAGGGACATGTCCTTTCTTCAAACATGCGCAGTAGCAAGGGTACCTTTCCCTGGGACACTGAACACCATTTTTGGTTCTTGATGAACTGCCACTGAACTGTTTGTGAATGCTGATCACCTGTTCATGAGAGTTATTTTTAAGCAGAAGCTCTGACTCTAGTATTTAATTTGTCTGGCTTTGATAGTAACACATCAATGAAGTGATGGCAGAATAGTATGAGAGAAAAACTCTTCCGAGTTACCTTTGAGCTCAGATCATCTTACTTTTCCTAGTAAGTAAGGAAAAGAATAATGGAGAGAACTGAGCCCAGGTTTCGGTGCTATAATGAACAGGAGCTGTTGAAAAACATGTAATTACCTCAATTCTTTGTGCCTCCTGTCTGGCAAGTATGCATAAGAAAAGTCCATAATCTCCATTATTATGGGTTTTTCATACTATTGTATGTTGATANAAGGGGAAAGGGAAGGGGAAGGAAAGGGAAAAGAGAATATGATCCCAATCCAGAGAGCGTGGGTTTTATTCAGCTGAACAGACCCTAAGTCTTCAACTTAAGCTTGTATACAAATGTTTGGAAAACACTCTTTAAAAACTCATTTTCATCAGTCATTGTGTTCATGACTGCTTATATAGTAGACTCTTACTAGGATTCCTTATCTTTTCAAACAACTTAATTTCAAATCATAGAATTTGATTTTTCCCTGTGGAAGGAAAAGACTATTTCCCTCTGCATAGGAAGTTCCCAATCCAGTATAGAAAGTGCCTGCAAATGTACCTCTTGTGAGTACAGCTAAGTAAAATAGCTTCACTCCTGTGTACAGCACAGATTCTTTGCTTGTGCTTATTAATAGCAATTTCTTTCTGTATTGAGCTAAAGAACTCAGAGATCTTATGCTGAAGAATCTATACAGAAATATAACAGGAAGAAAAGAACATACACACAAGGAACAAATCCTCATATTCCCATCAGTACATGAAACCTAATCCAAGAGAACTTTTAGTTATAATCCCCACCATTGCTTTGATCTCGCTCCCTGCATGACCCCATGAGCCAGGGCTGAGAATGTGGCTGGAATGAATAGCTGGAGTCTGGATAGAGGGCAAGTGGTAGTAAAGGACTTATCTTCTTGGGAAAAAACACATATTTAAGCTAGACATTAACTACTGAGTAACCACAAACCTATTTATTAAATGGACACAACTAGCCCATAAAATCCTTTTGGAGCTGACCTGATCACTCCTGGGTACAGCACAGATTATTTGCCTGCGTTCACTAAAAACCAATGTGACCCCACAGGATAACTGGAGAAAGAAGCAGAATAAAAGTTGGATGTTCCGAGACATTTAGAGGAAAAAAAAGTAGTACTTTATAGTGATATTAAAACCACAAATGACAAGGAATTCAAACTGGGGCTAATGTCTTTCAAAGCTTTTTCTGGTGCTCTGATAAAAGACTGCAATAGCAGGTTATCATGTAATATTGAAACTTTTGAAAATAATAGTAGGAGCTGTGATTGGAGAGCTCTTTGCTTTACTAAAGGAGTAAAAGAGAAAGATATTTGTGAAGATCGCTCTTTGCTATGAAATCAATTTTTGATTTCTTTTTTTAAAATACCTTTTCCTGACAAGTACAACAGAGAGATGCCTGCATTGCTTTGGGCAAACCCCTTTTGTTTGACCACTTTGCAAAACATGAAAAAAAGAAATCTTAAGAAAATATGAAAAAGAATATGACTTGGGATTTTTTTTTTTGTTGTTTTTTTTCTTTATCTGAGAAGATGCTCTATTTTTACAGCAAAATTTCACCTGAGAAACTCAAATGCAGAGGCACAAACTAAGATATTATAAAGCTGAAGCTTTCAATATAGCAGAACTAATTTGGTAAAATAATCTTTTGTTTTTTTCTTAAATTCCACAGACATTTAAACACAGACTCTGCAAGCACACGACGACTTAAGTTTGCATAGCAAATACTGTAACTGTCCTTAGTGAAATATGGTTGCCTCTAGAGTTAGTCACATATGCAACCATGTAAGCAGGGCCATTTTAGGGGAATTCATCAGCAATATCTACAGTGGCAAATAAGATCACTTGGTATGCCCAGGCAGGGCAGTGGAACCCTACTGAGAGACCCCCAGGTCAGTACCCAATTATATTCAGCTATACTCATCCTGATCCCAGTGGTTACCTCTGCTTGTCTCTGGTCTGTGTCGCTCTTCCAGCTGGCTTGGCCTTAGTTAAGACAACTCAATGAGCTGCTGCAGTGCAGACACTTCTCAAATATTAGCCAGCAGACAGTGTGGAACTTTCAGGCCAGTAGCTCTGTTACTGGTAACCACCATAGAGACCATGACTAGCAAACAATAATCTAATAGGTGGCTGAGATATTCTGTCATTCATAAAGGCACAGGTTTCTGCACACCTTAAAAAGAAACTGATAATAATATGTTGAGATCATATCAGAATAGAATAGAAATTCCTACTGAAATTAAATTGAGAAGACTATTTTATTTTGAGTAAGTGTTACTGAGTGCTAAATTTGCCCTTTAAAAATATTTAACAGCCTTTTGTTTAATTGAAAATTCAAAACAATAACAGAAATGTCACAGTGTGTATGTTATGTTGACTTTAACTCTTTATCTTGACAACTTAAAATATTTGGGTTAAATTTAATTTACAATGGAAAAATAAAATCCCTTTGAAATCAGTAACTATTGTGTGCTTCTTTAGACATGCATTTACCCTTCTTATCAAAACACTTTTGTCAGTGATGACTATACCCTGTCCTACTTATGTGCTACATAAGCCTTAGTTACATAAATTCATTTTTATGTTACTTGAGAAGTAAAAAAGCTGAAAATAATACAAGGAGATATATGGTGAAAAAATCCTCTAATGTAAAGATGATAAAGCCAATATACTGATATTTCCATAATCAAAAGCATATGATAAGACATTCTGTGAGATCAATCAAAGTTTGTGTATGTGATCTTTGCAAGCCTGTTCTGGAACTTCTTTACAGTCAGCACCAGATACACCAGGTATATATTAAAACACATACTGTAGCTTCACTTGTCTATCCCAGAACTACAAAGTATTGAAACAAATATTCTTCTGTATTTTCTTGTAAATATTAATTGTATTCTAGTTAATACCAAGAAGAAAACAACTTAGCACAACAATAATCAGCTAAGGAAGAAGAATTTTACTCAAGCGACATACAAAACCATATGCTCTGTAAGAGTATTATTAGAAATACCTTGTCTGGTAAGAAAAAAAAGTACAGCAACAATAAGGCTATGGCAATGAAAAGTAAAAGCTCTCTTGCTTTAAAGACATACTGTGGACTGACTCCTGAAAGCCCAAGTTAATATTTACTAACTCTAAGCACATCCAATAACTTCAAATTTCTTTTCTTTTAGTGGGGCCACTGCTCCTTTTGTTTGAAGACAGCGCAAAGCTGTGAATAATGCCTAAGAGCAAAACTAAACTAGAAGTAAATGACTTTTTTAATGTGAGACCTTCAACCTCAATTCTAGCTGCCCAGAGGCCGTTTTTGACTCCTTATCACATAATGCTCTCACAGGTGTCAACTGGGGATAAAGATTCTTCCACAAAGAACCTGATGAAGAAACTACTGTAGAGAAATGTGAGCTTACAAGTCTCTCTTGACGTTGGTTAAGAGAACTTAGGGTAGTGTCATTTAGAACAGCCAATTTAAGTGAATTGTACTGTAGGAGGCTTAACAGTGACTACAGATAGCAAGGGCAAACTACATAGCTGTTAAACCAATCAGTGAAGGCCACTGCTCAGCTAAAATACTGCTAAAAGTTAATTAATTTTGGGTTATGCAATATTTGCTGGACTGTTTGAAATGCATTTGTTCGTGTTTTGTTACTGGACCCTTTTGAAGACTTCTTATGACCCAGTTAGGAAAAAAAAATAGAAAAGAGACATTTTACATAGATTAACTGTATTCCTCTCTATATCATAAGGGAGTTTGGGGATAAAGGCAAAAAGTCAGACTTTTGACTGTTTTAGTGACTGATGCAAGAGCTGCAAGTGTCAGGGTTGCCAGGAGTTAAGAAGGAATGTCCCAGGGAAGGAATGAAATTAACCTCTTCCCTGACAGAGGCTGAATTTTTACTGGCATTTGATTCCTTTTCTGGAGAAAGATTTCTACTTTTTTAATGTTTGTTTTGGTTGAATTGAAACTTGTTTGACATCCATTGTGATATTGCATAATGACCAAAAGGTTTCGCATGAGTTTACAATATAGAGAGTTATTTTTCAAGCAAAAGGTTTATGTTAAATACAGCACTGCTTTTGCACATCCCCATATCCTCTCAAAAGTTAGAACTGAGCATCTCAATTTCATAGCTAAATTTGAAAATTTTAAACTTATGTTTATTGCTATGGCATATATTTTATTCATTTACTATGCCAGTTTACATCTTTGTATCTCTGCTGTTGATTGCATATTTCAGCATTCCTATGTTCAAGAAGGCTCCTCATCTGTGGCTTTTGAAAAGCATTCCCTCACTATTTTCACTCTGATGACATTAGGTGGTTTTGCCCTTTGACCATGAATAGCCAACAAGGCATTTGAGATGGGTTTATTTAATGACTACTGTATGAATACAAAAAAATTTTTTTAAAAATCCAAGTATATGATGTCCTATTAGAGCAGTGATTAGATATTTGATAGTTCACCTTCAGTTATGGAAGATAACTTAATGGTGCAGCTTTCATAATTTATCAAGATTTATAGTAGATCTCTGCATAATACAAACACATCTATGCATCACATTCATTTATCAAAGTAAAAACTCCATACAAATAAAATGCATATCATAAAGCTGTAAGTGTAATTTAACAAAATGTTTGTATTCTAAAAGGGTTTGTGAGTCTTACATAAATTAATTTTCCCACTGAAAGCTATTTTTCTGCTACTAATTTAAATATAATGTTAGTATTTATGTTCTCTGAACTTTACTTACTAGGTATAATAGGAAACTTCTACCTAAACTAATGTTAAAAATTACGAATATTATCAATTGCTCCATTAAATGCTTCACATTTCATTACTTACTACTTTCATTAAATTCACCTAGACTATTGTCATAAGGGAAGGATATCAGTACATATACATAATATACAATATTTATCCCAGTGCTTCATCTAGTAATTGAACCTGCGAAATTATTGTGGGTGAATTAAGACAGACCCTTGCTCTTATTAGCTATAAAGCAAGCCTGCCTTTCATATCTGCTTCTTCTCAATAAAAAAAAGTCTTATGTCCATTATTAGCGCTTGTTTGTATACACTAAAAAATCTTCAATGAAAGAAAATACATTGCTTTAAATTGGAAAGGTGACATCTCTCTTTTTCATTCTCTTGCAGTACAAAATACCCATTGAAAGATGATAATTTAAGTGGTTTGACATTGCCTGTCAATGAAAAAAAAAAATCAAACAATATTTTCCCATTTAAAATCCCCCGAAACTTGGAATACTTGATTTGTTCCTCATAAATCAAAGATCCACAGATCCACTTCTGTAGAGAGGCCTTTTCTGTTTGTAACAAATTGTCTCTGTACAGATTTTTCTTAGTTCAGGAACTCCTACATAGCCTAAGATGACATTAAATATAGCATAACATATGGAAAGTTATTATGCATTTGTCATCATATTTATTGATTTGATATAATGATATTATATTTGAAATAAGATCAATAGAAAAGATCCTTGTTATCCTTACTAGGTCCTTGATATTATTATTTTATAATTACTTTTCTTCCCTAATCTATCCTGTGGAAGTAAAGTCCAAAAAGACTCATCTGTGTGTATAAAAGTCTAAGTCCACATTGAGCTGTACAAGACAAAATGGATCCTAGAATAAAATATCTGTCTCACAACTACAGAATAAATTACAGTTATATCTAGTTCTTCAGGAAATAATAGATATGACACAATGTTAATTCTAGAGATAAATTAGATTGCTAACCCAAGTACAAAAGGTTTTCAGCAATTACTACAGCATTTAAAATTTTGCTTGTATTTAAAGTCATGATGTCAGGAAAAATGCAGAAGGTGGAGGAAACATTGCTGTAAGAACAGTCATCAAAAAAAAGTTACTCCCATATGTCATTACAAAGCTAGCAGCTGTGTTGATGAAACCATAATTCCTTTTGGTGACATCCATATGGAATGCAGAGCTCTGACATTACCCTTCAGTAAAAGCTGTTGTCTGATTTTCTGCATCTAACATGCATTAGGCAGTTGTCAATTCTATCTGATATTTTATTCCAAAATAAAAATGCTGTGGAGTATATATACACAAGAAATTCAGAGTTACATTTGGTGTGAAATATGTTGTGGTGGGCTTGTTCCTGATGTAGAGAAAATTGTCTGAGTCACGAAAATCACAAGACATTCAAGTTGGAAAGGACATAAGCAGGTTTCTCATCCTCCTTCCTGCTCAAAGCAGGATCAGCTATGAGATCAGATCAGGCTGCTCAGATTTTTGTTCAGCTTGGTCCCAAAAGCCTCCAAGAATGGAGACTCATGTGCTCCAGAGCACCTGTGGCCAACCTGCTCCAGTGCTTGACTGTTCCAAGGATGGCTTCATATAGAAGCTTACATCAGACATTAACTGCCTCATGTTTTCACAAACTGACTTGAATTTTCTGCTAATTAACTTTAAGGAATGTTCTAGCTTTTACTGCTACTGTAGTCTCTTTGGGGCTTTGGTTTTATAGTGCAAAGTCACGACAGCTTTAGGTGTATATTGAGCAAATAGTTCTGCATCCTTTACATTTCTCATAGATCTCATGATTACTTAATGCTTTAAAGAACTCCATTTTGTGATTCTTTAAGTTTGGAAATGGCTCTTTTGCATCACAAGACAAGAAATTTGAAATTATGAAGGCACCCATTGCACAGGCAATTTCACTGAATCTAAACCACACAAGGTTTCAGAACTTAGTAGCCCAGTCATTGTCACTGACAGACAAGAACAACATATCCTTTTCCCACAATGTGAGTGAGGAAATGCCCTTGCTGGCTGGCCGTGTAGATAAGATAGACATTATGGTATAGTCAATTCTTATAATCAGGTTGTAAAAATAAAATTATATGCAAGTCATACTAGACAGCCACAATAATTGTTTCTGACTTAATTAAGCTACAGATCATTATATGATATACCCAGTACAAACAATAAGTTGAAAAGTCAGAGATGTTGTTTCTTCCCTCTGAGTGCATATTGAATTTTGAAATACTAAGAGTCAAGAGAAAAAAACAAAGAACTTAGATAATCAGGGAAGACTAAGGAAAAGCTACAGATCGTTTTAATACAGGGTTTAGATATGGGATGTAATATGTATCAAAACAGAATCAAATAAAGAACAAGCAATTCCACATACAATATTTCACTAAAAATGTCTTACTTGTGCCTATCTTTATTAGCTGCTTGCTGCCATTTGTGAATAAACACCCTTTACATTTAAGTTGAAGAGCTTATTTGATATCATGAAATGGTATAGAGAACAAATAGGTGTTAAAGAATAGCAAACAAACTGCATCAAGCTGTACCCGTTATGTGGTCTATCATGTTTCCTTGCCTGTCCCACCTGACAACACAAAAGTGAGATTACTAGAATTCCCTCTTTAAATTAAATTAAGCCAATGAAGGTAACTACAAGAGTTTTCCAGTAGTCCCACATAGTCTGGATATTAGGAAAAAAATGTCAAAGAAAGAATGATTGGGCATTGGAATGGGCTGTCTAGAGAGGTGGTGGGGTTACTGCCCCTGGTGGTGCTTAAAAGACAAGTGGATGTGGCACTCAGTGCCATGGTCTAGTTGACAAGGTGGTGTTCAGTCATAGGTTGGACTCAACAAATTCAAAGGTCTTTTCTGACCTATTTAGTTCTGTGATTCTGTGACATGACATGAATTTACAAACAGCAGGATTTTAAAATGTAGATCATACTTCACACTTTCTATTTTGTGATACATATAATTCACCTTAACAACAATGAGCTTGTCAGGGCTCTAGATGCACTAATAGGAAGGGTTACCTGTGAGGATTACCTCAGTGCTGGCAGGGACTACTGCACAGACCTCAGGACACTGCTGGCTGTGGCTGCTGGTAGACCCCATTATCAGCCATCCTGTATGGGACTGTGCCTACCGGGAAGGATCTCCAGCCTGTCCTGGGGTCACCTTTTGCTCCTGGCTCATCCCTGTCCATGGAGCTACGCTGCTCTTGTTTCTCCCTGCCAAAAGTACAGGTCCAAAACGAGCATGTACTGCCAGGAGCACCAGTGCCCTTCCAGGTCACAGGAGGGCAGGGTGGAGAAACAGTCCTGCTAGCTGATTACCCAGATTGAGTTTTCCACTTCTCATCCTAAGCAACTCTAATAATATGATTTTTAAAAACAAATAATTTGTTTTCACAGACTTATCAAATAAAAGGTTCTTCTTCCGAGTATCTTCTAAGAACTCTTGGGGTTTTTTTTAACGGAACTTGCAATGCTGAAGCTTTTGGTCAGTAAAAACAGTGTTTCATGGTACAAAAACCTAAAAGAACCAACCACAAAAAGCTAGAAGGTATCCATTTACAAAACACCTGGATGATGGAGTGTTTGTCATTCCTCAGCTCCACCCAGCTTGACTTAAACACCTAAAAAGGTATGAATTCCCTGATAACAGATCATTCAAACCTTGACTACATAGCTCTTTCCCAAGATCTGCCACTGTTGCTCTTTCAGTGTCACATAGCAGCGGCAAGTTTAGTGCAGAGAGGTCACAAGATGTTTTGTCACACATCTCGGCTGGCTTTGAGGAGACGCCATGGAGAGCCAGCCGATGTGACATTCTCTTCATCGCTGGCATTGCTGGAGCAGCGCCCTGTGAGATCAGTGAATGTTTAAAGGACTCTAAATATGGCAAGAATTCAGAGAGTAGGCAGGCTTTTGAGGCTGCTTCAGGATTTGGATGATTATTTAAATGTTAGTGAAAAGGCTTGAAAATTAAAGCAACAGCTGCTTTTTCGTTGGAGAATCAAGGAATGGCAGACAAAATTAATTTTGTCTTTCATTTCAGAGTACCTACTGATCAAATGACAAAACTGCTACTGTTAAAGCATAGACATGTAAATAGAAATTTTCTGCATTGATGCTCGGTCTTGCTGCTTTGTCAGTGGCACCTGCCTCTTTTTAGTCCTTAGCCTATATATCAGTAACTACAAGGCACACAAATGCCATGCAGGCAACTGAACTCTGCAAGTTATCACGGCATTTTGCCTAAGACTTTTTTTCCCTTTCCTGCAGGGTTTGCTGCCTGGAGCCAGCTTACTTGGCTTTAGTGGTCCCAGTACCTGAACTAGGTTGCTTAGAGAGAGTTTTCACACTGCTTTGTGTAATAAATATTCTTAGCTGTCTGTCAGCTACTGGAAAGCAAGATGCCTGCCAAGTATTTGAATATACACTTAAAAATGAAATTATTTCCAAATGAAAATGTAATTTCTTATTAATTTCTTTTTTCACATGATAAACACAACTGGAGGTTTTTAATTTTACTCCATTTTATTTCCTCTTTTTCAGTATGGTGCAAATTATGCCACTGAATAGATCAAATTCAGGATACTGAATGGGTTCTCTGATGATTGTATTTTAGAAGCCTTCCAACTATGTTTCATACAGTAAAGAAAACAATACACATTGAGTGTTAAATCATGATATAAAAGCACCTATAAAACTGACTGCTGAGTTTTTAAAATGGCACTTAAATCCTGATTTATTTCCCTGAACGCATCACTTCTGAGAATCAGACTGAGATAGGTGTCTGGCTACAACAGTAGTTTTTTAACTACACACATTTGCATCTTCACTTGCTCAATGAAATCCCAGTTTCAACATTCAAACATCACTTGGCAGTCACAAAAAATTTGGAAAATGCTATTGCTCCGGTTGGAGAACAGAATGAGCCCAAGGAGAGATCTATGGAAATATAAGAGTTAATAAATACTCTTTCGTAACAGCTGAAAATAACACTTCACTCATGCTGAGATAAAGCTGACAGTATATTTCTCAAATGTAAGCCTAAAAAAGATGTAGATTTTTTCCTAAACTAAGTACTAAGATGGCTGGAAATTCAAAGATGAGATCATACTCAGAGAAACCCCGAAGTTTTGCACTAGCCATGGTCTATTTCTTTTCTCTAAACCCTATTGACCATTTCTGTATTTGGACTTGCATTTTGTGTAAACCATTTAGTTTCATGTGGTCAAATCTTGTTTTGGTGTAATAAGGTGCTTATGTCTTTAAAAGCTCTGCCCATGTCTGCATGTTTAATACCACTTAATTTTTTAGACTTTTTCCATCTGTTTATTCTGTATATTGTAAAATTATTTGGCTTACAGTGAAGACTTGCTGCTTAGTATGAGCTATGGAGTTGCAGTAAGTTATTATTTAAGATATGGAGATAATCACTGAGGGGACAAAAAAACCAAGGCCAAGACAAATTTCAAGAAAACAAAAAAAATGGGAGAAACTTAAAAGGATGAGTTTTAAAGAAAAAGATGGACATACATTTATATTTAAAGCATTCATATTGGGAAGACAGTCTGGTATGCTTAAAAATTCATACCAAAATTACATCTTGTTTCCCTCCCTTTCTTTTTTTTTAATTTGAGAAATCTACACTGGTGATTGGAACTTACTGCTGAGCCCGGGTCTTATCAGTGGATCTTGAACTGTGTAGATGGAATGCATTTCTTTGGTACCAGACATGGAGTCCCCTTGTTGCAAACATGCATGAGTACACAAGCATTTGACACATGAACACAGTTTAGCTTGTGATCTTGCCACCTGTAGCTCGAAGTCAATGCCTTTTTATTTTGAAGCTCATAATGCAAAATGGAACTGAGCATCAATTTGTCACTATGATGCCATAGCTATCTATGAGCATCATACTAGAAATTATTGAGAACTGTGTTGCTTTCCTCAGGTACAGGCTGTCTTCAAGTCTCTCCAGTCTGAAGCTCAGAAACCAGACCTCACAAAAAGTCACAACAAGCCTTCTTGTGTTCTCTTCCGGCCTCCTTTTGAGCTCTGTTCTCTTTTTCCCCCCTTCATCCATGGTACTCTGCTGTATCTAAGTATGTTTTTCTGCTACACAGCTGATTTGACCTTGCTTTTCCTCCCTTGTAAATGAATAACAAAACTGCACTTGAAGCTCAGGATGCTTTCTGAGTGCTAATGTCTTTAGCTTTTTTAGTTATGAAAGAGTTAACAGGTCTATTAAAATGAAAAAAGCAGGTTTCAGTGTGCTAAAAAAAGATAGCTCCTAAATATGAGAAATTCCCGAAAAGAGACCATTTTAACCACACGGTATACTTTCTTAATAGAGAGTAGGCTACAAAACTGTGTCTGTGGGTTGGGCCAATTGATTTAGGCTGAGAGATCAGATATATGCTTTAAAGATTTTCCTCTCCAGTGTACCTAAGAGGAGTAACTTGAAAGGATGAACTGAACTCTCACCTGTTTTGAACTATTTTGACTGAAATACCTCTCTTGGTTTGCATAAAGCAAGTATAACACTGTATTCCTACCTGCAGTAGCACAGTGTTAGTTATCTGTTCTTTTGATGGAATTTTGTCAAAGTTCTTAAGCTGCAAAAGTCACCTGATGTTCTAAAGAGCAACGTTGAAAGATCGGTGAATTTTAAAAAAATTAAAACAACCAAAACCAAACTAAAAATAATCACATCTATGGTTCTTTTCTCCTTCAAATGAAAACAAAACCATAAAGACCTACTGCTGAGGCTACTGGCAAATATCTAGATAATCAGTTGTCAAGAAGAGCTCTGCTACACATTCACTTTTCTGACAACTGCAAAGCAAAACTGCTTAGCTTACAATTTTAAAAAAAATTGACAAGGGCTTTTGTACTTCAGTACAAAAGACAGCAACACATTCCAGTGCTGTACTGAATAGTAACCTGACCATAATCCTACTAATGGAGTCAGCGAACATGAGGATTGCTGACAGAGAACAATAGAAAGAATTTTTTTTTCCAAGGCATAAATAAAGTCAGAATGTAGTCTTCAACCCTGCAATAAAATGTTTCCAAGATTACGAATATTCTTAAGCATAAGTAGAGTTTTCACTGACAATCAGCACTGCATGTCTTATTTCAGCATGCTGCTGCATTAAAACACGGATATACACTGATGCACAGAGCCACAGATGAATATTGGCAGTTAAGCAAAATACCAGGGAAGGAAAACATGAACGCTGCACTATATATCACCCATCTGATCTTTGCCAAAGGAATCAGAATGATTCCTTCATCGGTAAACCTTCAACTGCCTTCAATTCCTAATGATGCATTCATGTCTGGGATTTCTGTACACATGCTTGAGCTAGAGGGTAGTGGGTAGTCTAGCAGAATCAGTAAATTGAGACTCCAGGAGCTAAGAGAGTTTGAGATCCTCTCCGCAACAGCTAATCCTGTGACAGCCATAAGCTTTATTAAGCCACAGATGTCTGCACCTGTCCAAAGCTTGACAAAGTGTTTCAACAAAACAGACACTGAGAACTTGGAGATACTCCATTTCAATGAATTTTGGGATAACTTTTTAACATGAAAAGAACAAAAAAAAGAGATGGTGGACAAAAAACATATGGCCTAAATACAAGACATGAAAGAATTTAGGCCAATGTTTATGAAACAGATCAGGCTAGTAGAAGCAATGTATAAGAAATTAGTTTAAAACCAGAAATTTTGTTAGTAAATCACAAAGAAGCTGTAATAAATAGGAAATATGGTTTTTTGTGTCTGACAAACCAGAAAGAGAAACACAGCCTATCTCATAGTCCCACATTTTAAACTATGCATGCTATGATTATAGTAATAAACAACAGATACTGTGTCTGTACATAGGAAAACAAAGAACAGTTCTTTTTAAGGAACTATCTGTAGGACGAACATACAATTTAGTCAACAAGCGAGCTGGAATAAGCTCTTGTATTATTTCCAATGACTATAGTTCAGTATTTAGCAGAAGGAATGTTTTTGTTCTTTCCTTGTGCTTTTCCCCTTCTGTCTATACTCCTCCTCTTTCTGGCAAAGCATGGAGTTTTTCTGTTCTTGCACCTGGTCTGACAAACAGTAGCCCCACTATTTTAACATGTTCTAACCCACAGCACTTTTTTTCAGACAGCTGCAAGTGCTGTGCTCTCTGATCAAGAAGGCAAGTCTCTGACCTTCCACTAATGCATATAGGCAATAAGACAGTATGTAACACTCCAAGAAACAATTTCCTCTAAGGTCAATGATGAAAAACTGTACAGCAATCCTAGTCCAGCAATCTTGTCCTGAAATTCCCCTATCAACTCATGACTTCATAATAAGTATGGGGTAGCTACTGAATTAATTTATGAACATGTATTATGTTTTCTTTCTTTCAGAAAATCTGAAGCTATTAGTGGAAGAAATGGATGAAGTTCAGTCAAAGTGCATTAAATACTAGATAGCTTATGAAGAGGAACAAATGTTAGTCTGGCAACCACAGGAAAGACTTCCTTAGAATAAGTTTCATCATAACAAATTGTTTTCCTGTTCTACAGAACATGTACACTGTCAAAGAAAAAGAGAAAAAAAGATAGGATAAACATTTTTTGTGTTTTGGACCTGAATGTCTCTGTGCACTTTGACAACTTCTATTCATCTTACAGACAGGTTCAATGAGAAAAACAATCACTTAGAATAGAAAAGGTAGAAAAAAGTAAAATTTCCAAATTAATATATGATCCAAAGTTAATGTTGTGCAAAGCCTGATTTTAGCTGAATACACATTTCTTTGCATTTGACATTTCCTGGGATTGTTAATATACCACAGAAAAGTTTTCATTTTAGAGATTTTAATTCTTTACTTTCAAAGCTGCTTTTTCACAGCTACTCTGTTAGTCTTGATGAGTCAGATTTGTTAAGTATTGAAAGGCAATGTAAACTTTTATAAGCAATAAGCAATCTAACTTCAGAAATTAAAATGAAAATATAGGAGGTGGTTTTTTTTTTGTTGAAATCAAGCAGATAATAAAGTAAAGAAATGTTTCTTTGATAGTGTGTTTTACAGTTCAACAGTTATGGTGTAAATGCAAGTATAAGACTATTTAAATCCAATGTGAAGGAAATGAAAACTTGTTCATAAATTAAATGTGAATTATTTTGAAATGTATTTTCATATCAAACTGACAGAATCTGAAAAGCAGTAAGTCACAAAACATACATTATGCTATTACCTTGTGTTCAGCAAACGTAGGAAAGTGTCTTTAAAAATAGAGGTGATCATCTGCTGACAGAGAGTGTGAGCAACATTTCTTTCATTTTCAGATAGTAATTACAGCTTTTAGATGCTACAGATCTTAAGAAGGTTGCACATAATTTGTGGGTTTTCTTGGATGCATTTTTTAGAAAGAATATACTTTATATACTTCTATTTAATAAGTATATTTGTTCCAGATGACAAAACTTCTAAACAAAGGCTGCATCTACCCAAAATACCAAGCTCAATCTGATATATGTTTAAACGGTCAGTTCCTTGGTATCCTTCAGAAATTAAACTATACGATGAAACCAGAAGGCTTTTTAGACCTCAAACTCCCACATTTACTACAGTCGCTTTTGACAAATGTTATTAAGTCTTTACTGTAACCATATATTTGCAGTATAAATCCCAGATTTATCCCAAAAGGCATCTTTTGTGGCATATTGTAACATGTCAAGAATCAAGCTACTTAACAAAACAGGTCATGATGTCTAAAATTGTAGGTGTGATTTAGAGAGTCTTACAACTTCCTTTTTTTTTTGGAGCAAAAAAGTTCAAATTTTGAATCAAATAATCCTTAAAAGAAAGATTGTAGGTTTAGAGTCGCTGTTTCAAAAGCAAAGCTTCAGAACTTCAGGTCGTGTGAACACACTGGTGGTCTGGCAGGATCAAGTCTGTAGAGGTACATTTGTCCCTTCTCTGCCTGAATAGATTGTTATTATGCTTAATTAAACTATTTATACACTATGAAATGTATAGCTTAAGCAATGTCTCGAGTTACAGTTGCTATAGATATTGTATGCTTTCCAATTGTAAAAGTGGACTGATGCACTGAGGGAAAGTAATGGAGAGACAAAAGATGGGAAGAATGTGTGCTGGCAAATGGACTTGGTTGATAACAGCCTACAAATGCCCTCCTGTTACTGAAGTACGATGTAGCACTGAAAGCATGTTGGTGTAATACATAAAAGTGGGAAAGAACAGATGAAAGATTCTTCTAGATGGTTCCCTCAGTCTGCTAGTGCTGGAAGACACCAGAGTGACATTGCTAAATATCTTGATCAAGATTTTAAGTGCCTCTCTAACTTATATTAACACTGCACATCTACCTGATCATTCTGCAGAGATGTGCATTTTTTGCAAGGTAACTACTGTATTCTTCTGTCACCAAGCCACTTGGGATATTGACTTCTCAGAAAAAAATATAGCGGCCATTTTTCAGATATTTAGTGTGCAGAGCCACTGGCTGTGCCATGCTTCTTCCTTCTTTTGTCTTTACCCCAGCAATTTTAAGAAGTCAGATACACACTGATGTCACTGGGGCCTCTGGGAGTTAGAAAGCCCTGTAGAAAATCAGATTTCATGTTATCTGTGCTCAGGAGATTCACAGAATTTCCTGATGTACAGGTAACAACTTAGCAGGACAAAAATAGTACTGCTTCAGATTTTCAGACGTTCTATTGCTGGCAAGTTTTGGCTCTAGAAATAAGTAATTGACATTGCAAGATACAATCACTGACTTGCCAACCTAGCTATGCTTAACATCTTTGAATAATGACGTGCTACTTTTTATAAATGTTACAAGCTGCACGTTGCACTGGAAGGAATACATATTTTGGGTGGTTTCCACAATTTAGCCCAGAAACATCTTTTCTATAGTGCCAGATGCTGATATGCACACTAAAATGTGCAACTAGTCTCTAAACTCAGTTCTGTTAGTGGTTTTATGCTACAGAAATAACATACAGGACAAATAACATTTTCTTGCTAAAAACATTAACATACAATGTACATTAAAAAAAAAGAGTAGAAGAAAACAATGTTATGAAACTCCAATATACAACTGAACCATCTGAAAAGAAATTTTGGAGCAGTACATGCAACTACAGTGTAACAAATAATCAGCTCATAAAATTTCTGAATTAATCAGCTTTTATTCTTTAGTCTGTATTTGTCACTGAGTATTCCTCTTTGTTATTTGTCCTGATCTCTAATAGGCTGCCCACTTTTCACATAAAACAAATAGCTACTTATGGATTTCTATTACATTAAACAAAATGAAGTAATTACCTACTTTGTTACACGCCCCATCAAAATTAGTCTGACAGTACATTTGGTCGGGTTTAGATATACAACACAGCAGAAAAACAGGAAATCAACAGAATTGCCGATATGTACTTTGACTAAACTGAAGTAAACACGTGGCAATTAAATCTACAGATTATCATTAAGAAATTCCACCTTTCTAAACTATGTGGCTTTCATTTATGAGATAATGGAGTATAGATCCTGTAAATAAGGAAAACCAAAGTCAAGTGTAATTCAGATTTCACATAAAAATATTTAGCTAAATTCAGTTTTAAATGACGAATGAAAAGAAAAAAGTAATATGCTGATCTATCATAAACATTATCATCCTATCTAATTACTAACAATGTCATTCTAAATAATTGCAGGATTTTCAGACTTTTAGCACCACAGAAAACATATCTCTGGAGTAAATTGTAGAAACCACCCACAAGAAAAGGAATGTATTGTTTTAGAATATGATGAAACAAAATTACTCTATTTGGTACCTGTTGCACTTCAGGAGAAATTAAGGGTGGCAGGTATAATAGCAACAAACTACTTTAGTGGTTGGAGTGCACAACAAGAGATGCATTCTTGACACAGTCAATAGGCAGGTATATTTATATCAGAGACTCAAGTTCTCATATTTAAGTAGGTCAATATTACCTTTTTAAAACAGCTACAGATCATGCAGTGAAATACCACAATATTGTCAGAGGATTATACTACAATCACCACAGCATCACAGAAAAGTGTGATAAAACAACTCTGATATCTATTACTGAAAAATAAAATAAAGGCCGTGAATAGCAACTATTAACACTAGCACCAGAATGAAAATTTGGCTCAGCTTCTCAGCTGGACAACTTCTGCTATGAACTCCTAGACGTAAGCATACCTGCTCTTCAGCCTCATAGGAAACTGAACATATTTGGAAGCACAGGGTGCCCTCAATACCATAGGGGGGTATTGTTTGCTTCTGATTCAGCAAAGGAATTTTATCCCTTAGCCAATGAAATTCTCCAGTTTCTCTGCCTTCCTGTTGGTCATTCAGACTGCGGTTTGTAGCTCATGACAGAGACTTTGCCACTTGAGTAATGTCTCTTGACAACTTGTTATCTCTGGCTTTATCTGTACTTCCCAACTCACTCTTTATTCCCACCATCTTCATTCTATCCACTCTGACTTGATCATCTCATACTGTATCAGGCATTTCACCACACTAGCTTCATAGCAAATCACAATCTTTTTTACAGATTCACTAGTGGGAGCAACAGAAAGGTGAAGCATGTATTGGACCTGGCCGAAGAAAATGGGAAGGAATGTACAACTGCTCGTGTGAGAGAAGGAGGAAATAGGATGTAGATTAGCTTGGGCTACTGTGGAACACCAACCACATACAAAAAAGCTAAGCCTTCCAATCTTAGTCCAATAAGATTTTATATATTCTGATGAATATGAAATTGAAAGTATTTGCAAGAACTATACATTGTTTAAAACTGATTCCTTAATACATGGTAGATTTTAATACAAAGATTCAAATGCAAAACCACAATTCATGTCTCGTTTTAATAATTCCAGTGAACTTAAGAAAGAATACATAGGTCCAGACTTAAAGTAATCATTTTAGTCTCCAAAAATAAATTGTCAGAACACGTACAAATATGTCCACACAGCGATGCTCACTGTCCACCTTCAAAGCCCTATTTAAAATCCTCTGCCATGATGATAAAAACCCATGAAATCCTCACATACACAACTGCTAGATGGCTGTTCTCTTGACTACTGTTTTCACACTGATGAAAACATGCTGGTTTCGTACTGGTTTATTGCTCTCTTTTGTTTCTCCATGTCCATGTGTTTTCTTCCACATGTTAACGGCAGAGTTGCCCTCCAGATTGTGAGGTGTTTTGGGTAAGGACTGTCCCTCTGCAGCATGTTTGCACGGTGGGGACCAAAGATTCCAGGGATCTAGAATTCTACAAGGGAGACCACTTGATTTCATGGCCAATAAGGCCTGGATGTGGCACTATCTTCTTTCCTGAATGCTTGAAGCATTCTGCAATGAGTTAATCAACATGAAGAAGGATCTCTAGCCACTGACGACTTGAATCAGATTATTTGCTACTATTAATCAACCCACCTTTGTCCCTTCTGACTCCGTTCATTCCAGCCTTTTTCTGTTTTATCTCCTATTATATTTTATTTACAGCCATAGCTTTTTCCTATTCCCTGCTCTATCTTCTTCTTTCACTCATTCTTCTATATGGATTTTTCTTTTTTTAAATGAAATATTCCCTAAAAATATTTAAGTTCTTTGTAAAGCCTTGCACCTTTGGCTTTATGGGCAATGTAGATCTCCACTGCAAAGAAGCAAGTTCTTAGTTATGGGGTGCTAAAAAGAGCAGTGAGAGAAGCAGAAGGAATTTTTATGGTCTTGGTGCGGCTAATTCTTGAATATATGTATTGATCCTGTGTCTTGCTAAAAAAAAACAAGTGAAAAACTGGCAGAGTTATAGCAAAGAATCACAAGGTCCGAGAAAACACCACACAGTGTCAGACTTCCAAAGTACAATGTGTTCCAGCCATTTAGAAAGAGTGAAAAGTAACTTGACTACAGTACAAAAATACCTTCATGGGAAGAAAATACTATCTACTGAAAAGCTCTTTGATCGTATGAGGTGGGATATCACTGAAACAAAATGCTGAGCACCAAAGTCAAATTCAAATGCAAATTGAAAACTCATTTGAGATTAGGCATGCAATTTCAACAATAAGAACATCTGGCTACTAGAAGAAATGCAAACCAAACAGGGCTTAAAATAAGGAGTGGTTTGTTTTGTGGAAGTTAAAACTCAGTCAACCTTTGAGCTCTCTGTTTTTCAATAAGAGGCACGTTTTATTCAAACACACATTATCGGGTATCAACATCAGTGCTGATGGTCTGCTTATCTCTTTGGCTTTGAAATCTGTGTGTCTCCTGATGTTCAACAACTCCATGGCCTCAGTTCTACCAATCTTGCCTCTGCGTTCTCCTGATTCCAAATTTATTGTGCAATGGCTGGCTGTTTATTATAGAAGATTCTTTTGATGTACTGAGTTAAAATATAATTAACTCTTCTGAAGCCTCCAAAACTCCATTCAAATCTGCAGCAAAGCAGAAAGACTGCTGACCTCTTATTGCTTAATTACTATAGAACTTACTAAGCATTGATACTTTAGGAAGTTAGGTCTTGCTAATGTTTTGGGGACCAGGATCATTAGCAAAAATAGGCTCCTTTCACCTCACTGAATATAACAACAACAGAATTTTGTGATGCAATTCAATAAAACTGAGAGATATGAATCTAGGTGTTTTCAGGACATTTGGTGCATTCCTCCCACAGTAAAAAAAAAATGCAGATTGCAACTGTATTAATGAAAAAAACAGAGCTAGAGCATGGCCAAGCACTACTCCAGTACTGCCCAAACCGTTTAATTATTAGCAGGCTTCCAAGCACAAATGCTGAGCCACTAGAGAACAGGCTCAGGATATTTTATTTGCTAATACAGACACAGCCATAGAATCTAAGGCTATAAATACATGACAATTTCCTCCCCAAAGAACAGGATTAAAATATCTCTTTAATAAATCTATCCAGTCCTATCTTAAAGGCCATTGTAGAATCCTGAATATGATACATAAATTGTAACAGGGCATAATAACTACACTTGGAATGGGAACTTTGAGTTGGAAGGTAACAACTTTTAGTCTTTGGAAACCGTATTACCCTCTGTTGGCAAAATTAAGAGCTACCAAGAGCTTATATTATTTTTTTCTTCATGAGTAGCTATCTATGTCAAATGACTAAGTTTTCCCTCAATAGCTTCTTTAGTGTATAAAGGACTAAACTGAAAACTGCAAATTTCATGTTTCAGGACATCTTTTTTCTAATTCTTTGAAATCTCTCCAATATTTCATGCTCTTCTTGAAGTGTGAATATCAGCTTTAAACACAGCACTGCCACAATAATTTTAATGAGATGTGCACAGACATGTTCTATTTCTACTTGATAGTCCTTCTCTTACAAACATTGTATTATCCCATTTAACCATAGCATGGCACCAAGAATTCCTGCTGAGGCAGTGATCTGCAATGACATTTGTTCCAAGTTTACTATGCTGCACCTAGTTATATTAAAACAAATCTATTTCTTTACTATATGGTGATTAAGGGAACTTTCGATTTGTTTTACTTTTTTCATACCCAACATTCTTACCTGCAAAGGTTTTGTAATATTACTTGTATGCTCAATCACACCATAGATGAACACAAAGCCAGAAAATAATTCCCTCTGAGAGATCCCTTCACTTGGGGCCATTGGTATCTTTCCACAAATGAGTGCATTTTGACATCTGCTTTTGAGGCTGTCCCTAATGCACCTAGTACACTGATTAATTCCATGTATTACACTTCAGTGTCATACATTGTCAAAAGAAATCAATTGAAAGATCTGTCTATACTATGTCAACATGCGTCATTAAATGGCCTCTTATAACAGTCATATTATTTGGTAGTTTACCTCTTCTTCTTCTTCTTCTCTTTTTTATTTGTCAAAATCATCTTTCCATGGAATTAGAATAATTTGTATTATTCTGGATATGCTAGTTGTAAATCTGTAGTAACAGGTGCATTGAAAACATGGTTAAAATTAATTCTTAATTAATTTTAATAGGTTAAAAAAACAACCAAACAACCAGATTCTTCCCTATCTCAATTTAATTATTATTAGATTGAATATTTGTGAATGTTTTCTGTGATCCAATGAAAAGATTCAGTCAGAAAGTTTTTTAAAGGACAGATTAAAATACCACAGAACAAAACCATGGTATAATATGCTACCTTGGGTTTCTCTAGCTTTAAATACTTAAAACCTCATAAATATGTTATTTAAAATATAGGTGAATTTTTATTAAAATATTCCAGAAAAGCTGTGTAATTAAATAAAAACATGAAATACTTCCATACCCTTTATCTATGTTTCTCCCTACTTATCTTAAAACTTGTGAGAAACCAAAAATTTGCAGAATTATCTTGTATTTACAGCCAAATACAAACTCTACCCTTACTCCCACCAGTGTCACATATTCAAGCCCTTTTTGCTACTTGTCAGATGTTTGACTTGCCCTCAGTCTGTTCCCTGATGCTCTCAAGTGCTCAATGATAGGAGATGTGTACATACAGAGAGATCCATATACACACAGGCATCTTAATTATACACCCATGCATGTATATACTGACCATCATGAGAAAGATTTTACTTAAATTTGGATTGCTTACTTGAAGTTATGCATGGAAATACGTTACAAATTTATGATTCCTGAACTGGTGAATGAATCATAGTCGTGATGCTTTGGGTTTTTAATGTTTGTATTTAGAGCTTGGTATTGGCAACCTTAACACATATTAGCATGTCTTCTGTAGTTGTAGTAATCACAGCAAAACTAGAATACAAATTTGGTCATTGGTTATGCCTTTTGTTTAAAGTTTGTGGTTAAATTCAAAGGATGGAAAGAAGGTTTTGTTTTACAGTGGCCAAAGTTCAATCAGCATATAATAAAATACCGTTAAAGTAAAATTTTCACAATGAAATTTCTAATAAAATCCCTCTTCTTTCATTAAAGTTCTAACACAGCAAAGCAATGTTATAGAGAACTAAGCTCCCATAATATTGAAGAATTATCAGAAAACATTGGAAAAGTTATGTTTTAGCTTAGATCAAGATAACATCAATTTGATGCTGACTTTAGAATACATACTTAAAGTATTTGACACCAAAATCAATAATGAAGAACATGTGATTTCCTGCACTTCTATTCTGAGTGATTCATCTGTAAACTGTGTAGAAAGAAAATTAAGAGACTGTGTTGTCACATACCATGTACTCTGAATGGAATGAGGTTTTTATTTGATATTGCAGCATTCTTTTCAGTGCAAGATTTTGGTGAATTTTCTTGAGTGGCTGGGGAGCCCTGAAGATATATGAGCTAAAACTAGGTTTCTAAACCTCTAATTCCACAGGTAGCACTGGTTTATCAGCTCTCAGAACCGAATCAAAACATCTCAGTTTCTCTACTATTTTTTTTTCTAAATAATAGTAGAATTTTGTTGCCTAATTCTTGTGTTTGTAACTTCTTTTGTCATTGAAAAAGCTCTCTAGAAAGCAAGCTGTTTAAACAAACTTCAAAATATATTTACCAGCCTCTATAATGCGCCAACATTTTCACTTATATGTACTCTTAAGTTGCGTCACGTTAATGTGTTAGAAAACTCCTTACAGCAGAAAATAATAAATACATTGTCTACTCAAATTTCCTTCACATGAAAATGTGAGATGTTTCTGCCTTACAACATGCAGACATCCCTGTTGTTTCAATAACAAAGAAAATAAATAAATAAGTACAATACAATAATTGCAGAAGGCCAGATCCTAACAATAGCAAATGTCATCTGTCTGCATCACGAACAAGGTTTGGCACAGAGGAATGTAAAGAGAAAACTGAGTGTCACTGCAGTCAATAGCAAAACCTCTGCTAATTTCAATACTCAGTTCAACTTGAGTGTTTAATAGAAAGGTAAATATGCATGTGTAATTAAAGCTGAAACTAGACAAGTTGACATTTCAAGGAAATGACAGGAACTGCTCTCAAAAACTGAAAAAAAAGCACATTTTTTAATTCACTTTTCAAATACTGTCAAGCACGGGTTCTCATAGCATCGCATTTTTTCTTTCGCTATATGGTTTCTGAAAACCTATGAAACTGCTATCTGCAAAAATCTATGTGTTAAGGTAAGCCTGAAGAGGACATGTTCAGAATCTTGCAAATGAGATGACTAATATACATTAAACCATTGGACTCAATATCCTGAGGCAAGAGCATACTGTCACCACTGACTGGTGACTCAGAAGTGCAAATGCTTCCTTCAATCTAAAAAACATTAATGTGGGAGAAAGACAGATGTTACTAAGGAATACAGACTCTATAAGGATGAAAATTAATTTCTCTTCCTGAGTGTAATCAGCAGTACTGAAAAAAAAAGAAAAGGCATAAATGCTTCTGATTAAGTAAATTTCTGTGTTTGTTACTCCTCCTATTGTATATGATTTGTATTGCTGTAAACTATCCTCTCCATGCTGTTACAGAGCTAAATTGGAACCAACTCATTTTCTGCTAGCTTTCTGGATATGGACAGTGTTTACCTAGAGACTGAAGCAATGAAGGTCTTTTACAACTAGAAAGTAGTTTAACTAAACATGTACATTTTTTTGTACTTTCTCTACATTGCTTTAAATCATCTAATCTGATACTAAGCTTTAGTTTTTCATCACTTAGATTTATTTTCTCCAACATGAACAAAGCATGTTTGATCTCCAGGGGCCATTATTACAACTGCTAAATAAAGGAGCACAAGGTAATTGTGTAATGCTGTATCAGATTAAAATAACATTTTGGCCAATATGTCTCTTCCTTTGATACACGATGCATATTTCCAATTTTTACCACGTTTACAAAGCTTACTGTCTATTTGTGTCTGTGTTCAAAGAAAATTGCTGACTGAGATCTACCAGGAGTTTATCTTGTTGCCACTGATTTTATCTTCCTCCTGCCTTTTTCACAATTAGTGCTGCATATTTTAAGATTAAATCTGTCTGGAATATGCTCTATTCTATTGAACAATCTGCAAACAACAGAGAACAGTAGCATAGTACTGTCACTACTTGGAATGTCGTAGGCTGATAATTTTACTCATAGAAGGCTCAAAGCGATGCAGAAGAAATATATGACATTTTCTTGAAACAAGCTAATATAAAGATCTAAAAGGTAGATTTTAAGGTTATTGCTGAGAGGCAGATTGGCCACATGCAAAGACTGTTTACACAAACTGTGTGCAAAACTGCATGTACTAGAGTGTTTCTTGGGAAGAAGAAATATTTCATGGTCATTCTAATTACCAGTCTTTACGAAATACAGTGAATGGAAAATATCTGTAACTTCAATTAGTGAAGAACAAAAAGTACTTTTTCAAAAATTTCTTAAGTGAACCTGGAGTCTGAATACCTGAAAATATTATTTCTTTCAATTTTATCAGGCACTTCAATAAAAGAGATCTTTCTCTGCATACAGTGCCTATCATAATTTCTTGCAATTTCTCCCAAGTCTAATTAAAAAAAACCTCCCTTTGACAGTTCATTCCACCAGATGGAACTGTTCATAATTCATTTGTTAATGATCTTATTCAGACATTAGCACATATATTATACACAGTAGCACAGTATATATATGGTTAGAGTCAACCATTGAGACAAAATAACAGCTACTAAGCACCCTAAACTTTTTCTAGAAAGGTTTAACTAAAAGAAAAATGAGGGAAGACCATATTTTAGTGCTAAATTCATTTAGAGTAGAATAATCAATGTACCCTGTTTGATTAACTGTTTAGTTTTTTCTCCTCAGAAGACTGACTATTCCTTGGTTTCCAAGATTTTGCTTCCTGAATGTTTCAAAGTTCAATAATCTTCAAGAAGGTATTGGCATGCATAATAAGAATTGATAATAGGCATTTTGGAACAGGAAATAATTGATTAATGCCATGACAAGCAAAGAGTATTTCTTAATAACCAGCATGCATACATTCTTCCTGTGATACACAGCAGCTTTCTCTTTTCTATTGTTCTATGGAAACTTGCATCTTTACTATGAAATTATGCAGCATACTTCACAGAAGCTAAGTACTGAGATGAAAAACCAAATGCTTAATGAAGATTGAGTGAAAACTAATATCAAACTGATTATATCTAATAATTAATAGAGGAGATTTCTTGCACAATGAACAGGGTAGGTGAGAAAAGAATCTGCATCATGAAAGGGAATAGTCCTACCAGCTCATGCTGGGACTCTGTTTGTAGGATGAGAAAAATATATTCTCTTAAGCAGACTCTTCCCCTGTTCTCTGTAGATCTACCTTACGCTGAAGATGGACCTCCTGAGTGAGGGAGTTTCCAATCACTTTTTAGCAGATCCTTTGCCAGAGGCGTGAAGGCTCTGCTTGGACAAAGTAGAGAATCAAGACATTTTGATCTGCAATTTTTTATAAAACTATTTCTTAACTGTTAACAAATTAGAAAAAAAGAATTCAGACATCAAATTATTGTAATGTCATTGGTAATAATTGCACATAACAAGTCTCAAATACACACTAGATGGTTTGAGAAAGTGACTTGAAAGATGCAATTTACATAACGTGCATTGAAACAATATATTCTTTGATTCTGCAGAACAGTTATGGAGATGGGGTATACAATGAGGGTCAGTAATGTTCAACTAGAAGCTATGACTTCTTACATTTACCAAATTGTTTATGTACAGTCCTTGGGAAATGATGGTATTTTCCTAACATTTCCTACATTTTATTAGTATTTTAAAAATGTTACAAAAAAAGAAAATTTATATAATATCTATACAATACATAAAATAACTTCTGTTGTAGCATAATATTGAAAAATACTATAAAATTATTATGCATCTCTTTTAAGGAAAACTAATATTTTACTTAAATGTTGTTAATATTTAGTATTCAGAATTTATTTCATTAAAATCTATTCACTTCTGAAACAACACTTTTCAGTAACATTTTATTTGTATAAAGCTGTGAATGACAGCATGATGAACAAACTCCATTTTCCAAAGATAAAACAAAGCTCAAGGAGTTGATGAAAGTGAACCAAATATCAATGGCTGTCTGCTTTTGTAGATCACTCTATTTAGGTGCTTATTGCTATAAGCTGACTGTGTCTAACTTGAAAAGGACTGTTCCACATTGACACGCGCTATAAATGTATCCCCAGCCGGCACAGATGGCATAAAATGCTTAATGTTGTTTTCACACGACATGTCATGCTGTGGGAAGATATGGCTGGAATAAATATATTTTATTTTGTCTTCTGACATTTTTCCATATGATTTAATTATTCAGGGAATAGTTTAAAAGAGAACCTCGGTATGAGGGGGGTTTATTGTATACTCAAATATGAATTCAATACTTCATGAAAAATTAAATTTATTTGTATGACCTGCAAATAAGATAACATTAGGTGGCACTTGGTTTAGCTTATGTATTTTGCCCAAAGGAACAGGAGATTATGACCTTACTTTCCCCATCATCTACATATTCTGAACAGTTTACATAATAAGCAATTATTCAGATATCAATGTATAAATTCAGAATTTTTTTTTTTATTTCCAGGGAAAGAAAAGATTGATTCTACCCTATTTTTACTATGCCTTTTAACAACAGAAGAAAGAAACTAACAATAGTTACATGCAGAAGTGGAAAGAAAAAAGGAGAGATTCTGTGTCAGCTCTGTGCAGATGCAGAGGAATCAAGTACAATAACCTTTTACATGCAGTAGTCAAGAAATAGCACTGCACAGATACTTTTTTTCCTATTGCAGAACAAAGAGCCTGAGTTCATGCATCACTGAATGTGAGGCAGCAGCTTCCCATCGGGGACTGGCTCTTGGGGAACCCACAGGCAAAACAATGCAAACTGTAATTAGAATACTTTTCTCTCCCATTCTGGGAATAAACAATCTTTTCATTGTTCATGTTTACACAAATAACAAAATGCTCAGCTTCATTTTAGTAACTATAGATGATACAGTAGCAGTCATGCTATAAATAATATATATGCCAATGTAATTCAGGATTTCTAATTAATGTAGAAATTCTTTAAGCATATTCAGCCTCTTGAATTGCTCAAGCATGTATTTCCTGCATACTATATGACTCAGATTCTGTAATGTCTTTTCTGCTTAAATATTTTCAATTAAATGATATTAGGTATAACCACTTTTAAAAATATTTAACTTTCTTTTTCAAAATTATTAGCTAATATACTAGAGAAGTAGTAAAAAAAAAAGTCTGCTTCTCTGATCTCAATTAATAGTTACAGAATTTCTCAAATTTATTTTGGTCCAATAAAAAAATAACAGTAGCATTTTTATTCTCGGCAATTAAAATTACTTTATAGTAATGGAAGTGTTTGCATTTTAAACTAGACCTCTCCAGTTATGTTTCTTCCTTACAAGCCCTATCTACCTTTAAATTCATTATTTACTTAAAGAAACAAAACACATGGGGAACTTTAATATGCAATATCAATGCATAGGCTATTTATAAATGGATGCTATATTTCAGAAGTGAAAAAAACAAAGCTATTAATATTTTATTACTACTCTCAATTATGCCTCTAACATACTGTACAAGGCACTTCACTAGCTGGGGATGAGTTAGGAGATCTAGTACAATTCATCTGAGTTTTATGATTCCCCTTAGATCATTGTGTTTGGAATGCATTCTATCATAAAAATAACATGCATCAGTATGATGACCAACACCATCTAATGTTAGATGACTAATAAAATCTAATTGCAATTACACACCATGGTCAGTTTGGTGTGAAAGAAATGAGTTCATTATTTGGACTTGGTGTGGGTAAGAAGTGACCACTCCATTGAATAAACAAATGAAATGAATAGTGTCCTTTTGAAATCTACACCACATATGAGAAAGTAAAATAAAGATTCATATACAGGCAAAGATTTAAACTATTTTGTTTATCTACAGCATATGCACTTCTCCATGAGAAGGCATCCAAGCACACTATAGGTACTAGTTTATGTTACTCAACATTACTATCATTAGTTTGGAATACACCTGACAAAATGGCTGAAGACATTAAAAGGCCATAAGATGAAGTCTTTCTGGAACACAAGTCAGCCATGAATGGATTTTTACTTCCTGTTACCATATATCCTTTACCATATACTATAAAATGTATATTGTAATGGTAGGGGTACCTTTGAGAGAGCATCCTGACAAATCTGATTTGGCCAGAATTATCAGTACTTTTTAATCCATTAATCCCCAGTTCAGCTGAAAGATAGCCTTAGAGCATGAAATAAAAGAAAAAAGAAATGGGTTTTCTCACTTAAAATATTTATTCCCTTTTCAGTTTTTGAGCAAAAGAGAATTTGTAGCTATTATAAAGTTAAATTGGGATTATGGAATTTCACAAAAATACTTCAATTTTCTGGCCAAAGTTCTAGACTTTGGGGATGTAAAATCAGGTGTCTAACACTGAAAATGTAACTGAAAATGGAATTTGATTGTCAAAGAATGGAAGAAACTCCTAGAGAAATGAGGCCTGTGGTTTATTTTCTGAGGTCCTCTTCAGGCAACATAGGTCTTCGAGGCAAACTAGGCATATATGGGAGAAAGAGCATTTTAGTGTATAATATTGAATTTCATACAGTATTTCAGACAAGTTACTGTGACCATGTACAAGGATGTTTATCTGACTCCTGAAATAAGTTGAGTGTAAATTTGGTTTCAAGCCTAGTGATATACAGCTCTGAATCTCAACCTCGGTTGACTAGCATGAGGAACATAGCTTTTAGCCTGTTGTTTTTTAATTTACCAGCAAAAAGAAAGTAGGTTTTTTTTATGTTCATAGTCACGTAAGTTAATCTTGCAAAGTAAAAGAAATTGTATTATATAAGTCTTGAAATAATCGTAAAGCTGCATTCTCCT
>VZRM01003642.1:4031198-4074652 GCA_013397955.1 Grantiella picta | reverse complement strand
AAAAAACTTTCACTTTTTATTTCTTAAAAACCACATCTGGATCTTCTTAAAAAGATGTCATTGCAATAAAAATGGGGAAGATTATTCTCTCCATGTTATACATTTCAAACTATATGAAACAAATGGAACTAAGGACTAGATGTTCAACTTCAGAAATTAGAAAGAGATTGTGGCAGCTTCTTCTGTACTTATAGAAAGGGTAGAGAATCACTCAGCATACTGAAACATTCAACTTTTCTTCTCAGATTGACAGGACTTATATCTGCATTTCCTACTTCACACTGAAACTGCTCTGATCGTTATATTATGCATTAGCCTGGGGTTTATGCATTAGTTTGTGTTTTCTCACTCTGCTCTGGTTTGCATCAGGTATTTAAATGCTTGCTTGACACAGATAAGATACAGAATGTTCAACTCTAAACAAAAAACATAAAATATTGAAACTCAAGTTCTTGCACTAAGAAATATTTGTATGTTGAATAATATAATAATATTGTTGTACTTAGTGGAATAACACCTGAAAAAAACCTGAAAAAACATTGTCAAGAGATACTACACTTCAGATCTACTTTCTGGTTCAATGAGAAATTCAAATCCATACTTGTCAGGTTTTGGTGGGTATTTTAACAAGTAGTTAAGGAGAATAAGTTCCCTGCTAATTTTATAATTTAGTCTCTTATTTATGAATTATTTTCTATTTTTCTCCAAAAAGTAGTTAGCAAAAAAATGTTTGCAAATAGTTTACTTGTAAAAATAGCACCAACTTTCATAAAGTTCTCAGTACTTGAACTACTTTGTTCTGCAAGATTAACAGCGTTTAATATGATACAAATATTTGTTCATACTGCCTTCTATGCTCTAGGCTTAATTCCATTCTCCCTGGAGTCAATTAAAGTCACTAATTTCAGTAGATATAAAATATTGATTTCTGCTTGTATTAAAATTACAGCAATAAGTACATAATCATCTGCTTACATTATAGCACTTCAAGCAGAATTTAGAATCTGGATCAAACTCATGGGTTGGCTAGTGTTATTTATACACCTTACTTTTTAGTAAGTGTACATTTGTTCCTTACAAAGTACTTCAGGTGATTGGTGAATCAGCATGAAACCTATATAAAACTCAAAAGATTTTTGAAGTGTCTTTAATTCCAGATGAGAAAAAGATGATGATTTCACTTTTGGTATTTGCTGAGATTTGTTTGAATTTAAAACTCTGCAACTCAGGAGGCAGTCTCTCACAGTTGCTATTTCCTCACTGGTCTTATTTTTAGTTTCTTTGTGGAAGTAGAAATTAAAGATAATGATGATAATGATTTTTTATAATTAATTTAAAATAATTTCATAATAATTGAATTAGTATTACTAATGCTATTCTATTTACAAGAATCATTATAAAGCACTTGAATTCAATAGCTAAGACTGACAACCACTATCTTTCCCTAACTAGCGCAATTTCTTACTCTAGCATACTTTGAACAGGTGGAGTCAGTCTCAAAGAACTGCTAAAGAATTTCTAAACCTCGGATATGTAGTGTAGTTCTTAAAATATAGAAGCTGGACAGTAAAATGTAGCAACCAGATAGACAATGGCTTCATGCACCTATTTTCCAGCACATGGGGAAAGGCTTTGGTACGGTACCAAACCAAGATTAATTCCTTAATCAAGTTCATTTTCAAATTTCATTTGGAGAAAACACAACTGCAGTCCTTAATATTTTGTCTAAGTGCAGAGTCAGTTTAACTACTTTTTGTTGGAAGTGCAGAGTCAATCATTTCATTATTGAACATGTGGTTCTCTGCAGTCTGGCAAAAAGGATCTTCTTTCTTTTCAAATGATTATTGATTCAGAGAATAGTCCAGATTACACTTTGATAACATGAATTATATCCTCTAATAGCACATGTAGACCTTCAGTCAGGAAGAACTGAAACACCAATTGTACTCATAGTCCTGTGATTCAGTTGTGATGACTAACTTGGCCACTTTAGTTAATTAAAAGGCTATACAAATTGTTCATTTATGGGCTGATCCAATTCTCATTAAAGTTAAAATCAATGGGAATCCTTCCTGGCTCTAACTGTTCTCCAGTTGCCAAGTTTGGAAGGATATTATTCTTAAATTTCAACGAATGTTAACACTGTAAGAAATGGGCGACAAAGCTATGAGAACAATGACAAAAGAAATTAAGTAACATCAGGTGCTAAAGGGTTATGAAGTCTAAGATAGCCATTTTCTCTGGTAGGTCCTCTCTGAAGTTGCCCTATTCCTTCTCACTCTATTGACCCCCCACTTGCACTTCTAAAGGAACTCCACAAAATCCACTAACATTGCAGTTACAACCAGCCACCGCAGAATTCTCTGGACTGCAGTGCCACCCAGAGCAGCTCCAAGGGCAAGGGAGAAAAAAAAAAAAGAAAGAAAAANGTCTACTGGTAACAGAACAGGATGTTTTAAAAAATACATTGCATACTTCAGACAAACGTAGGCTCTCAAGTTTTATTCAGATAATTTTCTGGTTTGTGGAATCCAGTAGGGCTCATTTAAGGTTAAAAGAACTTTGGGTAATTAGTGGAAAAGAAGAAATGGTCCAGTTATCCCAAAGAAAAACTGAGCCAATTTTCTTTGATAATCCATAACTACAAACATTTAAGAAAAATACCCTTTTGCAATAAAATAGTGATAATTTCACAATTTGAAGCTTTGCCTAGTTATTGTTTCCAGCTTAGAATGGAATTCAGTAATTCAGATTTGAGCAATTCAAAATAATTGCACTAGAATGCACTTTCTGATAACCTATTCCATGAGTTGTCAGAATGCACCCTGGTAAAGTACAATAGTGTATAAACTGGGAAGTCTATTGTTTTTAAATTAATGGTTGGTAAATTTATGGTAATAGCATGACAAATATAATGATAATATTATAAAAAATTAATTTTATTGAAGAGTAATATCATACCTATACCTTAAAGTGTGTAACTTAATAAAAATTTATAATACCATTTTTGTCCACAAGCCATTTTAAAAATAGTTTTATGCTACTTTTGATTTAAAAATTCTTAGATTGAGTTACGTTAAAAAATCAGATGAAACAGAGATGTTCTGATCTAGATCTATATATTGTATACAAAAATTTATATGTTAGTTACAAAACGGTGATAATTCTAACACCACACGATCTGCTTAGGTTGATTTCTATGTATAGAGTTACTAGTACATAGCTTTGTTCAGAAAGAGATAATTCGCACATTACAGAATGGTAAAAGTTCATTCACGTACTTGTCTGAACTTTAAGACTGATGGACTTCTGGACCTGTTTGTGCAAATGAGGAGCTTTAGTTCCCACTGCACTCATCCAGATGTGACTACATTCCCCATTGTTTCACTTCTGATTATTTTTCTATGTTTTTCTATCAGATTTTTTTTTTTGCTTTGGAGACATTTTAGGTATTAGAAGTAATAATAAATAAAGACAATTATTTTGTATCAATCTTAATTTATGGGACAAAAAAAGCCTCAACAACAACAACAAAAACTCCAAAACCAGTCTAAGCTTCTGGTTATAACAAGGGTTAAAGCATTCAGTCAGCTTCTACCCTGTATGTGATTCAATGTTCTCTCAGTGACATAATTCTGTGCTCATGATAATAAAAAGTATAATTGCTCACTTCGTTCAACAGTTATATCTCGTGATATATTTCAGTTCTGAAAATAAATTATCCTGAAGGCATCTAATGAGATTTTTATTTTACAGTTAGGCATCATAAAAAGGATAAATATTTGAAAGGATTAGCTCTTCTAACATGAAAGTCAGTCAAATTTCAATTCTATGAAGAAATCAAGAGAGAGAGCTTACTTGAAAAACAGAAAGAGTGAAAACATTACTTTAGTGTCAATGTTACAGCTACACAAACCATGAGTGTTTGGAGAATGATAAAACTTAAAAATGTATGAGAACTCTTGATACAAGTTCATCCCAAATTTTCACATCACTGGATTACTTCAGAATGAATACCATTAAAAAAGCATTTTGGGGGCCTATCAGGTTATTTCCTCAATGAAACAGGCCTATATCAATAAAGACACCAAATGTGGGCCTCATATGGACTCCATAGGTATGTGATATTTCTAGCTTATGCTGAGAGAATTTCATTGCAGCACATCAAATAAAATACAGAAAAAACAACTGGAGTTTAAAAGCTACAATAAACCAAATAGAAGTTTCAGGATAGCAACAATTAATAAAATCTTTGGTCAAAATATATGAGAGCTCTCTTAGAAATTTAGACTTGCAATTTCAAATGGCTGTTGCTGAAAACTGTTGTATGAAATAATTTCGATTGGTCAAAGCACCAGGAATCTGGTTTGCCCCTGACTGTGTAAGTCTGAGCAATTAATGCATTAATGGCACACTCCATTCTGGGTAGGCTGAGCCTGGCAGATAAACTGCTGGCCCACAGATGTCCATGATACCCATTAAATACCCAACCTTCACGGAAAGTAATTCCCCTAAACAAGTCCACCTCTATAATTGCACCTGCAATCCCTTCCTAACTAACTTCTATTAGAATGAACCAGGTTAAAAGAAAGATTGAAATTCTATGATGGACTTGAGGCAAGGAACAATGACACATGCAACTATATCAACTTTTAAGCAGCTTGGGAAACGTCCCTCATTCATTTTCTGTAGAACCATCTTGATTTGATCTCGCTGCAGCCATAAGACAAGTCTACCTCTACTGTACTTTCCCCATTTATAAATTGCATATATAAAGTTTTGTACACCCACAGAGAAGAAAAATCTTTTGCAGTTAAATACCACTGTCAGCTTCTATCCATGATGATATTTTGTCTATGAATGAGCGTATATATATGCACACGTCAGTGTGTTACGAAAGAAATCTTTAAAATGTTTTTTCTACAAATTACCATGAACTGCACTTAAATGCAGTTTATTTTCACTCAGCTGCACACAGGACTTTCTTAAATGGAGACTTAAGTGGATAGTCTTAAATTGATAGCCTTAAGTGGTCTATTAATTTAAAAATAGTCACTTTTTAAAATGGAGATAAGATTTCAACCTTAAAACATTGCAAGTGGACCACCAACTCAGATCTGCATAATTAAAAACTCCCATGAAGAACATGGCAATAAATATCCCGTTGCCTGTCTCATTTAAATCTTTCCTTTGCATTCTAATCAGATAGAAACAGGATCCAATTCCCAATTTGAAAAATAAACACATTAAAGAAAATTAGTTTAGGCATAATTACAGTGTACATACACGAGTGTCTACATTTTTTTTAATGGACACTTGCTATACAACATTTAAGTACGAACTGTAATTTCTCTGTGTGGCTAATTTGACCACACATATTGCAAACTGTTTTCATTTTCCTTTATTGTCCTCTAATGAGCTCATCAAGAGTATATAATTAGTGCAGTAAACTGCATAACACAGGCTCTGCCCTAAAGCAGCCAAGCAGAGTTCTCGACTAGCCCCCTCTCCCACCGGAACTTAGTACTGTTAATGGCCCATGATCAGTAGGAAGTATATCGAGGGATATGCTCTGTTTTAAACAGCTTGTGATCTCTGGCTCAAAGCAACAGTTCTGGGGCTATCACCATCTGTACTGACACACAAATGAAAGTTGTTCTATCTCTTTTTAATGAAGCTACTGAGGTCAATTAATAATGGCTTCAGATGCCCGAAAGACACGTATGACTGAGCAACTGGATTCTAGAGTAATTTCTCTTTGTGTATAAAAACTTTTAATATTCTCTGCAGAGAACAATCCTAGAGTTCTCTGCTAAAATCCGAACCTAGAAGTAGATACGAGTTTACAAAGACACAATTTATAAAAGAAAGAAAACATTGCAGACACTTAAGAGGGGCACAATCACAGATATAAATATATGTAACAGTCAGTTAGATTTCAGTCTAGGTGGCTTTGGAGGACACTGCATTTGAGAGGTATCATTCTTCCCTTCCAATATGCAATTCATCCAGCACTTTGAGAAATGGGCACCTTGAAGACTTAAGATTCTGGTGGTTTAGATTCACATCATATGCTATACTGTTGACAAAGATCCATAAGATAAAGAGAGTATCATGTAATAACTATGTTATCATATAGAAATTTATTCTAATTTTTCTGATCTGTATCCTGCAGGAGATAGCTATATTAACACAAAGAATTACAGATGTTTGGTCTTGTCCCAGTGTTTTTGTCACATGATTTTTGACACCACCAGCCCCCAAAATATGTGGAAAACTGTCGGTAACCTAGAAATGGCACTGCATTTCTACTTCACAACTGGCATCAATATGCCCTCTTCAAAGGAGACATGGCACAGACTCCAAATAAGCAAGTTTTGTAATACTTTTACAAGCTAGAAGAAATTTCTTCCAGAAGAGTAGGGTTTCATCTGTGCATACCCATTAATATAAGAGTGTGTGTGTTTATCTGTGTAAGTATACATACACAGGCATATACATACATGCAATTAATGTCCATAAAACCAGTTTTAGATATTTTCCTAGTCTCAGCCAATCACAATTAGTAGGACAGTGCTTAAACACTGGGCACATGAGTAACTGAAGAAAATGTAAGGCAGGAAGCAATAAAAGCTAATAAAGAATGTATTGAAAAACAAGACAAAAATGTAAACTCAGTTACTGGGAAATCTGACATCACCATTCCTCTCCAATTGTTTCTTATTTATCAGAGCCTGCATAGCAAAATCACACACTCAGAAAGTTCTCTGGTAATTAGTTTATCAGGGCTCTAATCTTCTTCTGCAATTAATCATGTAAAATCTTATCACCAGTTTAATTTTAATCCCGGCTGTTCATCATCTACAGAATAAAGTAGAGATATGTAATGTGGTGGAAACAGTTTTCCATTTCAGTAAACACCTAAAACCTAAAATCAAAGTTAAAAAAATCTGTGCACAAAAAAAATTTATTATTCTTTACAGAAGGCTAAAGTACATTATAATTTATCTTCCAGTTTTGCTGCAGCAGATGATGAGATATCACACCACAATTAAAAGTGCTGGAAAAACGAAAATTAACAGGAGCTTAAGAATAAAGAAATGTAAATAATCTTTTTAGGGTTTTGCTTACATGTACTTAGACTTTTCTGTAAATAAATAAATACATACATACATACCAGCATATAAATGATAAAGATAATAATAAAACAAAATCAACAATTACTGAGGATATATAAATAAAAAACTAAGTTTATTACAAAACAGTAGGGAATTGTTCGTCAAATTCTTTCCCAGATGACATTGCAAGCAGTGCTAGAATTTAAGCAATGACTCAAAGAGTCATGAATTATAAAGAAAAAAAATATCCCAGACTTAACACATTATTATACTCTGTAACAAAGCTGCTATTTAAACTGAACCAAAGAGGCCCTTCAAATAATTTTTTGAGCAAGTAAAATTCCATAAAGTTTACAAAACAACAGTCCTTATAGAAACAGCATAATGAGCAGTAATTCTTAGAGTTTTAATGAAGTATTATAAAATGTCCCTGTTTTTAATATATTCTCATATCTAAAGCAGAAATCTATCATTTATAATGTCTTCCTCATAGAAGGAAGGAGAAAAATTCTGCACTTTACTACAACTTTGAGATATACTTGCAAGTCCTCAGGAGTGAAAAAACATAAGTACTGATGAGAACAAGCTGGAAGTATAGAAAACATCCAAGTTAAACTAAATTTATATCCTTCCAGGTCAGTATGTGTCTAGCTGCATGTAGGTTAGATCTATATTAGATCTAAAAAAGAAAAAATGATGTGTCATTCTTCATGGCAATTAATCTCTCTTTTTTTCTTGAGAGTAATTTATTAGAAAAGAATTTTTAAAAAATCTGAAAAGGTATGGACATAAATCAGGCTTTTACTTTTTAAATAGAGGATTCTAGTATTGAAAATAGCTTTTTGTTTCCTGCACCGCAACATAACTGTTACTCCTTGTCTAACTTAGCAGTTCCTACAAAAACATTTTCTCTATAAGAATGCTGCCATTTATGTAATTTTTTAAACTAAATTCCATACTGAGTACGGTCTTGGAATAAAATTAATGCCTCTCTGAAGACATTTAACAATAAATATTGTGTGGATCAATATGGATCACTATAGATTTTCTCATAATTTATAAGCTTTAATATTTGGAGTTTGCACACTTCATACACTATATGTGAAAGACCCTTGATTTTCACAATGTAATTTCATCACATATGTACTCACCCAGATGCTAAACTTTGCATCTCAGTCCCCAGTGTTTGATGGATTTTTAAGAGCATCCCCAGTTTCTGTTTGTATTTGAGAATATCCCAAACCACAATGGGAAATCACAAATTTGTGGTAGAGGTCAATTTCAAAGGAAGTCTCTTCTTGAAACAAAAGTAGTGAAGTAATCCAATGGTAAATCCTATAAAAATTTCTGAGACCAGAAAGTTACCCAGGTAGAGAGCTGAAATCAGTGAAGGGCTTGCCTGTCATTTTTCATGAATTCACAAAATTTCACTTTTGTTCATAATGAAAACATATACAGTCCTGCTGTGGAAGATAAACAATCATAATTTAATGATATGATGATGATATGGCAATAGCCAAACGGGATTTCTGACCAGAAAAATACAGTAGGAAAGGTACAGTTTGTTCCTGGCCTGGCCAGAAATAGATGTTACACAGAAAACAAAGGAATTAAAACAATGTGTATGCTCACAACTACTTCCAATGTGAAGATAATTTTATGTAAAAGGAAACATAATACATAATTAATATATGTAGAGTTATATAGTTAGTGTTCAGATAAATGAGTTGTGCTGTGGTGACTGTCCCTGCATCTGATAATGTAGGGTTTTGCATTTAAACACTTCTGCTTTGGTGATCACCAGATTCTGCTCTCATCAAGATTTTGAAGAGGCCTTCACTTTATGAAATCCCCTGGATCCCCCTGGCAACTTGCTTCCCTGGGATCAATAACTATAAGAAGTGTTGCCTCAGTGTGAACAAGGATATGAGAAGTGGACCCATTGCCTCTATACGGCTCCTTTACATAAACAGCATATTGCTTGTCATTCTAAAAAATGCAAAAAGAGGGACCTTTCTCTTGTAATGCTGATGAACAACTGCACTGGACAAAACATGGTAAACATTAATTATAGAAGAGAAAATGTGAGCAGAATCCTGCCCTTGAATAACATTTTGCATGTCTGATGGCACCTATGCAAGCAGAACAAATATATTTCTTCTGCAGTTATGAGAAGTACTTTTGTTAGATCAAAAGTAAAAGAACAAAAAATAAAAAAGGACAAAAAGTAGTGTGAACTGTTCTTAAAAATTAAATATTACAAAAAAGGCTTGATATATTTTTATTGCATTATCCATATTCTCAAACGAAATACAGTTGTCTTTATGTAGAAAAAACCCTCAAATATTTTAACATGCAACTTTTCTATCATATTTTCAATCTGAATTTCTGTATCTAATTAATGCAAACCCACAAACAGAACAAATCAATGAAGAATCTGCATATATTCCAGCCATTTAACAAACTTTTTTTAATTACCACAGAGTATGCAGACAGTTTAAAGGTAGGATGATATTTGACAACCATTGTTTGTTTAACAACGCAGATTGACAAGGTGTCTTGATTTCTTTTACCAATATGTTGCACTGTGGGATTTGCAAATTAACAGCAAAACAACATGGATAGCATTCCTGGAGAACCCCTGTAAGTGCCAGGAACCTCCAAAAACCACCAGGGTTTTTGCCTAGATTTCCACTCTACCCAACCATACCTAGCATATCTGGTGTTGGTAGATGGTGGCTGCAGAATCGTTTCATTTTTAGGGAAGGAACAAAGAAATGGTGTGTTATGTTGGATACAATATTCACACAAAAAGTCTGAATTATTTACACAGTAAAACATTAATACTTGGAAGGCATGAAGCCATCACAGATTCACTTCCTAATCATGAAAACAAATTAAAACTGTCCTGGAAATAACTGAAGTAACTTTTTATTTACTTAAGAAATAAATTTTTGGAAAGTGTTTATCTTCCTGTGGCCAACTGGCAAAAGCATGCTGCACAGCACTTGGCGCTATCTTTTGAGCCACAAGTGACTTCCATCTGACCCTCAGAAAATTATTATTTTGGTTTCAGTTCAAAGTGTCTGAAACAATAGCTGGGTCTAGTGCAGCTCAGCAGAATGGCATTTACACAGCATAGCATCGAAAGTAGGAGTGGAACAAGGATGGGGTTGATGGTACTAAGCACTCTGTAGTGCTATTCAAAAACTGCAGGGGAAGAAAGTACCCAAGTCAGCAAAGTTTTGTCCACACTATCTGCCGGAGGAAAAATCCTGTGTATTGAAAACAGAGATTTGAGCATGTATTTTATAGCAATTGGTACTGTATTTTTACTTGTTTGGTTTGGTTTGTTTTGTGAAGTATAATTCACAAATAACTTTGGTATCTCTAAGAAGTTATACAAAGAACAATATAGAGACAGACCACAGTTGATAAATATGCTGTATGATTCTGAAAAATGGGGAAAAAAATCGCATTGGATTCAGTGATTTCAACTTTTTTATCTTAAGACTTTGACACTCAGGCAATTTCACAATCCTCAATTCGTAGTAAGCTCTCCAGAGCTTAGTATCTGCATAATGATTACAAATTGAGTCCTTAGTCAATATTATTCATATGAAGTGTACGACCCAGAGATGTCATAAAGATCTGGAACACAGCTGAAATTATATGTCAGAAACCCAGAAAAGAGGACAGGGAGGTTCTGAAACTATTAGTTGCATCAGACGACAGAATACAAAACAAACAGTAATCTTTATTTTTTATGTGTCATGGATTAAGAATATAATGTAAATGTAAAGATTTTTTTTTTTATTTTATTATTTTCCGAAAGGAAAAGCCTTTGGAAAAAAGAAAAAGACCTGGAATACTCTTCTTGCATGATCATAATCTCTACTATTTATATTTAAATCTGCAATACACCTACACTATATATCCCATTCAAGTTAAGTAATATTTTGCAATCTAGTTATCAAGGCACTGGCTTTTTCAAGGCCACACATAACATTCTTATTCTCCAGCTGGCCTCCACAAACAAGTCTCTGCTTCTACTTTGAATTTCATGGGTTTTCTTGGGATTACATACAAGAAATAATGACACTTCACTACATACCAGTTTCACCCAGAGTAGCAAGAATACATTCTGTAAGTTTGATAAGAATATGTAGAAGAAGAGGTCCTCTGTTTTGTTTTCAAGAATATAGGAAATAATCTTTGCATCTTCTCAACAGAATCTTAAATTGCTAAACCCATAGGAATATTGTAACAGAATCTTCACTACAGATCTGCCTTCATGAAAAAAAAAATTAAATTTACACACACACACACACACACACACACACACACATATCATATTTTCTGGTGTCATCCATACACAATCATTATTCCAGATGGTAGGCTCTTGATCTCCCCTTTCACACACAAATACGTGTATGCCAATCACTTCTGATCATTTAAGTTTGCTGGATCTCTTCCTGATGGGAGCCTATGACAGTAGTCTGCCTATAACAGGTATTTGTTTACACCAAAGAAACAATAAAAAAAGTATTCCAAGGCAATAAAATAATTCACTTTCATATGTGATTTCATCAAATTGTTTGCATTACTAGTAGGTGGTTAAATAAGGTATCTGTGATCTCATTTAACAGAAAAAGAATTCAAACAATTTAGGATCTTTCACAAGGCATTCTGAGGGCTAACAAGAATGTCTCCTGTGCCACAGGGAAACTGCCTTTTCATAATTCCTGTGATAACTATTTGTGCTGCTTCTCAAATAACATACCACATAATGTTTTTTATCACAGAGATTGCAACTCAAATTGTCCATATGCCTTGCATTCATTTTTCTAAGTTGCCATCACGAACATCTATGAGGATTTGCCTGTTATGACCACTCCACTGTTTAGCCTTGCTTTGCAACTGGCATTTTTGTGATGATAGATGAATCTACTTGGACAGTCTGCTTCTCTCTGAAATCTAACACATGGACAGTGTACTTACCAAAGCAAATTTTGCTCCCAAAAAGGCTAACCTCTCCAGGCTCTCCCTGCAAGCAGTGGAGACAGGTTGCTCCAAAGATGAATCTTATTTTTTTTTTTTAGGAAATAACTAAAAGGAATGAAACTGTATGCCTATGTAAAATTAAGATCCTTAGTTATTTCCTAAAATTTGTGTTCTTTTTCTTATACTCTGCTAGATACAGAAATATTCCAAATTTTTATGTCTAATTAGAATTTCTGCTCATTTAAAGTATACCAATGAATAAATTGATCATCATTGTTTTTACTATATATTTTAATATACTCATAAGAGAAATATAAGGGATCATGTATACTACAAAATTACACTTACATTTAATTTCAAATCACAATTCCTAGCTCAGTGCGATGCTATGCCATTCCTATGTAGCTGAACTACTGTAGTGAAGCCTGATGATTTTGTGTCTGGCTCATAATTCCAAGACCAATAAAAATCTAAGAGTAGAGCTTCAGAATCCTAGTCAGGGACCTTGGATTAGGAACTCATCACTAATAGAACCATACAAATACATCAGAAATGCATCTGCTTCTATTTTTGAGACTTGAACATTAAGTAAATACTAAGAAACAGCATATCAATACACAGGGATTGTTGGGAGTAAAAAAGAATGTATACAATTACTGTTGACATTATAGAAAATCACTTCAGAATATCAATGTGTTAACCAATAGCCAGCATTATGTAAGTAGAAAAGGCACTTTGCAGTGACACAAGAGGTACAGTACCATTTGACAACCCCTGCTTTGTATATTGGCCAAAGTCCTTCCCCATTTAATTCATCCCTAAACGGGTTTCTGATAATTGGACTGGAGAATCAAAGGCAGACAATAGCCACAGGTAACCCCATCACTGTCATGTGTCAACTGACCTTGAGGGTAGCCTGACAACTACTAAATCTGAAAAATTATTAACATCCTTAATTATATATTAATTTCTTCTTTTGTACTGTGACACATTCTTGTTATAAACTGTACCATAATACATAAAATAATGTGAGAAGAGAGAGAGTTGAATGATAGCTTTGTCATTTCTTACCTTTTGCTGGCTGCTTGATTAAGTTTTCAAAGCAAAAATAACAGGGAACTTCACATGGTGTTCAAGTGGAAAGTCCTAACATAAAGCCAGGTGTTTTGGGGGTTGTTTGCTTTTGGGTTTTGTTTGGATTGGTTTGGTTTGGTTGGTAGGTTGGCTTAAACTTTTTCCCCCCAAAACTATAATTCCTAGCTGTAACTTCTAATTTTTTAATTAGATTACATTAGTAAGCAAATGCTCTCATCATAAATGTCTAAGGTACTTCACCTAATTCTCAAACAAAAAAGTCAGGAGGGTACCTCTCAGCTAATACACTCCTGTCAAAGAAGCCAAGATTTCTGTGTGCTAATTGCATCAGTAGTGGGACAGCCAGATGATGTTACAACAAGAATACGTATTTTTGCTGGAGTGTCTAAAAACAAAGATGATGGATGTGCAATATAAAAAAATAAATCAATAGTCCAAAGCTATGGGCCTCACAAAATCAATTTTGTTGCCTAGAGTGTTCTTCAAAAACTATGAAAAAAGCAACATCTTGAAATGAGATGAAATGATATAACAGAATAATAACCGAAAGACCTGAAGCACTTTAATCACCTGAGTATTTTGGTGGTTTAATCACACTGCAATATTTATGTTCCCACTGGTATCATTCCATTATATGGGCTTTAATCTGTTTTCCTTGAGGGCAAGAGAGAGATACCACAAGAAAAATTGTCATCCATACAAGGAGTTCCCTCTCTACCAAGCTTCTCTCTCCCCATTACCTGTTGGGTTTGGGGTTTATTTTTATTAATATAAGAACAGAAAGCCAGGTGCAGAGCAAATTTTTTCACTTTTGGCAACCTCACACTGACTTTCACAGAAATATCTTTCTCAGAACAGAAATCCTAATTGAGCACACAGATGAAAACCTCTGCAATAAACAAAAATAATCAACTTTAAATTATTACATGAACTCAGATTTCAGATGCATATTTAAAATTAAAAAATACTCCACCTGAATAAATATGACAAGCTGAAATCACATGTGTCCTCTTAAGGCAAATTTATTAGCAAACATATCTGAAAAATAAGAATTAAGCAGAAAACAAATATTTTCTCAGAATTATTTAGTGTGTACTCTGAAAGTAGTTCTAAGTGAAGTCGGCAGTGCAAGTCCAACTGAAGAAATAACTTCTCAGTCCCAACAATCAATTGGAAACCAACTGTGTGAAAAACAGAAGTTAATTATCCAGGAGAAAGTAATAACTCCTAGCAGGAGGGGCAGTAGTCAAATTTTAAACAATCTACATTGAAAGGAGCAGATCCAAAGAAAGCCTTAATACCTAGAGAACAAATGAAGGTGTCTCAACTCTTTGCAAACTGAATCAGGAGCCTGAGAAGAGTGACAAAAAAAGTCCGCAGGGAACCGCTTATTAATCAGAATTGCAGAATGGAAGGGGAAGTTCTGATCTACCCAGTGCAGCTAGGGAACTGTGAACCTGTGGATATGCAATTTCACCAAACTGGGACATGTGCTGAACTGGCTGATTCTATGGGTAGTGTTTCCTGGATAAATCTGGGCCAGCCTGTGCCAGCCCTTATGGTGTGGTTTGGTTAGGTCCAGCAAAGAGTTCAGAACTCCTATCCAAAGAAGAATTTATAGATGAAGTAGTTACACAAGTTAAACAGCAATTGTAAACTGTGGGTCCTAGCTCCAGCTTGCACAACTGTACAAGCATTTTATTTTTTAAAAAATAGCATAGAACTATAGAATTGTTTTGGCTGGAAAAGACCTCGAAGATTATCAAGTCAAACCATTAACCTAACCCTGCCAAGTTCACCACTAAATCATACCCCAAAGTGCCACATCTACAAGTCTTTTAAATAGCTTCAGGGTTGGTGACCCAACACTGACATGGACAGTCTGTTCCAATGTTTGACAACTCTTTCCATGATGAAATTTCTCCTTATATAGAATCTAAACCTTCCCTGACACAACTTGAAGATATTTCCTATTGCCGTATTGCTTGTTACTTGGGAGAAGTGACCAGCCCCCACCTTGCTACAGCTTCCTTTCAGGCAGTTGAAGAGAGCAGATGAGGTCCCTTCCAAGCCTTCTTTTCTAGAGGCTTGTGCTCCAGACTCTTTCCCAGTTCCATTGCCCTTCTCTGGACACACCCCAGCATCTCAATGTCCTTCTTACAACGAGAGGCCCAAACCTGGACCACAGGGTTGGAAGTGTGGCCTCTCCAATGCTGAGTACAGAGGGATGATTACTGCCCTGCACTGGCCACACTGTACGCGAAAAAAGCCAGGATGCCACTGGCCTTCTTGGCCAACCCAATGCCAAACAAGCTAGAAATAAAGCTGCAAGCAAAATAAATTAAAATTACTATGCTTGCTGTGTTTTGACGTCGGCACTGCAACTATGATTTAGACTTACTCAAAGGATGCTTCTGCTATGGACTTCTCAGGTAAGTTAAACACTTCCTTGTCTCATTTGGAGGTCAGATACACAGCTGCTGATTTCGAGCAAGTATAAGCATCCAGAATAAGCAGACTTACAGATACTACTGTAATTCTGCAGAATTGTAGTCCTGAATGTCCAAATCTTCCTCAAACATGATATTTCCAAAGGTAATTTTTTCCCAAAGGAACACAAGTCGAACAAAAGTATTAAAGCAAAGCATGATGTGAACTCCTAGCACTGTGAAAATGATGATTCATTGGCATATATACCCACACTCCCAGTACTTTGTGAAAGCTCTTATTAATTGCCAAGCAAAATGTTGATTAAGGCCTAAAAGCCCTTCCACGTTATATCCATTTTGCAGATGTTTCTACTGAAGCACAGTAAGTATTTAATGTTTCCACTGTTTTACTTGTCCATGAATTTTCTGTTAATTCAGAAGTCCTAACTAACACATACTCCGTTTGTCATTCAAAAGACATCTCTCATTTCCTTGAATCATAATACACAAAAAATTAGAAACTGAAAAGCAAAAAAGAAAATATTGGATGTAATGTATCACCCTCTGACATGGGAAGCTTTTCATTTTTCTTTTATCAAAAATTCAAGATGCTGAATTAATTAGACTATTAACACATTAAAAGTAAGTGCTAAGTGAGAATAGCTTCAATTTAATCACAGCCGAATCAGTTTTATTTTGCACAGACTGGTGCTGTATTTTCAGCTAAGAAATTAGACAGTAATTAGAAATTACCCAGCAATTATGATCTAAGTGTGATGATTCTCTCAATGTGTTAGAAAGTACCTGACAGAATTTTGACTATACATTAAAAGTTTACTATATAATCAGCTGAAAATCACATGCTTTGTATGGAAGATACTAAAGCAACAAATGTTCAAATACAGGTGCATCTTGGTAACTTCTAATTTCTGTGCTTCAGAGTTTCAATGAGCTTTTTGTCGCTCCACATGCAAGAGTGGTCATTGAAATAAAATGAAATTGATCAGTGCAAAAAAGAAAGGTGAGACAACAGCTGATAATGGTTGAGGATCACATTCCTGCTTACTCAATTACAATATAAAGCATTATTTTGTGAGACTTTCAAGACAAGATGCTTGACAAAACAAAAAGACATTTTTGAAAAATACCATTAAAAGACCATCAGTGGATCTCACAGACGAGAAATGTTTTGATGTTCTTAAAAACATTGAAGACTATTTGTTAAATAAATATCCTTAGAACTATAATTCATAGAAAGCCTGTTGAAATAATATCATTAATCACAGTTGGGAATAACAAAAATATATTTTCCTTCTCACTAGTATGGTAACAACATTTTTTGGAGTGCAATCAATCTGTCTTTATCTGCTTAAAAAGGTGATTTACGAGCAGATTCCATTTTGGGAAAACCACAATATTTTTCATTATATGTTGATGAATAGAACATTCTGAATCCTCTTGTACTGAAGGTATATATTAAAAACATCCCAAAAAATGTATCAAAACCAATTTTTTTCACTCAGATTTGTGCTGTCATGGGGGTCTTCTTCCTTCAACGTGCATATCCTTAAAGCCACATCAGAATCTTTGTTTTCAAATTTCAGAAAATATAACTGATGGAACCCAAAGAAAGCTTAAAAATAATGAAAATCTTGCAAAATACGCATAGGAATAGAACAAATAATTGTCATAATGAAGCATAAGAACAATTTGAAAACTGGATGTAGAATACAGTTTATGTTACTAGTATATTAAAATGGATTATTTTATCAATAATCTTATGGCACTAGATGGCTTTTATGCAAATTTCAACCATGAATCAACTAATTCTCTGGGAATCTCCATTTAGCAATTTAAAAGGAAAACAATAAAAAAGAAAAGCTAAAGGTAATAGCACCAAAATTCTGAGAAAAGTTGTCTGAGAATAATCTGAAATCTCTGAAATCTCGAAGTTCATAGGAGAAGAGAACCTCATTACTTCATAAACACTGATGTTCAAGACATCCGTGGGGTCTTTGGGGATTTTTTCTTTGTTTGTTTTTGTTTGTTTGTGATTTGTTTGTTTGTTTGTTTGTTTTAATCTGAAACATGATTTCTTAACAAAGAGTTGGCAAAATGCAAAGTATTTTGGAACAGGGCTGACTTTTGAAAGAACTTTTGTATTTCCCAGTGGAAGAGGCCAACAGTTGAAACATTCTGGGCGAGAGATTTTTCTTTAGAGCATACTCAATCACATGAAAGGATAATTGCTGCTTCTTACTAATAACCATGAGCCATCACTGCATCTGGAATACACAGGCAGTTCTGAAAATACTTGAACTCCAACACAGGGAGGACTTGTACCTCTAGGCATAGCCTTTTGCGTTTGCCATTTAACACTTAAGTCCTGCTTCTTCCTTTAGAGTCTATGTAGTATTATTGCACTTTGTAAAATAGAGTTCTCCAAAGTATGTGAAGTACCTTTCAGACAAGAGAATATTTTTCACCAAGTGAAGTTCCAGTGCTGTAAAGCATGCAGTTTAATTCTGCTTTGTGGCTTCACACTTGGTTGAATGGTACATCAGGTATTCTCAGTCATACCTCTAAAATTTTATTTTCCAGGACTGGCTACATAGGTAGAGACTGTCCGAAGTTTATGTTAGCTTTAAGTTATTGATAGTGTCAAGGCATTTTTATTGCAGCCAAAAGAAACTTAGGCTTAGTCTGCCCTACTTCCACGGTTTGCCCCACAGTGACTGAAACAAGTCACAGGTGAAAACACCATGCTAGAGAGGTACCTTCCACAGTGCAGTACCACCCCCCACTTCTCTCTTTGAGGCATGTAAATCCTAATAATATTTTATTTTTATGTAACTCTATTTTATCTGCAAAACAGTTCTTGATCACTACCAAAAAATATAAATTGGTAACATAAAAATAACTGGTACACGAAATAAATGAAATTTTTATTTACCAGTCAGATAAATCAAACTGAAGAATTTTGCTGTTCCTAACGGTCTAATCCTTTTAGTGAATAGGCTTTTGTTTCAGGCATCATTCTGGCATAAATGCACCTTAATAGCATTTTCCAGGCTCTGAAGACTCCTTTTTTTTCTTTTTTTTTTTTTCTTTTCTCTTCTGTCTGCTTTCATAAAAGAACAAATATATTGTATTCATTTTTAAATTGTATTTACCCCAGATAATTCACAGATTTACAAAAGACAGCTTTGAAAATAAGATACTCAAAAGGAAAAGGTTTTGTGGTGCAAAAGAAGAGTATTTCCATTGAAGTCTATACAGAATTTTCTTTCTCTCTTCACAAGATTTAAATGATTTTTATAAGAGTACATTTACCTTACACATTTAAACGACAGTGGCATTACAGAGTTTATAATAAGACTTAGTAAGCACTATCATGACATTTTTAGTTTCTTTTCTTACATAGTAGCAAATTTGTATAATAGTCCCTGTTTTGGGAAGCTTTCTTGGAGACTGTTAATCTCCTCCCAGTCTCCATAAAATAGACAAACAGCTCCTGTATCTCAGCAGTATTCCTCTTCCTCAGTCACTGGAATATATTCATGTTCCCTTCTCTTGCTCTCCTGCCAGCCCTATGGCTCTGGCTAACAGTTTCGACAGAAAGCTTCAACCCTGTTTCAGAGCACACTCTGGCCAGATGGTGAGGATGCTCTCTCTGTCTCCACCAATAAAGATATAAGTGGTAGCATCACCAACACAACTTTGCTCTTTTATGTCTTAATGCTCTGCAACACAGTTCTCAAGAACCCAAGGCTAAAGAAACATCTACTGAAAGTCAGGGCCTAAGTTCCAGAGAGAGCACAAATTCAGACACACCAAATATGCTTTGTGAACCAAAAAGCCTCTTGATCACTAATGAGACTCTTCAGAAGTTCATTGAACTCTCTCCTCTGGCTTTCACACAGTCTCAGGAAGCTTGCATCTTCCCCCTGATATTTATAAGTTAGATTACAATAATTTATTTTAACCTGCATCTTATGACTCAGATGGAGGAATATATTTTATATGTTTTCAATGATTAAAACTTTTAATTTATTTTTCATCAATACTCTCCCTTTTTATAATTTACAAAAATTACCAATAGCAATGACACATGCATTTTATTAAACAAGCAATAGACTTTTTTATGACATCTCTGAGCCTCAACTGAACTCATGGAAATCTTTTATATCAGAAGAATTTCAGGTCAGAAGTTCCAGAGCTTCACATCACACACTGCATAAAGAATCATTTTGGTTTGTGCTAAATTGATCACCAGGTAACTTGAACTTAAGGTAAACTGACCTTAATTTCTTAATAACATTTTCTTTTTCTTTTTTAATATTCTCTTGACTATAAATTTGTTTACTGAGAGTGGTATTTACAGATGCTGAACTTGGGAAAGAGTTCCTTTCATCAGATACATACTGATCTAGTGAGGTGAAAATGACTAAAACATAGCTTGTTCCAGTTAACTCTCGACAAACTTCCACAGTGTCTGACTTAACAGACTGCAAATCATATGAGTCCTAGAAGATGCATCACATTTCTTACTTTCACAAGCTATAGAGAATAGAAGGAAGAAGAATTTATACTTCACTTGCCCCATCTTTCACCCGTATCAATAAACAGTGGAGAAGATAGGCCAGATCAGCCTCTGCAATTTCCTTATTCCTGCCTATTAGCTTATGTGAGATAGAAAGAGGAGGAAAGGACCCTGTATTTTCTGTCAACCACCAGTAAAAGAGGAATGAAACACAATCTTTTTGTGGACAGAGGAGACGGAGGTATTCCCTATCACCCACATATAAGTACTAAATAAGTTAAACAGTTTCATATGGTAGGCCTTGCAAATAGCATCTATTTTATTCCTGGTAGTACTAAAATTTCAACATTTTAACTTCTAAAAAAGTAATGACTTAATAAAACCAGTTAATTTTGGACTATTCTTTTATTTTTGGGGCTTTAATTCTTAAATGTCAAATATAATTTAGTGTAGTCTTCTATAAGCACAAATTAACAGCACACAGATCTCATGGAAATATGTTGAAAATGTGTTTTATTTTGCTCACAAAACAATCAAAAGTGAAGATATATTTCACTGTGTTTAATGCCTTGCTAAGGTATGTACTTGACTACACATGAGCTTTCCCCATTATTCATCTGAAATCACTGTAGAAAAGCTCAGTCAAGAGAATTTATGGGCTACTTCAGGCTGAAATTTGGAAAAAAGCATGTGTGGTATATTCATTCATCAATGAGAGCCCTTTTTATAGTCTTGTTTTGTGTCAGATACTGAAATTAGATCTGTTAGGGGGGAATCTTTGAATCCATAAGGAGCCTTACTAAAATTGTTTAAGTTTAGCCTAAAGATTTCACATATAACCCTTCATCCCACAACTTCTGGAAAGCCACAGTTGTCATCAGAAATAAGCAGCACTTCTGGAATTTCATGTTACTGCACGTTTCTCACTAAGTAAAACAAAGTCAGAGATGCATATGTATTTAAAGGGCTCTAAAATGTAAATTTCATTTGTGCTTTCAAATCAGTCTCTGAACAGGCATTTTTCAATCTGATTTGAATCTTATACTCTTATATAAGGTATTCTATTCTGTAGCAATACAAATAGAAAATATAATAGGGAGGAGTCCTGCAGAGAACTATAAAAATGCCATGAATTTCATGAAAGCCCTCTCTTGAAAGCTTGTGAGGAATTAATATCTTTTCATCTATATGGCCGCAAGTCAATAGCAAAAATTTTAAAGTCAGTAACTGTAGATAATTGAAAATAAGTACAGATAGATTTACTGCAGTAAAATACTTTAAAGATTAGTTTGGCAAAAGCCAAATACATCATGTTGATTTCAGCTGGTGACTGCGGTGTAAATGTATTCACAGTATACAGAACTCAGAGCACCAGTTATTAAAGACTGAAGCTGGCGGGACCTGCACTACAAAGAAAACACATACTTAACTGTAGACATAAATTAATTCTAAATTTCTCTATAATAAAACCTGCTAAGTGTGCAGCAATAACTTCAAACTTCACTGTTTCTAACTTGAAATTCTTCTACAACAAGGAGTTCTCTTGACCCTCAAATTAATTAGTTTGATCTCTACTTTTATTTTTAATCTTTCCAAAACCTTCTGGTAGCAGCAAATTGCTTGTGGAGAGCACAGAATGGAATAAAACAGCTGGACTAAACTAATGTGTTTTAGGGAGGAAAAAACCTTTGCAATTTATTAATGTATTCAAAAGACTGTTACAAAACTTTACAATTTAATTATTGGAAGATTATAGAACTGCTTCAGTGCTTCTGTACTGTGTTAAATAAACTGTACGTGCAAGGAGTTATAAATGAAATTGTTAATTTCAGTGCATCCTTAGGGAATAGTAAGAGGGGGAGTTTACATTATTTAGAGCTCCAAATGGATTTGAGTTTATATACAGTAATAAATCTTAACTACATTGTTAATTAACCCTGCCTCAAGCCCCTTTTTGCCTTAGGAGTTGGAAAGACACAGTGTCTTCCACTGTGAGGATAACTCACCATTCATATTCTTAAAGATGCTTAGGACTGGGAGAATTTGCCGATAATAGGGCACCAAGGCCTCCCCCACCATTTCAGCTGACACCACCAGGTGCTGGAGGATTTTCAGTGTGGTGCAGAGGATCTGTCGGTTACGAAGGTTCAGTGCATCTGTGATGCAAAAAGAACAACAGGCAGAAAGCAGAATTAATTTCTAAAATGTACAGGGAGGGGGAGGAGTCCTCTAATGGACAAATTTAATTAAACTATACTCTGTCAGGAATTGTAAGTGGGCCTTTATTAGCCCAGCTTTGAAAGATCCCAAAGATGGATTGCAGTCCTGATGTTATAAAACACTGCCTTGTCTGATTGTTATTTGTTCCCACAATTTGTGCTGACTCTTCAGTAACCCAAAGAATGCAGCTCATTATTCCCTCATGCTGCCTGTATAATACTGGTGTGGTCCAAACAAATGAAAAATAAATGTTCAGTAAGTACCATTTGGGGCCAGTGGAACTGTACAACTGCAGGACAACCTGCAAAGGTTGACAACAGATACATTCTAGTGCAACAATCAGTGTTTGTATGTTTGTACTCATTTATTTCACGATCATTTTATTCATTCAACTGACAATTCCTACTATTCTGAGAATCAGTACAATGAAGCAAATGTTTACAGAAAAAAAACCCCACAAAAAAACCTTGTAGGCTTTTTTCAAAAGACAAACATTCTAGGGATGAAAAAAATATTTTGTCTAGCCTACTTAGATTTTTGTCTTAGCTTTCAGTGTCATGCTTCTAATCTTATACACTAAGACATTTCATAAATACCTTTTGTTTCTCCTCTTTTAATTTTACTAAAAGCAAGTACTTTGCATTCTCTCTTGTAATTAAAAATGAGTCATGCTTAAAATACACATTTTTTTTTCCTTGCAAAATCCATCTATTTATAAAAGCATCTCTGAAATTGTGCAGCTGGTTATCAAATTTGGTATGGTCTTATATATTGGTCTAATTCACCAATGTTCTGCCCAGTTACATAGACCTCTACATCATTGCACCAGGACAAAACTGAAAAAGATAAGCTCATATTCATTACTATGTTTTATAAACACAGAAATATATAAATATGTGATTCAAGATACAATAACAAAGTATGGGCATTTAGAAAAAACTGTAGCAAACAACACATCAAAATTTGAAGACAAGTTACTAACAACCTCTTCAAGAACTGCCTCTTCAAATCGAAATAACAAGATCAAAGATGTCCCTACTCATTGCAGAGGTGTTGGAACTTGATGATCTCTAAAGGCCCCTTGCAGCCCAAACCATTCTGTGATTCTACAATTCCATGATTCAGTATTTCCAGTGCTGACTTTTATCAGTGCACGGGAATGCTGTTTCATGGGGAATGAAGCAGGATTTTCACACAGGAGCAATGTCAGTTTTTCCATGTCTTTAAGCAAATGCACTGTACCTCCCCTGCTTCTGCTTCTTATTGCATGCCTGCTGAGTGTTAAAAACCAGAGCTAGATCTCTGAAGCAAGGGCAGGGCAGATTAGTTGTGTGAATGGGCAGAGACAATTCTCAAAAATCAACCAGTAAATAATCTCCCTAAATGCCTCTTGGCATGCTTTTGACAGTATTCTGAACCAACTGCTAGAAAACAGCTAGAAAGCCCAAGGTATAAAGGTACTATTGTGCATCATCCAAGATAAATGAAAATACAGACTGATTTCCATACTTCTTATTTGCTATTGTAGTCACCTATTGTAGTCACCAGGCTGCACTTTATTTAAAATTGTCTCTGAGCACAATAATTTGTGGACAGGAAGCCCAACAATGCAGCATGCTCACATTAAGTTCCAGCAAAGAGGCTGGCTATTCCAAATTACACTTTTGTGGATAGATGTTCTAAGGCTGCTTTAGCAAAGAGACATGTCCAAACACAATTTTAAAGATTGGGTCCAAGTCTCAGGCAGGAAAATACTCTGTTAGAGAGAAACAGGTATCATTCCTTTTCATAAAAGAGTGACTGGAAGAGGAAGTTTGAGGATTCCAACATATAAATTTATTCACTACTAACTTGTCATACACATAAATAATAGCTAACTGAACCAACAGGGAAGTTATCACCATCACTTGTAATTTTCACTACAATAGTTACGTCATGCAAACAAGCATAAATGTTTATACTCAATTTTAAGAATGAATTATTACTAATTAATAAAATTAATAATTCATACACACACTAATAATTAAGAAAGGGTAAAAAAATTAATCATTGACAGAAACCACTGCTTCTTAATCCTTAACAAACAAATTGTACCCACTCCCAGGAAAAGTACTTCTGGACTGTAGAAGCTGTTCTAGAGGATGAGAAACCTTATTTTTAGACATGCAGAGTATGTCATGAAAGTGGAAATGGCTGTGCAAATATTCCTAGTATGAACTTTTGAATGGATCCCATCTGATGCTAGACTTGTCTCTGTTCAAGTGGAGCAGCAGGTACCTGATCATTTCTCCTTGGATTATGGAGGCTTCATTCCACTCCCCATCTCCATCTCCAGCTCAGGGGTATTCTGGGTATTCTGAGAATAACTGCTCTTAAAACTAGAGACAGAGGCAAAGAAGGAATTAAGTACCTCAGCCTTTTCCTCATCCTTTCTCATTATGCTTCCCCTTGCAACCAGTAAACGATGGAGACAGAGTCTCCTTAGCCCTCCTTTTGCCTCTGATATATAGAAAAAATTTTTATTATATTTTATGGCAGTAACCAGATTAAGTTTTACTTGGGCTTTGGGACTTCTAATTTTTTCCCTGCATAAGCTTATGACAATCGTTTAGTCTTCCTGAGTTTCCTGCCCTTTCTTCCAATGGTCATAAGCTCTTTTTTTCCCCCCTGAATTCCAAACAAGTGTTTCTGCTCAGTCAGGCTCATCTGCTGGATCATCTGTCAGTACATGGGACAGTTTGCTCCTGAGCCTTTCAGATGTCCTCCTAGAAGAACATGCAGCCTCCCTGGACCCCAAGGCCCTTAAGGACTGCCTCCCAAAGGTCTCTGTCAAACATGCTCCTAAACAGGCCGAAGTCTGTCCTCTCTAAATCCAAGGCAGCAGTTCTGCTGACCTCTCTCCTCACTTCTCTGATAATTGAAAACTGTCATTACATGAACACTGTGCCCACGATGGCCTCCAGCCACCACATCACCCACATGGATCTCCATCCCCTACCTGTACCAAAACATGAGACTGAAGTACCTCACCAGTACTGTCCCTTGAAGAGTGGCATGCTGCACCCAGGCTTATCTTTAGTGAGCCCTGTTGGATCCCTTTCCCCCTTCAAATCTAATTTAAAGCTCTTTCAACAAATCCTGCCAACTCCTGTGTAAAGATCCTCTTCCCCTTCAGACCAGTAGGCCTCAAGTAGGCCTTTAAACCAATCCATGATCAAAAAACTCCAAATCCTGACAGTGACACCAACTTCAGAGCCAGATACTAATTTGCTGGCTCCTCCCATCTCTTTCCTCAACATTCTCTGCAACTGGAGGGGTAGAGGAGGACTACTTCTACTCCTGATCCTTTAACCAGTTGTCCCATGGCTTTGAAATCTCAGTTGTCCTCAGACTTCTGGTTTGGACTTCATCACTGCCTGCCTAAAAAATAAATAATGGATAATAATCTGAGGGCCATACGAGGGGAGGAAGCTTTCTTTTCACATCTTTAACCCCTGCAGGCCCCAGGGAGGCATCAGACTTTCCCAGGAAATGGACCCAGTCTGCATATTAAGCCTTCTGTTAGCTGCTGATGGGACCCTCCTACTAAAATGACCAGTTGATTTTTTTTTTTTTTAATGGATGTGATATTGATGCAGTTTTGATGCAGGGCACAGGTCAACTTAACCTTTGTGACACCTTCATGCCAGATGAACCATTATCCTTGCTGTTGTTTGGTACCCCTTGCAGAGCCTTGTACCTGTTGTATAAGGGAACCTGGGAAGCTGAGGCAGTCCCAGAGGAGATGCACTTGTTGTGCCAGCAAACGAACTCGTCACCGTTGCCCCCTATCCCCTGAGTCATTCTGTTTTCCCAGGCAGAGAAAGGACTGGGAACCTGCATGTCTGCCTGCTGTGCCTGTCTCAGAGAATACAGGGTAATATTTCAGCAGTCTCTCTCTCTTGCTGTCTTCAATACACCTCAGCATACCCACCTCCTGGAGCTCTGTCACTAAACTAAGGAGTTCTGCCTGAGTGTACCTCCTACAGCTGTGCTCATTGCTGCCTGGTTCTGGTTTAAGAGTAGGGCACACACTGCAGCCTGCAGGGGTATGGATGTAGATGGATATGGCAGAATCAAACAGACTGAGAATTTGAGCCTGGATCCCTTCAAATTGCAGAAATCTGCAGTGTGTGTTAGGAAAACACTTGTAAATATCAAAAGAAAGATCTTTTTGACTTCAGAACTGTTGTTATTCTTCTTAAATATTTGGACTGTGGCATGCATCACGGTCAACCAGCTCCTGGCTTGACTATATTAGGCACTTTATAAACATTCAATTAGAGGCAGTCCCTGCCCCAAAGATACACCAACCACTTTCAAATATCTGCTTATCTTTTAAAAAGCTGGTAATTATTTTCTGTGCACTACTATGACTACAGACCATTCTCCCACATGAATAAAATGAAGAAAATAATGCAGTAGATGAAAAAAGTACATTCCAATACATTGGAAAATATCAGTGATATCCAGAGTTTAACAGAAATTGGAGAAAATACTAGTATCCTTACACAGGAATAAAGCACACCATTTAAGAATCTTGGTACAGTACAGCTACAGAGCCAAAATGAAGGAAATATGCATAATATCCACAATATTCTGATTTAGAAATCATTCTAAGCTGTTGCCTCTTGGTTTAGAAGTCTGCTGTAAGATGTGGATTTTGACAATAAAAGCAAAGTGAACAACTGGTTTTCTTCTCAGTCAAAAATATACCTTGCTGCTATCTATATGGTTTTGAGGGGACTTTCCTCCCTCAGTGGTACATATTTCTCTTTTGTCATTTAGACTATAGTAACATTCTCCTAAGCAGCAAAAAATTCCAACCCAATAAACTGTTGCTTGGTAGCTTTGATGTTTTCTCCTTTAGTGGTATAAACTGGAAGATTCTACTTCTGATTAGGATACACTTTTCCAAGAAACACCCCAGCTTAAATAATTGCTTAATTGAAGTATATAATGAAGTATTTTTCATTCAAACATATGTTATTTTGTATTGCTACAGCTTTTCCAAACAAATATTTTCTGAAGTTCATCATAACTTTCTTAATTAAAAGAGAATTTTACAATGATAGCAGACTAAATATCTGATTTGAAAGCTCAGTATCTTAGTTCTGTTGCTACCATACAAAGCCAGAGTAAAAGATAATTTTGAAATTTGAAAGCATATTTAAAACACCATAGTGCTGTTTAGTAAAGCTTGTTAGCAATGAGACAATATAAAATTCCAATTAATTTACTTCAGTGAATGTTAATTCATTGTATTTTTAATTTCAGATAAATTTTATTGGCAACTGATGTAAATTTAGTATTTCTTTTTTAAATTTCCATTAAGACCAGAGCTTTCCTTAAGATATATGCCACTTGTTTGTTTATCCATTTAGCTAGTTGTTTACATACTAAGCAATAGAAATAATTGTTTTAAAACATTCAAGTCTTTCTCTTGAGTAACACTACTAATATCTCAAAGAAACAACCAAGAAGTTATATAAGTTGATTTTTTTTATTTTTATAATTTATTTTTATGGGGCAGTTTGGAAAATTCTATCTCAATCCCAGATATTGTCTGTACTAGAAGCCACAGTTCTCATCTGATACATGAGATTGATAGATTTTATAAGCCAGGAAATATGACAGCATTTCTCCCAGAACACAGAGGATCTTTTTTCATGACACAGTGTAGTTCCACAGAAGGGATCCAATCAAAACATTCTCTCCCAGGGAGCACATTGATAGCCCGAATCTTACAGAATCAAATCGGTTTCCCCAAACTTCCATCCCTTCTCTAAATACTAATTTTAGATCTTGGTAGTTATATTAAAAGTTATGTTCATAGTTTAATTCTCTTCAACTTCTTTTTCAAATACACTTCTTAATCTACGCTTAGAAATGCACCAACAGTTTCCATTTTTTACTTAGGTCTCACAACCAAACATTAAAACTAATTTAGTTGGCATTCATCTCTCTCACTCAACTGGTAAATGAGGCAACTGTTTCAGAAAATTCTTTGCCTGAAGCAGAACAAGATACATAGTGCAGGTATCCTGTGGGGTAACAAGCACTCAGGATAAAAATGCTTTGACCGTTGTGATCTACTTAATCTTGTTGATCAAGGACTTCTTTTAAATTCAGGGAGTCAGGTTTAAAGAACTCTTAATAGGAATTGTTCTCAAAATGCAACTGATTAAAGTGATACATACTTCTCTCACAAAGTTTTCTCCAAAAGGTTCAAAGTGCATAATACTTCACTACCTGTATTTATATAATAGTATTATGCTAAATTTACAGAACAGTAATGAAGGCTGTTGCAAAACACAGTATTTCCATCAAGTGAATAAAAACCAGAATAAGAACCTTGTGTTTTACACTTTTTAGAAGTCCAGTAAGAGCCTGATGCAAGGAACAATACAGATGTACAGAAATTTCTTCCAGTACAACTGAAAGAGTGATGTGTTGCACTGAAATGATGGGAAGGAGAAATAGGGGGCAAGGCATGAAAACCTTATGCCAATTTTGTCATCAAAGACTTTTTTTGTAAAGCCAAAGTCTAGGGCACAGTAAAGGCTGAGATCCGTAAGTGTAACATTGATGCTTGCAAGAAACTCTTCCATATTCTGATCTAGCAGAATATGGAAGGGAAAGTCAGTAGCATTTTTCAGCTTTAGTTGTGCATACAACTGTAGCATTTTACTAGATCAGCTCTATAAAATTTGAACTCTATTAACATTTGTGGACCCAGTTTAATTACAGAGTATAAAGAACACTTAGAAGAGAGTCCCAAAAAACTGGTCAGTGACTATGGCAGTCTACAGCTTCCATCCATTCCTAGTACATTCCTTCCTCTGTGCTGTGTAAGCTACTAAAACTGCACCGAGTACCCTTCTGACGAAAACAGGTCTGTTATCAATGAAATGTGATGCCATTTACAAGAAAGGTCTGCAGAATCAAAGACCAGTAGTATTGGCATCTGTACCGCACAACTTAAATAACATTATAAATGTGCTGTACATCCTTGAAGAAGAAGAATGTGGACAAGAAACACATGATGATACAGTTTTCTTAGACTTTCAAAAGGCATTTGATAAGGTCTCTCACTGAACGGCCATGGCCTCCATACTAATAAATAATGGCTTAGAGACAGGAACTAAGGGCAACAATAAATTATCACATAGGAGGAGTATCACTAGTAGGGCCTTGCAGGAATCTGTGGTGAAGTTCATGTTTTTCACTAGATCCATAGGTGATTTGAAAGAGTTTTTTACTGATGATAAAGATTTCTGATGATACCAAGTTATTCCCGGTGCCAAAGACAAGGACTGACTCTGAAGAACTGCAAAACGACTTTAAAGTACAGAACAACTGGGAGATAAAATGGCAGATGAAATTCATTACTAATAAATGACAAATATTAATAAATTTATAAATTCAGGAAAGAATAGCTCCAACTTTAAAAGTCAGAGATCTTGATTGAAGATTTCACTTTCAAGACATGGATGAGATTTATCTTTACTAAAACACAGCTTCTCTTCACAGACAGAAGTAAAGAGGAGTAATAAAGAATCTACTTCCTATAACGTTTGAAAATACCTGAAATGACCAGATTTGAGCAGATGAATCTAATTGCAACCACTTGTACTGGTTGATGAAACCTGCAGGGGGAAATGCTTTAGTATTTGAGTACCAAGAAAATTAAAAGAAAAAAAATCAGAGAACTTTGCTTTCTTTAAAAGCATTTAAGTCTATAAAAGCAAGCTTGTTTACTGTTATTTTTTTCAGCCTGTGATCTTAATAACCAGAACTGGTTCTCAAGAGCAACAGTCAGCCAGGAGGAAAATTACAATTACGTTAGAGGTTTAACTTACTTTCTGTAGGTGACAGAAATCAACTTACATGATTTGCAGAAAAAAAGAACTGCAGACTAGAAAACCATATCTATTCCATAAAAATATTGCAGCACTTTGTGAGAGGAAGTATTTAACAGTCATTAAATACTCCTAAATATTGTGAAGATATATGAGAAGAACTGTTACTGTGCTTAGAACAACTGCTTGCAACACGTTCTACTTTATATATCTAAATGCAAAAGTGACACTGATTTGACATTAAATGGGAATTAACTACACTGTAGTCCAAGATAACGTTTTACATGCAAATAGAATGGGAATACTAAGAAAACAGAAAACAGATGCAAACAGAATGTGAACAATAGGAAAACAGAAATCAGTTTATTTTGGAAGTTTATTAAACATTAAAAAGGACTCTGTAGGCGACATTGAGGGAGGAATACTCTGTTCATTTCTCTAGATCTGACTCACAAAAAAGTTTGTTTCCTCAATGAAACATTTTCAACAGAGTTTAAGCAATCCTTGATTTAGAGTATCACAGAAATTATTTTTAACTGGTAAAAGCCTCCAAAAAGAAAAAAACAGGTTTCTTAGAATGGGGATTATTCTTTTTGGATTCAATCAGAACTGGTCTGCTGATTGCAACTGTGTAGAAACAATACTTCCTTCTAAGCTACAAGTGCAAAGGTGTGAGCTTCACTGACTTTTAGGCCCAAATTCAGATCGCCTATGTATCTGTTTTAGGATTCAGAACAGAACAGAAAGGATTCTGGCAAGTGGATGATCTGAGATACCTAAGCGTTTAATTTCACATTATTATCTTCATTAGCAAAGCTATATCAAGATCTCCCTATTGATCATTTCTACCCATTCGCTCCAACATCTGTGCTAAGACGTACTATTCCTTCATTTGTGGCAGTGCACTGATAAACCAGACCATTCAAATGATCTGACATTAAAAGTAATACCACTCTAAAAAAGTTTTAGATTTGGGTTCTTTTGCCTTTTTTTTTTTAATACGTCTAGATAAGAGATTCACCAAGTTGCTCCACAAACAATTGCCTTAGCAAAAGTCAGAGTGTGGGAGCTGGAACAATTGGTGACTTTATACGTGCAGGGGTTGAAAACTCCTACAACTACACTGCCAGCAAAGCAAATGTGAATGGTAGCATGCTCACTGACTCCGAAAGGAGGTGCTTCCACACACTGTGTTGCATGTCCCTAATGTTACTCATAGAAATAACAGACAGAGGTGTAGAAACTTCTGATTCCCTCAGTGTTTATGTCTGCACATGTGTCTCATGCAGAGAACATTGGGGAACTCTGCGGTCAGAAATCTGAGGGTTGCAGAAGCCTAATGAGAGCAAGTAAAAGGGCAAGGTTTTTCTGATCTGACATTCATTATGGCAGACATAATATTAAAAGCAATAATTTACCCCAATAATTGAGTATCAAAAGGAATTTTACATTCCTATAACGACCACATGGAAAAACATAGAAAGGGTAGACAGATTTCTCTGTTGCACAAAAAATAAGGGAACTCTCATGTAACCTACAGACACCTTTGCCTGCTATCCCAGGGGACTGTGTCCAGGTTCTGTTCAGCTCTCTGCCACCAATGCAATCAGTGATGTGGGGCAAAATCAGCCTCCTTCTTCTCCTTTTTTACCTGTCTGCAATATGAAAATAACAATATGGAACCTTCTGGAAAAGAAGATATTTGGCTGTGTGTTGTGCATCAGAACTTTCATGACACTGCTGCAAAGTACTTTGCTATTTGCCATATATCTCAGTTTATATATATTTGCTGAGGTTTAAAGAATTCAGACAATGGGTTTGCCTACATCTTCTGTGAAAGGGAGCAAAACGCCCTATATCTTAAGTAATCCTATTTTCTGATTTTGCATTTTATATATTTTTAATTGGATTCCTTACAAGGTTGACATATATGGGTAATTTATTTTTTCTGAGTTTTATGTCATGCAATGACTATATATGTAAAATATTTTATTATGTTTTTCCAATGCAAGATACAATATATTTTTGATTTTTATTTTGAGAAATCAAAATATATTTTGAACATATTTCTCTCTGAGAAATTAATGCCTCCAACTGGAAGGATTTTTTTCCTCTGAATTTCCAGTAAAAAAAGTTCCTTCCAGTGTGACAAACAAAAATATTATTCTTCTTTATTATTATAATCATATTTCAGATATTTCAGAAGAGAACCTGGCCTTGTAATTTCAATTGTCTGCCTTTTTTGTCACTGCCTCTTTAACCAGAAAAAAATTTGTTGCAAGGATTTGGGCATACAGTAACCCACAGATGGATTAAATAATATAATTTTCATCTTTAATGATATAGTGTTCAAATGTGTGAGCTTAATTTAAGCAAGGATGGCTAGAAGACAAATTTCCCCTTAAATAATTAAAATATAATACATAATTCTAATATTTAATTTAAAATGTTTTTAAAGAACATTTAGGTCTTTACTAATATATTCCTTTGATGAACATGCAGGAGACAAAACTACTTTTAAAAGCATTCTATCTGCAGAGTTATTTTTCTGTCTTTCTTTTAGCCTTTTCCCCTTGATCATATATATTACCTTGCCTAACAATCAATTGATTCACTCTTTCACAGTAGAAATATGGTAGTGGTTTAGAAGAAGACTGGTTAATCAGATATAACTCACCCAGGGGGACACTTTAGAGACAATAATCTGTGTAAAACATAGCTGAGTTTATTGTGGATGCAGCTGAGTCACAGAAATGTATAGCTATGACTACACCACTATATTACACAGTCATAGCAAATTTAAAAACCCTTAAAAGTTCACATTTTCAGACTCCTGGAGATGATGGGGTGTTTTTTAAAATATTAGTATGGCTTTAATTAGGAAGAAGCCTTTGTGATTGATAATACCTAGACTCTTCACATATTAAAGCTGATACAGAACCATTTTTAAAATAAAAAATAAGCACTTTAGAATAAAATAAAGCAGAACCATCTACTAAATTTAGCTAGCAGATTCTTGAATATGTTCCAGTACCATAAATTATGACTTAAGTCTATATATCAAACCCTTACAAATAGCTTTACCTAGCAGTCTCGTTCTAATTCTAAATGCTGTGTAACAGCTAAAGCTTCCAGGTAATTATATCCAAGCTAGACTTTTAAATCCTGAGTAGGTGCTGTCATTAACTTGCAGTCTTTTTTTAAGAAATTATTTCCGCTTTCAAAAAAAAATTATAATACTGTAAATACATTTGGGGGGTATTTGAAATACAGTTCTAAAGAAATTATGTCATTCCTCTATTTACATGTTTCCCTTTTAGAGAGAAAATATGGTAACATTGTTTTCATAACCTTTCTCAAGTGTCACAGAGTAAACGTTCTGAATATTATATACTCTGTTTTGACATTTTCAAAACTACAGTAGGATAGAGATAGTGACATCTATAATCAATCTTTTTAAATTGAGAAAACATTGAATGAAAACTTTACAATTGTGACGCTTCCCACACTGTTATTTCAGTATTATCAGGCTCCAAACTACATTCATTTTCCCTTTTTCCAAACTGTATTTAAAGATGAACACTCTCATGGACAGGACAAAGGACAACAATGATACCATTAATGATTAATGATAAAAGAGAAGCCAAGTTTAATAAACATGAGCATCTATTAGTACAGGTCTAGTGTGCAGACTTAAGAATCACAATAACTAATTAAAGAAGGATGGTTCAGAATAATAGCTCTTCAAGGTACTGACCTAAAGAAATAGGAAAGGACAAAACAATATATCCTAAAGACTAGGTGGTTCAAGAAAATAAAGTTTAAGTGGTACTACACTTGAAGTTCAGTGGTATTACATTTGTGTTAAGATTATTACTTTTACAAAATTTTTCTTAAAAAACCCTATGGTTGAATACTTAGAACCTTAAAAAGTAACATTTTCAAAATGCCATATGTTGATTTCTCCTGTCATTTTAGATGAACTGATTGGTACAGCAGAGGTTTTTATATAGTAAATATACAAAAACAGCTAAGAAAACATCACATTTCCAAAGACCAAGAGCCACCCCATATTAAGAAAAACACTAACCAGAGAGTCTATTCTTCTGAAATACTGCACATATCAGGCAATTGAAGGCATAAGCCTTCAAGCCTTGTATCTTAAAATTTATTCACATTTGCAATAATATTCATGAAATGTTCAGGCTATGGTGTTTTACAGCTTAGTTAGTAACTTTTCAAAAATTTACATCATATGAATGCAATTTTATGGATTTTGCTCCTACATGTTCACCTACTTTTTATCGGAATAATGAGCTGAGGAACAACAGGAAGAATCTTGTTTCCACCATGCTCCAGCAGGTCATGGACTCCTTGACGAGCAAAAAATTCATATGGAAATTCCGTTTCACAAAGCCCATCAAAGAACAAAGGCAGAAAGTAATGATAGTCCAGATTTTCAATCTCTACCTGAAAATATAAAACAAGTAAACAGATAAATGCAATTTTTCAGTACTAATACAATGTGATCAGGCCAACAGATAATTCATGCCACCTACACAGGCATGTTTAATAAATAATTATTCCTTTTTTATCACTGCAGAATATATTGAATCACAAATATGGCTTATGACAAGATATTAAAATACAGAAATATTAGATCTAAAGAAGACAATAAAAATTAATATACTCCCATTTATTTTCACTTTTTGATAAGTCAGTAACAGATTCTGATATTCTTGTTTATACACTTTACTTTGCAAGTTACCCATAGGAATCAAACTAGTCATTTTAAGAAAAATAATCTGCCTATTTCAGAAATATTTTACATTATAGCTTCACTTGGACACTCAAAACAACAAATAAGAGAAAGAATCTTGTAAACAACAAATATCCAGCACAGCACAAATATCAATATTTGTAAATAAGTCCCTAATTTTTAGAATATTGACCTAATTTATTTCCTATTAATTTCAAGAGCAGAAATATAAAGAAATTCCATGGTGCTCCCCTGTGAAAAAAGTTAGAGAAACTATGTACCTATTTTTAATAGGAATCTCTTGCCAATCCCAAAACACAAAGTATGCTAATCTTAAAAAGCTATGGATTTTGTGAGGGATTTTGCACTCTAGTTTTCTTCCCTTTTCCTACTTTTACCCATGAGGACTCTACCATATATATTTAGTCTAGCCAGGGAGAACCAAAAGTTTGTTTATGGCCTGTCAAAGCTCTGAATACAGCAGAAAAGTGATTCAACAGCAATGCATTTTATCTGAACATATTATGATGCTCAAAATCACTCGGAGACCAATCCATCTCTTTAAGAATCCACTTCCATCTTTAAAACTCTGCTTAGCTGCTACCCTATTTTTCCAGTGAGATTAGGTGGTATCCAGGTAAGATTATTCACACCTAACAAGCTTTGTCACATAGACCAAACCGAAGCTCCAAATATCCTAAATAAAATTTGTCAGGTTAAGCAAAAAATCCCTATACATTGATTTCAGAACAGAAATCACATTCTCCCTTGAACTGTGGAAGCCTGAACTAAAGCACCCAAAAACTGAACTTTCCACTTGGGTAATTCCCACAGTCAGCAAGCAGCACACAGACATTCTCTGTTTGAGGCCATGGTTCATTTTCCTCCTCGCTTGACTCTGAGTAGATCTGAATCCTGGTCTTGTACACCTTAGCTACTGACTTCAGTCTTTCATGTTGAAACAGAACATTCCATGATAAATCAAAATTAACTGGAACAGCTGCTTGAAAGTAAGTATTATACATTTGCTGTGAGCATCTCACTTTTGGCAGACATAGTGCCAATGACATACTAACATAATGTCACATGCACTGATTGTTAATCTTTTACAGGAGATGAAAAGGGCAATTGCATAATACCTATTCACTGATGTGAATGAAATCAAGTCCCAGTAAAGGATCACGCAGGAGAAGGAACAAAGGAAACCCACATTTCCTGTTTTCTCAACATTATATATTATTTGCTTCTCTGTAATTTCTTTCTCATTGGCTTTTTGCTTCACAAGAAAAAATATCTTTATCAGATGCCTTTAGAGTCAGTATGAACCCAGGGAAACGGCCTCAAGTTGCTCCAGGGAAGGTTTAGAAAGATTAAGAAAGATTTCTTCAGAGAAAGGGTTATAAAGTGCTGGAACAGACTGTCCAAGGAACTGGTGGAGTTGCCGTCAATGGAAATGTTCAAAAAATGTGTGGCTATCGGACCTGAGGACATGGTTTAATGGTGAACCATTAACGGTGGTGCTAGGTTGACATTTGGACTTTATGGTCTTCTCCAACCTTAATTATTCTATAATTACATAATTCCATGAATATGCCAGGGTCAATTTGTGAGAAAGTTCAAAAATAACAAAATAATTAAATAACAAAAATAAATTAAATAATATGATTATTAATAAATAAAATAACAAGATTTAAAAGATATTTAAATTCCTAAATTGATGGGTTTTCTGTTCCTTGAGGACATTCAGCCTACTACTAGCAATACTTGTTAGATGAAAAAAGAAGTCTGTTCCAAAGTCCCTGAGAACAGAGGACAGCCATATAGTAACTACAAAATTCTAGTGACAGGCCTAAACTAAAACAGAGGCCAAATTGTTCATTACAACAAGAAAGCTGTATCATATAAGAAGGGACCAGGAGGTCAAAAAATCATTGACAAAAAAGCAGGACAAGGAAAAAGAAGACATTTTTTCATGTTCCCTGTAAACAGGACAATAAAAATTCCTTTAATATTTCTTTTTAATGCTTCATTGTAATTTGTACTATTACTAGATTTTTTTGTTATTGAATGTTCTAGTTTCAGAAAATCAAAACCACAACCTGTAACAAGTACTTGTGTCTGGCAAAAGCTTTAGATGTAAGAGACATAATTAGTAATATGTGGGCTTCTTTTTTTTTAATGGGAGGTGTTTCACAAGTCAAAACACCTTTACCACACTATGTCTTATTGGGGTGGGGTATAGAATATATTCCCTATATGGGCATTTGACAACTTTTTCAAAATTACAAACTATTTCCACAGAAAAAAATATCCTTGATACACATACGTGTTAGGTTACTGAATCAAGATTTGCAACAATTTTGTTCCAAATACACGTAGAAGAATGTCTCATTTTTTTCTACCACTCTTCACTAATATCTCCTCTATCTGCCAGTTATCTTCCTTCTCAAAGATTTGATATTTCTGATAGTCTATGCAATTTTTTCCAGCTTTTTTTTGTGCTTGAAATATGCTTTGTTTCAGATACGAAGAAAGCTTCTGTGTTCAGAAGCTTGTTAATGTTCTTCAGAAATGACAACTGGTCAATAAAAGATATCACCTTTATCTATCAACTCTGTATTATGCTTACACATTACATATACATAGGACTGATATATCAACTTCAGGGTGAATATGAGTTCAGGGTTTAAAACAACTCTGATTTTTACACATGGCACAAAAGATTTATTAAGAAAAATCTTTTACAAAACATCCAAATGACAAGCTGTAGATTATAAAGTATTTGTGTGTACTCCCCTCTCAGTTAGTTCCAAATCCCTAAGTGGCTGGCAACTGGCATGGCTCTGAAAAGGATTCTGATTTCTAACTTATTTCTTGAAGTGTCAGCTGTCCAAGCACACAGACAATTTTTACTTAGCTTTTTTTGCTCTATAATAACTCCCACAATATGGAAGCCAGAAATATTTTGCCTTACATTCTATGGTGTGAAATCCTTTCCTTCTGTGTTTACTATTTAGCTTTTAAAAGTGGCTATTATACAGCTGTTCAGAGAAAAATGTGATTTTTCTGTTTACGCCTACAAAATTCTTTTGTTTTTTATATCCACCCACAAAAAATGCTGATTAATGAGCAAATTCTTGGCAAAACTTGTCCACATCTGACAATAATGCTGCAGCTATGGATTTTAAGAAGAAATCTCACAGTAATTATTATGAACTTCTGTACTAGAGGTTTGTAAATTTCACAGAAATAGTCTCCGAACTTTCAGTAAATAGGACATTAATAAAAAATTATATATAACATATGGTTAAATAACAAAAGCAACTGTAGTATGAGAAAAATCTGTTTCATGAAACTTCCAGGTTCCTTAAGTGTTCTAAAAGCTCCCTAGGTGAAAAACAATATACAGTTAATAATTGTTGCTTTATCAGTACATACAACTAACGTATAAGATGGGAGGAAACTAATCACAATATCAGAGTTAAATTGTCCAGGAGAAAATCTGTTCCTATGAAGCAACCCACAGTGAGAGGCAAGGCTTCTGAGACAAGGAAAATCAGATAAAGATTCTAGGTTGACAATAGAAAAATAAGCTTTGTGGCTAATCTGCCTGATAGATGAAGAAAACAAACTTTTTGAGAAAACTTGAGATATAGAAGAACTTTCACAACAGTGGTATCATTGGTCTTTCTCAAAGAATCTTATTTAAAGTAATCTGGTAAATTATAAGACAAACCTAAGTTTTAGAAGGTAGTGTTTAAGCCACATAAACAATTTAATTTTCCATCTCATTTCACACAACTATTACATAATGCTGTGTCTTTGATCTGATTATTCAAAAATTGGATTTGATCTCCCAGCAACATTATGTCTAACTGTGTATGTACTCATTTAATGTCTTTGTCTAAGGCATTAAAATTAGGTAAAGAAACTGTGGAATTGTTGGGTTGATAAGGACAAACAGGAGTTTTTGTAAAGCTTTTAAAGATTTTGTAAGGATTCATTGGTAAAATAATAGTGTCTCTTACGATTTACTTTCATGTCTGTTTTGTAGGTTAATGAAAAGAAAAAAAGAGAAACATTTTTGAGCCATCTCAGTTTTGAACTTCCTTTCCACTTTTTCTTCCAAGATCCTGTACAAATAGTCAAGATGGAGCCAGTGCAGGTCACAGTTTTTGGTTTCATGCTTTTAATATATGTGATGCATAGGGGCATGTTAGTTTGAATGTTCACTGTGGAACAAGTAATGCTCACTAGTATTTTCCAGGCTTGACTAGATGGATTTTTCAATATGGTAATTTTGCTTATGGTTCAAAACACAATTCTGCTGTTGCATTTAGTCCCTTCAAGTTTTCTAGCAAGAAAATAGTCTCTTTTCAGTCTGCTGTATTCCACCTTCCAAAAGGGTCATACTACAAGGATTTTCTATTGAAAGAGGTTTAGCCTAAGTTATAACAAGACCAAAACAAACCCCCACCCCCCCAAAAAAAAAGAAAAAAAAAGTAAAAAAAAAAGACAGTTGTGCCTATATTTTTCCATTCTGCAATGAAATGCTAAAATACACATCTTAAAACAAGTGCAAGGTTATCAAACTTGAAGAGAAACAGATAATGGCAAGGGACATAATAGAAATCTTTTAACTCAGTCAAACTCTATTTAGAGCCTTTTTAACATATTCTGTAGATATTTAACTTCCCACAAGAAGTTAAATAACAAAAGAAAATCTTTCCTTCCTAGGATAAATTAGGAGAAGCAAATATAAGAAATGTCATTGGAGTGTTACTACACTACAAATCTGAATTCAGCTTTGAAATAACTCCTCATGTAAAAATAAAACCCAAAACCTAAAATTCTAAAGCCACAGAAACGTTAATACATAATAATTTTGAACTTACTGCAGTTTCTACTACCTCCATGTTAGTTACAAAAGTAACAGTTACTTAGGAAGACAAACACCATCACTCCAAATGTCCCTCCCCTCCCTTTTTCTTCCCCCCCACTTTATATACTAAGCATTATGTCAAATGGCCTGGAATATCCCTTTGGTCAGTTTGGGTCACCTGTCCTGGGTGTGTCTCCTCCCAGTCTCCCATTCATCCCCAACATCCTCTCCAGGGTGGCTGTAGGAACAGCAAGAAAGGCTTTGGCTCAATAAGCTCTGCTCAGCAGTAACAAAAACATCTCAATGTTATTAACCCTGTGTTCAGCACAAATCCAAAATACAGTCCCATACCAGCCACTGCGAAGTTAATTAACTCTACCCCAGCTGAAAGCAGCATGATACGATAAGCAAAACATTTTCTTTTCAGTTGCCACAGCTGAAGGTGACAATCTAATTTTACTGGGGTTACTGAGGTGAAGAAAATTAATAGTCAACAAGAAGGTCATCTTATTCCCTAAATAACTAGACGACCAATGACTGGCTCAGAAATGGAGGCAAGGAGAAGGAAGATACAAATTTGTGTAAAATCTGCTCCATCTAGACAGAGAGAGTAAAAAACCCAGCCTGAAATCCCTTCCTATACATGTAACTTAAGAACTGATTTTTATTAAAGAAATGTGAATCTCTAAGTCTGTGGAGTTATGTCAATCAGAAGACAATCTAGCACATTTCTGGCAGGAGGGGATTTTAATCCTGAATTTTCATAAATCTTTTTAATTGTACTGCCTGGATTTAAATTTTTAAAATATACACCTCACGGATAATACAGAGCAGGCTAGTCTTGCCAGATATGGAGGAGGGTCAGTGTATCACCCAGGAAAAAACAGGATGACAATAAACCCCTGGATTATGGGACATAGGCCTTAAAGTATGACATGCAATATTGAAGTGGCAGATTAGCAGCAAGGACTTCTGCTGCAGTATAGGAGTTCATCAGTGTGACATAGAAATAGTGTGACAGGAAATAGAGTTGAGCCAACTAATTAATCATTATGAGCCACCAATATGTTGCAGCTATGAAAAGGCTAAACATTATTTTAAATGTATAAGCTATTTCTAGTCTAGATAGGAAAGTATTAAGGCTACTACATAAGGCAGTCATGAGAGCTCACCTGTCATTATCATCAATTTGCCCTAATATAAAATACATAGAATTTATTCTCATTCATTGCTCATTGGCAATGGCAGGGACAAACTGATATATAGGAATTCAGTGAACTAAAATGGAAATTAAATGCTAACTTGTTTTTATTTATTTGAGTTCTGATCGCATTAGATTATCTGAGTCAATTGACTTATAAAACAGCATATACTATTCTTTCAATACAGCAAATAGTTACCTCTAGACTACAGTACAAGGACTGCTTTCTTTTAATTGATGGGAAGCATTATAAATAGAAGATGAAGCACCCTGAGAAAAGGGCTCTGTAAACATGACTCTGACAAATGTGGAATGTACTTGAGAATTGTTGACAATGAAGCAAACAATGGACCACACCATAACCTCAGTGGCAGACAAAAGGATTTCTGCTATTTCAGAATGTATGCTTATCTAGTTACATTCTTCTTGCTCTACAAAGGCTTGCTGACACATTTTCAGACACTCAGTTGTTCCCGTTTTTCTTTACATGATCTATTAATATATCTTATGAGTTTCACAAGTTCAGTAAATGTAAAACCTTACCTTAAGTCAGAGAAGCATAATTTCTCCACATTTTGTTAATCTCTCATATTTGCAATTTACTTATATGAGCAGTACATGACATATAAAGATAAACTGCACATTTTAAAGCCATGTGATATTACATGTATTACCCACTCTGAGAGGCGAATGGGAATTAGCATCTCCACTGGGGTCCATAGCCTGGTGGTAGGTTAAGTTCCACCCTCAGCTGTAACACCTAAGAACTTCCCTTCAGGTGCACTTAGGCACCAGCAAGAAGCAGAGGACAAGCTTTGGTACTTAACTACAGAACATGCAGAGGATTATCATTGTGAAGAAGAAATGTTAAATTTTGCAGACACTTTATCAGACACCAGTAGACAACTCCTCTCTGAAAGGGAAAGCAAAGATGATAGGAATGTCCCAGGCAAGGGGAGGAGGTTAGGCAGAGCCCCCTCTCCAAGGCTGAGTTTGAAGGCAGAAGGACAATATGGAGCTGGTTGCAAGACTCTCCAACTACCGTGCAAGGGAGAAATACTGATCTTCATTTGTTTACTTCATGCTGTATGGAGTTCATTTCAAATTTCGTCAGAAGAAGAGAGAACCAGTTTGTTCATCCCCACAAAACACATACAATGCAGTACATCAGTGAAGAACTAATTTAAAATTGTCTTTTTAGAAATAAATATTCTTTTGCTCAAAGAAGGTTTTCTACCATTTGAATAAGATGAAGCCTAACATCTCATGTTATTTTTAAAGAATTGTGAAGGTAAATCAGGAGAGTGTCAACTGATTGTATCCCATTAGTGAAAGTAGTGGACAAATTATTGGAGTTTTTTTTAATTTTTGACATTCTTTTCCTTCTCTTTGCCATTTATCCATGCATAGCTGTTTGTCAAATTAACTTTAAATTATTTGGTTTTAATAAAAATAACACGAAGCACAAAAGTTAGTGATAAGAGCACTGGGACAAAGGCACATAAAGTGTCTGTGGGAAAAGTTAAATACAACTCTCTGAAGATTTGTTTTAATAATTAAACTATTGCATAAAATACCACAAAGTCTTCTATTATGTAATGCACAACTAGAATTGTCCATCCATCCATCCATCCATCCATCCAACTTTTGTCATGTTTGATATATACATGTAATGAAAACCTGGCAGTTTTATGGTGTTGATATTGTGGAAGCTTATAAAACACATCATTAAACATCATTTGTGTTTCCACACAAAATTTTTAAAATAAAAATATAACAGAAATTATGAAACCAAATTAGAATAGGAATTTTTCTCTAGTAGGAGCATTCTATGATACAGTTCCTATTAGCTTCTGACTCTTGACATTTATCTCATTTATGAAAATAACACTCCTCCCAAGGAAAGAGCAATATCTGAACATTTCCTCACAACCATCCAGAATCCAGAAAGATGCTATAACACAGTGGGGCAATTGCCATGAATACTGTATATCTAGGCCAGAAACTCTTGCATCTCTACCAACAAAGAAGTTATGCAGTCAAATCTTCCTGAAACAAGTTGGAGAAAGCAGGGCCACAACAAGTCATTCTTCACTAACTTCTGGACTAGTACAGACAAAAACCAAAGTGTTCTCAACTGTCTCCAAGTGGCCTTGAGAAAGAGCAGTTTTGGAGCAGATGACTATCTTAGGGAGATGAGGTCAACCACTGGAAATCTTTTATCCCATGGCCTCCAAGAGTCCTGGGAGATGGCTTTGAAGTTACTTCACATTTTTTCAGTCATAATCTGGTGGAATTAAAT
>VZRM01003642.1:3955956-4030635 GCA_013397955.1 Grantiella picta | reverse complement strand
ATATATAGATATAGATATAGATATATAGATATATAGATATATAACATCTATATATATATATATTTCAATAGGTGTCTATGAAATGAGACACTGAACCTAATGGTTACATTGACAGTGTCATTGAAAATGGCATTTAACAGTTGGAAAGAAGTCTTCAGATGGCTTTCAGTCAATACACGAATATGACCTTNGTAAATCAGGAGAGTGTCAACTGATTGTATCCCATTAGTGAAAGTAGTGGACAAATTATTGGAGTTTTTTTTAATTTTTGACATTCTTTTCCTTCTCTTTGCCATTTATCCATGCATAGCTGTTTGTCAAATTAACTTTAAATTATTTGGTTTTAATAAAAATAACACGAAGCACAAAAGTTAGTGATAAGAGCACTGGGACAAAGGCACATAAAGTGTCTGTGGGAAAAGTTAAATACAACTCTCTGAAGATTTGTTTTAATAATTAAACTATTGCATAAAATACCACAAAGTCTTCTATTATGTAATGCACAACTAGAATTGTCCATCCATCCATCCATCCATCCATCCAACTTTTGTCATGTTTGATATATACATGTAATGAAAACCTGGCAGTTTTATGGTGTTGATATTGTGGAAGCTTATAAAACACATCATTAAACATTATCATTTGTGTTTCCACACAAAATTTTTAAAATAAAAATATAACAGAAATTATGAAACCAAATTAGAATAGGAATTTTTCTCTAGTAGGAGCATTCTATGATACAGTTCCTATTAGCTTCTGACTCTTGACATTTATCTCATTTATGAAAATAACACTCCTCCCAAGGAAAGAGCAATATCTGAACATTTCCTCACAACCATCCAGAATCCAGAAAGATGCTATAACACAGTGGGGCAATTGCCATGAATACTGTATATCTAGGCCAGAAACTCTTGCATCTCTACCAACAAAGAAGTTATGCAGTCAAATCTTCCTGAAACAAGTTGGAGAAAGCAGGGCCACAACAAGTCATTCTTCACTAACTTCTGGACTAGTACAGACAAAAACCAAAGTGTTCTCAACTGTCTCCAAGTGGCCTTGAGAAAGAGCAGTTTTGGAGCAGATGACTATCTTAGGGAGATGAGGTCAACCACTGGAAATCTTTTATCCCATGGCCTCCAAGAGTCCTGGGAGATGGCTTTGAAGTTACTTCACATTTTTTCAGTCATAATCTGGTGGAATTAAATTCCTGAGACAATGTGCTAGCAAGACTGAAAGATCCCCAAAGGTAAATTGCTGACAGGTGAATCAAATTCTAAGTGAAAGAATTCCAGATATTGACAGAGCCCAGAAATGGAAGGGAATACTGCACCATCTGCTGGCTGACACCAAATACTGTGAAGGTGTTCTCTCTTTTTCAAGAGCAAACTATGAAACAAAACAAGCAGGATATTACTGGAAATTTCAAGGTCAGATTTTGGAACAAACTGTCTGTGTTGCCGTAGAAAAGTTAAAATCCTCTCCTTATGAAAATCCATGTTATTTCAAAGAAGCCAAAATTCAAAACTAGCACATAATTTTCAGACCTAGTAACCAACAGCATGACTAACAGATGTTTGCATGAACTGTATCTGTGCTTAAAACGAAAACAGGGTGTGAGTCATTCTCTGAGCCTGATCCACAGTAATATGGAAGAGATAATTTCTGTACAGCTAAATTCTTTGATTCTTTGTACAAGACAGCATAGCTGTCTTTAAATTATATTTTGTAAATAGTCTTGATAGTTGCTTATCCTGAATCATGGATGAGCATTATCTCGGCAAATAAGCACTCGACAGATCACAGCAGGGGTTGCTCTACCTGCGTACTTAAACAGTGCTGCATCAATGCCCAAGGCCATACCATGATATGACCCTTAGTTTTCTAGGATACATGTGGATGTTGGCATGAATTACACAAATGGAGATGGAGTGAAGAGCAGAAATACGCTGGAAAAAATTTAATAGAAGTTGCCTTGCATACCTATTTAATATTGTATTAAATATATCAAAACATATATGAGCAAAATTTTAGGCGCAGATGCATCAATCAAGACTATTAAGCAAGTTCAGTTGATTAGACAGCATTGCTTTCAGAAAGTTAAAAATAAGCCCAGCTTTGGGAGATTAGAGTCGCTTGTGGCATCTCTATGCCACAAGCAACTCTATATAGATGTTATATATATATATATATATATAACATCTATATATAGATATAGATATAGATATATAGATATATAGATATATAACATCTATATATATATATATTTCAATAGGTGTCTATGAAATGAGACACTGAACCTAATGGTTACATTGACAGTGTCATTGAAAATGGCATTTAACAGTTGGAAAGAAGTCTTCAGATGGCTTTCAGTCAATACACGAATATGACCTTTCCTGTTTTTTTTGGTTTTTTTTTTTATTTTTAAGATTATATGCTGTCAACAAATTCAACAGAAACTTAAATATTGTAATTATTCATTTGCTTCTTTGTGGCATATTCATTTACCTATGATAATTTATTTAGCTATATTAATTTGGATGTCTATGCACAATACTGTGCTAGCCCAAACAGAAGTTTTCCTCATGTTTTGGATACAATGTTAGTGTTATGATAACTGAGTACACACATAGAGATCAGGTAATTCAAAAGATCTATCTCAATTTGGTACCCATAACGAATCTACTTAGGTATAAAAAATACGTCACTTCAAATGGCCCAAATGACTTAAGACATTGAATTTAGAAACCCTTCCTGATGTAGTTCTGATTGCTTCCTTAACCATTTATCTGGTCTCTCAAGAAAACCTTTTTTCCAAACTCTTTTCATTTCATCAAGGCAGAACAGCCCTGTTTTAAATGTCAGAGCATGGGTCTTTTTGTCTTTGACATAATACATTTTATGTATTTCTTTTGTTTCAATGGTATATTTATCTTGAAAATTCATGTGACCTGTAATGAAAACATGTAGTTTTAAAGGTTTTTAATTTCTCATTTACTGAGTCCATATTATCGAGAGTCTAATTAAATTTACGAAAGAAAAATTAAAGAATTGTATTAGTGAATTTTTCTATTTTAGTAGTGCTCTTTAATTCTTGAAACAACAAAGAAACAATTTCAAATTATTTTCCCAAGATCCCAGAATCCTTCTTACATTTTGTGGATCTACTTAGCAAGCATATCTACAGACTTCACAGAAACTGGTAAAATACTTTTTAAAAAATGTATGTACTTAAGGTCTGAACATACTACAGATATTGTGACAGTGGTTGCCAACATAAAATCCTACCATCAATGAATATGAATTGGAGATAAGACAATAATATTTTGAATATATATAAATAATGAAAATATTTTGAATTTGCATACCAAACTTAAAAAATGTTCCTAAACAACTCCTTTCAAAAACTGAAGCCATGCATAAGTCAGCTAAACTCTGCATTCTTAGCTCAAAATTAGACTTCTCCGATTAAAGAACTGAGGATCATGTTTAGTAAGGTTATTTAGTATGGTACTAATCTGGCACAGCAATACTTTAAATTTTAGCCATCAGAATACTGACTCAAGAACTTTTATTCAGGCTAGATGAAACTCTTCTGAAAATTATGGGCAAGGACAAACTACCACAGAAGCTCAGATAAATAACAGCTGTAGAATACGGCAATGATAGTTCTAGCTGATTTTTTATTTTCTTTGAAGGTAATGAAAAGTGTAAACTAAAGACAAATTTGTGAAAAGTAAATTGAACTTTTAAAAAATAACTATCAGTTAAATGAAATAAAATAAATAACAGCAAAATTGTTGCTAACATGAGGCTTTAATATCTCTGCTAGCCTCATGAATTACATTATACAAAATACAGTATCACACAGCACAGTAAGTCAGAGTGTATTTCACAGGATCATTGTCCAGTTCTTTGTCTTTTGTATTCAATTTATCTGTGAAAGATTAACTGTGCCTTTCAGCATGTTGCATTTGACACAAACAGATTTTTATAATAACAGTTTTTTACTAGATGACGTGAGATCAGGTAATTGGATTTGCAAACTATCCTTAAAAAATATACACTGAGGAGGTCAACACATCATGTTATATGTGTCTCTAATTTACAGTATTGACATGTATCCTAGGTATGTATCTTTGCAAGTTTAATTTTAGAACATTTTTGATTGATAGTTTTAAGAGTTTTATGTTTAAGAGAGTTTATAAATTTAGAAGGAATGCTGTTCTGTTTTGAAATTGGTCAAGAGAATAAATGGCAAAAAGTTATGCACAAAAAACTTGGGAAATTATGCTTGTACACATGGGTTTTTTTTCCCAACACTTTGTTTGCCATAGCTATATTTATTCACAGTTAAATAGTATATATATGTCAGTGAGTTGAACATTAAATGGACTAAAACCATTTTCAAATATAAATGAAAGATTAAAAGTTTAAAAAATACTTGGTTTCCAGGTCATATAAATATAACTGCAAAATAGGGGCAGAAAGGAAGTTAATGACGGAAAAACAAGCCACTGTATTTGGTTTGCTTGACATTGTTTTGTGTGTAAGTCCTATATTGGACTACTTTGCCATGTCAGTACTCATAGCTGATTTATTGTTGATATGGTTTTATACCCAATTAATAGTCATGTTCTCATATTTAAATTCCTATGTATTTTTTGTTGGTTAATAGGGCTGCAGAATTTGGAGTAACCCTATTAACACAACCATTTCTGCACATTCTCTAAAGATAAAAGAAAGTAACTTTGAAAAGCAGAGACCAACAACAAGGATCTGTTCATTACCCATTACCGGAAATTTAATTAATTTTTCTGAAAAAGAAACATCCAGAAGTCATTAAATCCTAACCATGTAAATTCTTCATATCTATGCAAAGTAAATGGAAGAAGCCCTTCTTTTTTAAGTAATCTTCAAGATTACATTAGTGATGATGGTAAAGACCTCTGTCTACCAAGGCAGGATCATTGAAACCAGTAGAAAATCTCACTGCAACGCTACAGATTCTAATGAACAGATAAGAAAGGTCTCAGAAGTAAACTGTCAAAGTTAGGTAAGAAAATAGAATTTTTATTTGGATAGTGGGATACCCTAGTTAGGTTTCAATACAGGAATTCAATGTGGAAGTTGAACTTCTTAAAAATAGATGAGAATGCAAGATAACTTGATAGAGTTGTTCTAAATGTGGGCACTGCTAGCATCATCAAGTGTGGAAGCTTAACAGATACTGGTTTTATGAATGTCTCTTAAACTACATTCTGAATGAAATGCAGTATAGTCAGACTGGGAAGAAATGTGTTAAAAATATTTGAAGAAATAATTCAAAGGTATTACATAATATAAATATATTACAAGTATAAATAGACCTCACCAATGCAACGGGGATCTCAGTTTTTAGAAAACTCATATGCAAAGGTCATCCAATGAAGAAATTCCTTGTGTTTTTTCTTCCACAGACCTATTTCCTTAGCAATCACTATAACATTATGTGTTTGCTATGCAGTATGGTGTAATCTTAGCAATCTTACTAGGAATTCTGCACTTCAGAGAAAAAAAGAAAGAATAAAAAAGCAGACCTGCTACCACGGACTGAGTCCCAAACCAGTAGCATTTGGGCTTTAATCACTCAAGTTATTCTGCTGTCTCCTTAGCTACCAAAACAGTGCTATGTAATGCAAAAATGTGAAAAATTTGATCTATTTTTTTCACTCATCATGCAAATATTTACAATATGTATTTTATTAAAAAGTAATTAAATTTTTGCATAGCTGTCCAATTCTTACATTGTTGTAGTGATACTTCAGTAATTTATTTTGCTGTCTGGATGATGGAATTAAATAAGTGGGTGTGTCAGTGATTTTTCTACATGAAACTCTCTCTGGATTAAGCTGAGGCACTTTCCCAAATCAGTACATTAGCACTGTTTGCATTGTCTCAGCACTGGGGCAGGAAACTAACCTTGCTGTATAAAAAGCTAAAACCAAACTCTTGTCACTACAATTTTTTCACAGATTTTCTTTTTTTGAAGTATGTTTAATTTGTCAGTGAGGGCTGACTTGTCACCCTACTGCAATAAGCTTTCAAGTGGCTTTTAAGCTCAATTAGGATTGAAATGTACTATAAAAACTAATATAAACATATACTTTTATGCAATATAAGAAAAAACTAAAAAGTGAAATAATAAAAAAGAAGGAAAATGGAATCTGATAAAGATTCATATTAATAGCTGTCAAATGGGCTGTGGAATGTAAATTTGAAAACAGGGTGCACACACATTGCTGGAAAACTATGGAAAACCTATGACAATATTCTTTCTTATTATTTCCCATACCATCATTAAGTATCAGTAATGCCTAATAATACCTCAGGAGGCAGATAATTAATCAAATTTCTGCAGGAATTAAGGAAAGTTTTAAGTGGGTAAAAACTCAAAATCCTCTAAACAATTCTCTAAAAGAGCAACAAATATTTTCGTTATTTGAATAATCCAAATTATAATTGATAGACCATTCAGTGGCTGCTATCATGCTTCCAGCTTTGTTCCTATATTATGAAATTCAGTAAGATCAGTTAAACTTTATAACAACTTCATCTGATCACACCAGACAAGCATTCAAGATGAATATTCTCAAAGAATAATGAACACTAAAAATAATTTAACATATTGAGATTTAAGTGATCATAATCAACTTTCAGACTTAATTCTCGGTTAAGATTGATGGGTTTGTTTTTATCTGCTGTGGTATTATCATTATAACAAAAGATGTCTTCTTGACAATACCCAAAGAGACCAAAATAAGATCTTTAATATTTAGATACCAACTGTTTCCATTGTAAAAACATTCTATTCCCTTTTATTAACTGAAAATTAGCTCATATATCAGGTCTAGAATTTCAATGGAGAATTAAGGACATGATTTTGGGCAAATTCTCTACAGGAACCAGAGAGAGAGAGATTGTGGTTTGAGCTCTTTTTATATGACTGAGCCACTAGTTTAAGCCTCAAGTCATCTGTGCAAATTCAGTTGATGCTCTTCGTTCATCATCTCAAGTAAAGTGAGCTTGCATTTGCTCACTCTCAATTCATCTCAAGTAAAGTGAGCTTTGCATTTCACCAAAGGATGGTAAGTATTAACCTATCATTTCAGAGAATGAATTTACATTCTAAAACCAGAAGCCATGTCTCCATTTCAGATTGAGGTAGAATGTTTATGGAGTTGGGTACACACTGTAACACCCGAAGTCTGGATTTGTGCAAAAGTTCTGCAAAGAGGAATGAGACAATGGGAAAAAATGGAAAAAGATAAAGTGAAAATGGCTAGACAATTTTAAAAAATAAAGAAATGTAAATGTAAATCTGCCATTATAAGTCAGAGCACCAAACTATCTCAAATCTCAAAATGGCTAATTCTGATACTTCAGTAGAATGGCCAAAAAATGCCTGTTAAAAACCTGTTTCTCTCTCAAACGGATGAATGAAGCTTATAAGCAGGATGGGTATATCATTCAAATCATCAAAATTTTATTTTACCAACAACTAAAGTTCTGATTCTTGAGATGAATAATTTCTTAGCCTCAGTGGTTTTCTGTAAGGATACTTTCCACTGCATGAGGATTTGTTATGCATTGTATTATCAAAATTTGATCTTAATTTCATACTTGCAAACATTGGAGTTTTTCTCATCGCTATACAGAACTATTTTGTTTGCCAGTGGAATATGCTCTCAAATAAAACTTCAGAAGCAAAACTTCAGGCCTGTGACAGTAATACCCAATCCTTCAATTTCTTATCACCAGCCATATATAAGTTCTAAGGTCCATCTAGTGACCACAGTGGCTGTGATCAAGATGTGGCTTAAACTGCATGTGAACAAGAATAGTTTCCAGCTCCTCAGCACTAGGATAATTCCTAGCTACTTCCATATTCCATGTAAGGGAGAAAGTATGACAACATATAACCATTTCCTCTCTCAAATTCTGTCCTCTTTCAGAGGAAAAGGCACCTAAACAGGGAGGCTGGAAAGCATTCCCTGTAAAGCCAGGCCCCTCAGTGTCTCAGGATATGTTGTGGCAAGCACCTATTTCACAGTCCAGAAATAAACTAAGATTGTGCCATTGTAATCATGACAGCTTGGTGCAGTGACCAGTGAGGTCTTTGGAAATCTCATTTGATTGGTCAGAAGCCAAATCCTCAGTTTATTCCAAATGCTTGGCAGTTACATTACCTTTTAAATAATGGATTATTGTCACCTATTACCGACTGATGAAATAGCCCGTAGTACCAATTTCATGATACAAAGGAGAGCATTTTACATGAGCACTATCTCCACCATGGTTCAGCCCAGGATATTTTACTGAAAACAGTTATGGTATCTAATGATTTTTATTTTGAGAGCTCTCACACTCTGTGAGACCAGAACAATAAGAAGTCACATTCCACCTTCCTCTGTGGCAAAACTGCCTGAGTAGGCCTGGCTATATCAGAACTAGACTTTTGGAATCATTTAGCCCAGTCTGTATTTTCACATACAAAATTTAAGGCCTATTATTAAACTCCTCATTGTTGATACCACATTAATAAATACATTTCCTCATTTGCTTGAGAAAATTTTGAACAATTTATCCTTTGGAAGATAATGGGTGAGAACATTGAAAATGAAGCTATTACTACTATGTTGTTGCTGTTGTTGCTTTTCCATGGTTTCTTTGCTTATATTTTCTTTGAATACCTTATCGCCTATAGATTCTTAGAAAGATAATTCTAAGTCTTTAAAAATAGCTCTTTCCATGTCACCGTACCTTCAGCTCCCAACAGCATTATGAACTACCATGTTTAGGTTAAAAAGAAAAAGGTCAAGGATTAGTAAAAAGTGCATCCAGAAGCAAAACCAGTTGCCACTTCATGGAACTTCAGCCAAATAGATCCCAAATAACTTCTATTGAGAAAAATGCTTATAACTGACCTCTTCATAACCTTATGAGTTCCTCAGATACACGTGTATGCTTATCTTACAAAATATATTTATCATTTTGGGAAAAAAAGGTATTTCTTGTCACCATGCCAAAGGTATTCACTGTAATCACACTAATGCTTCAGTTTTGAATTCAAGCTTCCTGTCACCTTCATGCAAAAACATTGCTGTTTAGCCATAAAACACAGTAAGGAAGATATGCACCAAAAAACAAAACCTAAAACAAAAGAACCCTACAAAACAGAAATGGGGAATTAACAAACTACCTTCGGTGGTAGGCTAGATTTTATATTAAAGACAGCAAACAAAGCTATATTTAATCTTCAGGTTTTCAAACAAGCCTAAAAATAAGTATAACATCTAACTACACTGAAGGGTAAGTTAACAAAAAAGGCTTCTCATTAGTTGTCAGCTCAGAGGAACTTCAAAAGCAGTCCCTGAGCACCCAGTAATAGCTTTCTGACAACCTCCTTATCTCTTACAAGCTGTTGTGAGAGCTGAATCAAACCAGCATGTCAGGAAAACTTCCTTCTAACAGTGTAAATCAAAGGAATCACATGCATCTCATCAGTTAACAACTCATTTTCAGATCATCACAAAAGGTTAAGTTTATATAATAAAAAATAGACAGAAACCTACTTCTGTCACCTAAACCTGTGGGTGTTCTTCAGTTTGTTTGTTTTGGTTGGTTGTGTTTTTATTTTTTTACTGTAACACCATAGATATATATTAATGAGGATTTAAATATGCAATTCAAAACGTGAAACCTTTCTAACAGAATTGGGATTTCCTGTTTCCACATTTAAACATTATATTTTGAAAGCAGAATGAAGACATTATCTTTTACTAAACTTTCATTTTTCACTTTTTTCATGTGACATATTACTACTATCTGCATTCACATCTGCTTTGTAAACATATTACATAGCTTCCTGAACCCACTGCCTCAATACAAACTCTGGCTTTGAATGTTTCAGACCATTTCAGAATCCTTAAAAGACTATATATTTGTTTTTAAATATTCTGACTTGTAGAAAAGTAGGTGGTAGTATGTGAAAGCTTAATTTTATCTCTTTTTGTAGCTTCTAAATTTACCCGAATATGGAAAACAGGTTTCTTGTTCTGTTGTTTCGGGGTTATTTTCTCTGCTTATCTAGACAAAGAGAATCAGTCATAGGACATTGGACAAAATCCCCCTGTAAATCCAAGACATGTAACTTTTGAGTAATAATCATAGTACTTGCCAGATCATAAAGAAGACTGTTACACTGTGGAGCCCCTAAAAGCCCATGTATATAAGTACATTTATGTCTATGTCTTCCATTATTTTTTCAACAGTGAACAAAAGAAGAAGGCAAGGAAGAGTTTCACCAAGTTGTCCTATCATAGTAATACAATACTCTCCAGATGGCTGAGAGAGTAGAAAACCACTGACATGAGCAAACTGGAAAAAACCCTTAGATGTTGAAGAAGAGAGTTTCACATCCTCAGCCCTATATCCTCCAGAAAATTATGGGTTTAATGGCTCTTAATAAAATTCTTCTGAAAATATTAGCATGCAAACATTGAATGTGACAAGACAAAAATCAGATTAAGACATTCAAACATCTGAAACTTGAATGTCTGAAATTATTCTAAAAATCTGAACAGCTTTATTGTACAATGTGATTCACATATCAGATGAACAACTTTTTGCAGTCAAAATATTCCGTACCCACCATTACAATGACAAATCCCAAAAGGCTTAAAAAATCAAGAAAAATATATATATTTATATACATCTCCACATGCTGTTTTCTTCACTTGTTATTATTTTCAATAGTTCTAATATCTTTTTTAACCATAGTGAAATTAAAGATTAGGTAATAGGTTGGATCAAGCCTTAGAAAAATTCTTACTTGCAAGCTGTTTCTTACTGAGAAATTGTATGATCTCTGTGGAACTAACAGTTTTTGTAAGCGTCATCTTGAGCAGAGTATGTTTCGTGTTTGTGTGTGAATGAGGCAGGCCAGTTTTTGAAGGAGATAATCAACTCCTAGAAATGGGATAAAAACTCTGGGGTATATATTCTATGCCAGAAAGCTTCTTCTACAGAGAAAGCTTGAAATTAGGCTTTTAGTCAGAGTGAAGACTGAAAAAGCAGATGTCATGGGTTGAAGCTGTTTCGCGTCGTTGAAGTCCCCTAGTGTTTAGGAAAGCAGGACTTCACACTTTCTTGCAAATAAACAAAATTGCACTAAAACATGAACTTCATTGACACTTTCTCCTCCACACTAGAAAGATGTGCAACACCTTCAAGTCCAGTTAATTGCTTTGGTCAGTACCCGTAACAAACAAGTAATATATCTAACTGGAACAAAATTGTTTTTTCATGGCATGTAAATCTGCTCAAACAGGAACACAGTAAGGATACTCATAAGCAAATGAAATAGTCCAGTGGTTATTTTCACAGTCATATAACACTATATTGTCATGCAATGTACTTATCAAAGAATTCATATAAATTCAAGCTGAATAGATAAAATAAATCTTCAAGTAAGAGGATACAAATGTTCCTTTATATTACACACCATCTTCATTTAAAGTCAGCTTTCCTCTGTAGAGAAAATGTTTTTCCTGTCTAATCAACCCAGTGAAGCAGTGAAGGCTTCCACATTTTTTTTTTTAAATTCCTATTTCCCAGACTTATATACTGCAAAACCCTACTTACTAACCCTGAAAACAACAACACAGGTTGACTTGGAACACTGTGATACCACAGAATAAATTACTGTATTGGATGGACAGAAATTGGAAGTTTCATCCGCCAGTTTGAGAGTTCAGCTTCTCGGAATACAGAAATGCAGATTGCAACTGGACTGAACCAGGAAACACTTGAAATCTAGACAGGCAAAGAAAGAAAAGATCTTGACTAGAACAGGACCGATGGAAGTCTGACCCCTGGGCATAGCCAGGTATCATCAAAAATTTTCAGCATATGCAGGCACTCAAGTGGTTCATTGACAGTGAGCTAACTTGGGCATGTAGGTCATGAGAGCTGTACAACTTGGCACAGAATAGAAACAATTCCTTGGGAAAAAGCAAACAGCTACTAAAAGAAGACACAAACATTTATTGCTCTTTATATAAAGTACTCTCTAACAAGTTTGATGGAAAATGAGACACCATTATGGTTTATGTGAATACTTAGAAAAGTAATATATTTATTTTGTTTTCCAAACAGATCTAACTACTGAATATATACCATGATTTATTACACAGACAAGAAAAGATACTGCTAGAGATACAATATTTTTTTCCACCAGACACATTGAAACATGATTTCCAAAACTGTTCTCATATGGAGCAACGTCTACCAGAGAAGCAAGGCAGCCTTATTTCATCACTTCTTTTTTCCACTCCTGAAGAAAACAATGTATTAAATCCAGGCTTATTTTTGGTCCTTTACTATTGCTTTGGGTCAAAAATAGACCAGTATTTAATGAAATAGTATATTTAAAAATACAAATATATTTGGCATTTGAGCAAATAAAAGATCTTCGAATATTGCTTAACACTAGTTCGATATCTTCAAACTTTCCCTACAATAACTAAAAATTAAATTTACTTTAATTTCCCATTGCCTTATGATATAGTGTCTACATTTTCCTAAGGAAATATAATTCTCTAATGGAGTTTTTTTTTACTTCTAAAAGTACAGAATTATGCATTACAGAATCAAAGCTGCCTATGCAATGACCTCTTAGTACAAAAGGTGTCATCACTTCCTGAGTGAACTTAATAATTGGCATTCATTGGTGGGATGACAGAAGAGACAGAATAAGAAACAGCAAGGGCTGTTTGACACTCTACTGATCTCTTCATCAAAGTTGAGACTGTTATATTAATTCTTACTCTAACATTAAATAGATGTATGCAAAATAACCAAATGAAAAAATGTTTTTGTTTTAGTCTTGTTTAAAAAAGACTATATAAAAACATTACTTAAATCAAGATGAATTAATTTCATTGCATTCCACTTAAACCAGATGTTTTACAATTAGAAAAACATGCAGTCTAACATGATCTATTTTTCAGGAAATCATACTTTTTTACCTTCACTGTTTTCTTTCATGATATTGTCAAATTGATTTACTTTAGGGTTAGTGCGCAAGTTCTGTAAAAATCCCCCACTGTATTGAATCTGTCAGTTTTGAAGATGTTACTGGGGCTTCCTAGGGTGATTTTAACCTTAAACGTGGCTACTTGTTTTCTTAGTTTAGGCCTCCATCAACTTTGAAAAGGATAGTTCAAAGAACAAATGTGAATAACAGAATAGAAGTGAATATTCACTAACATTAGAAAATGGGGAGTCTGTTGTAATTTTCATCCCTATAGAAGACTTCCCTTTACCTCTGCCACCCCAGACTTCCTCTTACTTTCCATAGACTGAACCGCAAATCTCCTGTTTAGAAGATGAATAACATAATGGATAATGGTGTCTGAAAATGTACACAGATTTAACTTTTCAAAATTATTCCTAGAACTAGACCTATAATTATTTAATCAGTAACCTATAATTATTTAATCAGTAAACAAATATTAGTAGCAATTTTAGATATATACATATAACTATACAGAGGGAGGGTATAATCTGCAGTATTTACCTATCCTTAGTGATAACAGGTTCTAAAATCACTGTGCATGAGCAATGGCCTTCTTCTTGTAGCTCACTTATATGAAGAGGATATCACCTCACTTGTTTACACACTTCTGCAAGTATAATTCCTGAAGATCTACAGAAGTTTTCCATAAATATCATTTTGCAAGGCTAATTTGTTCGGGAAAGATGCTCTGACCTCTAACGAACATAATTGCTGATGAATAATAATTGACTAACATTTTCCTGCTTCATAACACTTAACGCAGAATGTTGTATGAAAGACCATACAGGCAGGAACATTAACAGTGTCACATATTAATTTTTATGGCCAGCAGATAAAAGGAAGGGATTCTGCCCCTGTACTCCACACTGGTGAGAACCCACCTGGAGTACTGCATCAAGTCCAACCTGGATGTGTTGGAGCAAGTTCTGAGGAGGGCCACAAAAATGATCAGAGAGATGGAACACCTCTCCCACAAAGACAGACTAAGAGAGCTGGGGTTGTTCATCCTGGAGAAGAGAAGGCTCTGGGGAGACCTCACTGGGGCCTTTCAGTGCTTAAGAGGGACTAATAAGAAAGATGGATGAACTTTTTTTGAAGGGTCTGCAGAGATAGGAGAAGGGGTAATGGTTTTAAACTAAAGGAAAGTAGAATCAGATTAGATGTAAGGAAGAAGTTTTTTATGATGAGGGTGGTGAGACATTGGAACAAGTTTCCCAGAGAGATGGTGATGTCCAGTGCCTGGAAACATTTAAGATCTGGCTGGACAGGGCTCTGAGCAACCTGATCTAGTTGAAGCTGTCCTTGCTCACTGCAGAATGGGTTGGACTAGGTGACATTAAAAGGTCGCTTCTGATCCAAACTATTCTATGACTTATTATTTAGCAAGCAAATTCTCTCAGCTGAATTCACTCATTCCTTCACGATGAAAAACTCAAGCTTTAGCCAAGGTATAAAAATCACCGAATACTATAAACTCCTTTCTCTTAATTGCAATGTACAAGCAAATTTTAGTGCATTGCCAGTCTAGCTGAATATGTACTTTTTAGGTCTAGGAAAAAGCTGTCATGAAAGACATTCTTAGGAGATATCAAAGAAGGTGTTGTGGAGCAGATGAAACAAATTTGTACTAGGCTCTCCTGCCACTGTTTGTAACATGTTGTTGAAGATTTATGGGTGCAATAAATGCTAAGGTCATATAAAGTTATACTTTCTTAGAAAAGAAATGTTACCTCTTTTCTTAAAAAGAGAAAAAAAACCTCATGAATTTAGCTTTAAAAATATTAAAACTCTTTCAGAAAATTAGAATGAAAAGTCAACATCTAAAAAAAAACCTGATTTCAATTGTCTTCACAATGTTAAATTCCCTCTGTGTATACTGCAGCACTGAATTCAACACTGTTTTGCAGACTTTAAATCTTACATTCAATGCAAAGAAAGAAAGTGCAAATGATCAGAATTTAAGTTATTCAGGCAGCTGTAAGTCTGGTAATTCCTGACTTTCAAGTTTTAAAAGCTTCATCTCAAATAATGCTCTTCTAGACTAGCTGCCAAATGTAGTCCCATGAGATTATATTTTTAGTACCAAAATTTTTATACTCCATTATTACATATTGTAGCAACTCATAAAGTCTTTCGGTTATCTACATATGAAAAATGGACATTTCACTAACAAAATATGGTTCTAAACAAAGATCATGAAGTATCACTGCCATAAGTGTCATAAAATAAAGGGGTAATTTTGAATCAAGGAACAGCCAATTATTTCTTTACCACTTTAAAATGTACATGAAGTGTATAATGTGATTTTGTCTTGAGCTAAAAATTGCCAAGAACCTTATCTATGAGATCTGGTAAAGACCCTTAACCATGGAACTGTTGTGACAGTACTGAAGACTGTGAGGTAGATTTTTGTCCTGGTTAGAGAGAAGGGAAGGGAAGGGAAGGGAAGGGAAGGGAAGGGAAGGAGCTTTCAGTGAAAAGGACATGTAATGACCATCTAGTCCAACTGCCTGATCAATTCAGGGATGGCCAAAAATTAAAGCATACTGTTACGGGTATAGTCTAAATGGCAGGCATCAACCACCTCTCCCCAGTTTGACTTATGCAGCTCATCTTTGTTTTTAAAACTGATTTACTGAAAGTAAATTCTATTCCACTTAGTGATAACTGCAGTTTGTTGCATAAAGGAATTTTAACACATGTGAAGGGCAAAGAGATTTTAAAACCTTACTGTATTGACCTCCTTGGTCAACAAAGGAATTTTGGGAAGGGACACAAATTCCTGTACTGAAGCCAGTATTTGAAACATGTCTAGTGTGCAGGAATGCGGCATTAGGGGCAAATATAGTAATTTCAATGAACAGTTATGTGACATAATTTTATTTCTACCTTCAATAGCTGAGCAAGACAAAAAAAGGGAAATGTTACTCAGTATCAAATACCTGATATGTAGCAGGTATTAACACTGGCACTGATTGTCTTAACTGATACCAGTACCACAGAACCACAGTATCTCAGAACGGCTAGGGTTGGAAGGGACCTCAGGAGATCACATAATCCAAACTCCCTGCCAAAGCAGGGTAACCTAGAGCAGGTTACACAGATACAGGTGGGTATTTCAAAGGTTACTTAAAAAATAAAACCAGTGTCATTAGATTTTAATAAATAAAATCTTCATGAAGCTTCAAACAAATATTTTTATAATTTATTTGAGAAATTCAACAAGATTTAATGTAAATACTTGTTTCACTGAATATTCTAATGATACAAATAATGATATAATGACCAGAGTATAATTAACATTTATGTGCATTTATGTTGGCTGAGAGAAAACCAGTAAATTCTTGAGTGGAATAACACATTAAGAGTTTATTTAATTTCTTTCACTTCTGTCTATTATACCCATTCCACTTAAGAACAAAAAGAAAAGATTTATAGGTCCAAGGTCATCCCTAAACCAAACTTGTTCCTAGAAAACCCCAAATGACCTTCATCCTCATTTCCTTTGTCCTGGGTGAGCTTTTGCCAGGCACCTATTTCCACATTCTTTTTCCTCATTCCTTTATAAAATGCAGTTTTAAATCTCCTATTTTCTAAAAACTCATGTTCTCAGTTTCTACTAATCCATTTTTACTCTCCAGGATCTTTTCTGTACAACTTTTCTATTCTTCTCTTTCCTCTAAATGTTAATCTTCTCTTCTCTACTGTTACTTTCTCCATTCAAGTCAAAACTGGAATGCAGAAATACAAACCACTATGCACTGTCATACCACTGGGCACCTTGTAGCCCATTATACTTCCTTAATCCTAGGCCTATAACCCTGTTGCACCTTCATATCTTCAAATTAATTAATGTAACTCAGTCAAACAATTCTAAAGAACCAAGTACATCAACCAGTCCTTTTGTTACCTATCACCCTGCTAATAAAGTATTTCTTTCACTTGCATTTCAAGCCACTTGACAGCTTTCCTCTTCTCAGAAATTATCCTACAAACTTTTTTCTACCTATTTTAGGATGGCAATTTTAGCTGAGATTTCCAGCTTTCACGATTAAAGTCTGATATTTCAGACTTTACCTACCAAAATTATTTTTTTAATATTACGCCCAGAAAACCCACAGAATATCAGTGGAATGTTAAATAGGCTGTTCATGTTATATCATATCAATTAGGAAAGGTGTAAGAAATTGCACCCTTTACCTGGGTGAAATCCAATCAGTTCCACATTAATTTCATCATGGTTGTTTGTTAATGGAAAAAAGCAAGACTTAGAGAAAGAAAAATGCTTTAGAGTCAAAAGACAAAATTAGGAGGCTTCTTTTGATGGGTTTTTTAATTTATTTGTTCGCTTATTAAAACTAGGATGATCCAATTTCTGCTGATCCAGCATAGTTGCACTTGCTCAGTGAATGTATTAATAAGTCTCTTGTGTTTTCAATAATCTAGCAATGTGATGTAATGCCCAAATGTTGTTATAAATCTTCAGTGACTTAACTTTTCTACCTAGGGTATGTAGTGAAACACTGTGCTGTAAGGTACAGCCTGAAATACATGGACAATAATCTCACTTCAGTAAAACTTATCTTTAGGGACTCATGAGTTCAATCCAAGTATTTTGTGGCAAAAAAGCCCCCAAATCAGAGAGTACATGTGTCACTGAAGAGAAAGACAACTCTTAAGTTCAGTATATAATATTTGGATACATAATTAAGAAAGACTAGACATCAAGGTTAAGAAGTGAAAATCACCTGTTTGCCACTGAATTCTCTTACTGGGAATTCATGACATTTTTTCTCCCACTGTTAAATATATCTAAGTCTTCTAATTTAGTTGGGTATCTAGGCAATAATGCCTACTAATTTCTTTGCTAAATGTCTGCCAATATTCAGGTCACCTGAAATCAAATTTGTTGTGTTACTTTTGGAGGAGGGGGAAAAAAGTTCCATGTCACTGTTGTTTATTGCTGTAGTTTGATCTCACAAAGAAAATACACAAAAATGTATTGAATTGCTGGTGCTTTCCACTACTTTACAGATAAGGTAAAGTTTAATAATAAACATAAACATGAACTCCAAACATCTTAAAAGAAACCTGCAAATAAAAAGTAATCAGAATATGAAAGTCCTATCAGTTTATTAGGTAGCTACTGATTAAAGCAGTGACTGCGAGTCAAATACACTTTTTTAAATAAAAAAAGGTACTTCAGTCTAGATCTCTTTGTGTCTTAGTCAAATTAAACATTCAAATATACGAAAGAAAACAGCCATCCATTACTGTTTAATCACAAACCACAAAAGAATTCACCTGTTTATTTTGATTTTAAAATATTATTGGAGAGTTTTTCACTGACAAGGTTAATTTAGATAGTAAATGATGGTCTGCATTCACTATGGCAAGAAAGATATCTATGAGATCTAAGTTAGAAACAAATAAATCACTTTTTTTATTGCTTAATGCAGCAGCTGAGAGTAATATGAGGTTACAGACCTGCAGTTTTACTGTTGGCATGTTTCCGGTCTTTCTCAGAAATACAAACTCAAAATATCCTAATACATATACTGGTTTTTCTCCCCCAAAAAGACAATGATTCTAGGCATGTTTTGATTCATGATTCTATGGATACATAATACAAGTCATAATAAAAATAGGTGCTAAAGAAAATCCCTACTTTAGAAGGGCTACAAAAAGTTACATCAAACTGAAAACTATGGTAAGACCTGTGTAATGACATAGTTTCCAATACAAACTGGGTTTGCCTGTATGGCAAAGTGCTGCTCCAGTTTGCATATAAATGCATTTTTATATGCAGGAGCTGCAGCATATAAAAATCTGCTAATATGTTCAACTCACAGTGGACTTTCACATAACTTTCAGGAAAAAAGCACATCATCCTCCTACTGAATTCCTCAAAAAGTCTACATAATGGACAGGACAAAATAACAATAATAATGTTAACAATAATATGTGTCCTGCTCATTACTGAAGTAACTGAATGAACACATGACCTGAAATGCTATGAGTGTTACTAAATGCAAAACAAGTAATCAGTCATTCACAAATAAAAAAAGACAAGACTGTGCTCACTAGGAAGCTGTGTCTCAGCAGTAAATAAAAGGTTAAAATTTGGAAATCATGGAATAGAATGACAAGCACAGGAAAAATATAGTGCAAATCATCCAGAATATTGTAGGAAGTAATAATAAATTCCCTTCAAATGAAACCTCAGGGTTAAAAAGAGTTCAGAGATAGCAAAACAGTGAGATGGGTTAGGGATTTAGATAAAACGCCGAGGAACTAAAAAACTGTGATTGATTATTTCAAAATGATGATGAATAAAGATTATTATATTGAAAGTACATTAAACAATTAATGGTATATGTGAAAATAGGTTGGGAGATTCTGTTCTGCCTGTTGCAAAGAACAGCAAGGCAGGCAGCGAATTTAGGAAAAAAAATTAAAATAGTAAATATTTAGTCATAACTGCATAATTAATGAATGGAATTCATCAAATAATGTTCAAAAAAATTAAGGCGATTCAAATGACTAAATAATTATTAGGCTATCTTATTGAAAACATATTCAATCACTAATTTAATAATACAACAAAAGACAAAAGTCAATCCTTTACAAAGTATGTTGGAGTCAGGAGTGTGGGATACCCTGTGCTTCAGAGTTTTGGTCCATTTGCAATTACAAGAAGAAATTTTCAGATAATTCTGAATATCTGCAGAGGGGTTTCCCTGGACCTGGCTGAACCAGAACTCAGAATATACCAGGTCCAGCTGGCCTTCCTTTGTTCTACTTTAACAGTTTCAGTATTTAGTAGTAGTGGTACAGAAGTAGTGCTACAGTATAGATGAGGAATTGGACAAAGAAACAATGCTTTAGGGAAGCTAATACCAGGTCTTTGTTTTTTGTGTATTCCTCAAGGTATTTAGGGGAAAAAAAGAATCTGACCTTCTGATGAGTTATACCAACTCTAGGTTGTTGTCACCTAGAACTTTGTGCCAAAGTTTTAGTAAGAATACAGCAGAATGAAAAAATTGCCATGCAGGACAAAGAGGGCCAAAAGTGCTAGACAAGCCCTTCAAAGCATGACAACTTCTTCAAAGTCAAGCAAGCATAGCAGAAGGACACCAAAAATGCATGTTTTCCTTGGAGGTTACAGGATCTCGGTACTGGGAAATTTTAAAAGAACTCACTTGGGCAAAGCTCTGAGCTACTTAATCCAAATTGTTCTTGCATGGGTGTTTGGACCAAATAAACTTTAGAGGTCACTTCCAATCATAAAGCTTAATTTACTTTCACAATAACCCAGTATGAGTATCTTATCTCTGCTTGTACTTCAGCACTCTCAGAGCAAAAGAACCCTTTTTAGTGCTTATCGCCCCATGGAATACAGAGTTGCCTCCTAGTTTTCTGCCAATCTCCCAGTATACTCAATATCACTTTTTCCTTAGTCATATCGTTATGATTAATATAGCAAATTCTAACTCAAATTTTTAACCATTTCTTCCAAAAGATTACCAAGAATTTAGGACATTATTTTTTTTAAACTTAACTACCATGCATTTTTAAGAAAACATCTTGTTTCAGTAGTTTCTAATTACTAAATCTCCTTGTAGTAGTGACTAGCAGTCACCTACTGTACTGGTATTTTGGAATAAAATTTATGGTCTTCACTAAAATGCCAGACAAAGGTATTCTATTTACCTAAATCTTTCAATTAAGATTGTCATAAGCATTGAAGACATGCTACTTTTACACCTAAAGAAATACAATGTGTTTCATCATTATAGTACAAGTCCTAATATATAAGCTGAAGATCATATATTCCTCTTAGGAAAAAGACATGTTCAAAATAATACAAATATAGAGAGATAAAGTTACTGCAGAATTTTTGACAATGTAGAGGATGCAGTAGGAAGGATAAAAGTTATTCACAGGCTCATGAAGCTCCTGTACATTAAGTAATCATGCTTATTCAAAGAAATAAAGCAGCATAGAAACATAAAGCAATGTTATGTTTTCCTTATTTGTTGAGTTTTCTTGGGGAAGCTCTTTGGAAGCACTAGAGATTATAAATACTGAACTTTAAAATTTTTGTCTCTGCTCAACACTTGCCTCTTTTCAAAGTATTGGGATAAGTGGGAGACTGAAAAATAGACTTCATGGAAATGTGGTGGAAGAAAATCAGTGAGAGGTATTATCAAAATATAAACTATAGCTGAGCCCCGCTGTTGGAGGGTTTCCATTTGACATTAAAGGAAAAAATGCAGTGAAGTAGATGTTAACTGTAAGAAGATATACCCGAAGTTCTAAAGGTTTAAATGCTACATTTAATAAATGTAATTTGATGTATTGGTATTTGTAGAAAGCTTCAGTAAAATGGTGTGAGACCTGTGAGACCCTACTGTAATATCTCTGGAGTGAAGAGCTATAGAGGAGACAGCAGTGTGATTCTTGGGGTGATTCTGAATGGGAGTCTAGCTCATTCCATGTAAGAAAGATCTGTGTTAGTGCATTAGTTAGGAGAAGAATGCTTTTGAAACAAATCTCCTGATCATCCTCACTAATAACATAAAGTAATATTGGAGCTCTTGAATTTGGTTCCATTCAGATAAAGCTAAATCAAAAGATGTGGTCCAAGGGCTAACTTAGCCTATTCCAACTGCCAATGGGTACTCAGTGTAGGAAATCAAAGCACAGATACCCAGATATAAATCTCCCATAACCCATATGCTATGGATGCAGAGTTATCATGTTTTACAGACCTGCTTGTATTGCACCTCACTGTTTGCTAAGGCGATGATAGCTTGAGTTACGTGTCTGAAATTGCACAGAGCACTAAATCCATCAAAAGGTTCTCATAGAGACTAAAGAGCAACAGGGTAATAAGGAAGGTCCTTTAATATAGTAGTAACTTGTTGAAGTACAGAAATGAGGATAGAACTGAATATTCAGTTTCTGTAATGTGAAGTTACTAGCATGACTCCAAAGGGTTGTGTGCTGGCCCATGCTGTTGCCCATATTTAAAAAATGACTAGAAAAGGATGATAGCATGATAGCTTAAATTTATTATTGGTGAAGGCAGAGTAATACATATGAATGAAGACAATAATCCTAATTACACAATCTTGAGTGTACTACTCAGGAAAGAGATCTCAAAGCCCCTGCAGATAGTTACCTGAAAAGGTAGGAACAATGTCAGGCAACAGTAAGAAAGGCAAATAAAATGGTTGCAATTATTATTAAACATTAGGTAATGGTCATAAAACTTCATTATGTCAGGTGACAAATTCACCATGCTTGGTTGCTGCAAAATTTCATGTTCACATGACTCTAAAGAGGGTGCAAAAGAAGTTGAGAAGATAAAGAAAAGGTCAGCATGGATTTTCCAAGGTAGAGAACATTTTTTCATATTGGAGAAAACTACATAGGCTAGAACTGTTCTGTTTGGATAAAGTGATAACTGAAAAACATACATCAGAAACCATCAACAGTAGAGGTGTTCATGAACAGAAGCCCTCCAAGAGTAGAAGTGTGAATCAATAACAATACTTCAACTTTCTTTTTCATAATACAAGGGAAAAATAATCAGGAATAACTTTAAGATCAAATGCGGAACTTTTTTCATAAAATGCATAAGGAAATAGAAGAGTTTATTGACAAAGTATATTGTGAAGATCAATTAATAAATACGTTTAAGAGGATTAGGAAAGGTCCATCCAGTCTTCCTAAATGCAAAATTTTTTATTCAACATTCCAATTAGGAAGCTGTTAAGCTACTGAGAGTTGGAAACTGGGAGGGTATACTGAAGAGTACAGATGAAATATTTACCTTGTTGATTATACTCTCTCCAACTGTTGCATCCCAATCACCTTTAGAAATGAGACAAACAGACCTTTGACTGAGCATAATAGGGTTTTGTTCTTATGAATAATATGGTATTTAACATTTTCTTGAGCTCTGAATTGAAAGGAGAATATGATCATTGGCGTTTTAAAACTACTTTGAGTAACAACTCTGAATCTATATTTTTAATATTCACTGAATTCAAGTGTAATCTTTTTTGTTCTCATTCAGGACTGGGATTGTGCTTATTAAAAATGAAAAGAAGGCTTTTTATCAACTTCAGTAAAAGGCCTGAAATTCAGTTTGAAGTGACATGTATAATTGTCAGTCAAATATATGAACTGAATGTGAAAAACTAAAAAGAGGTCAATTCTTTTTCCATACAATTTAGCAGTAGAAATAAAACAGGTACTACTCCTGTAACTAGGCAAATTACATCCATTTACATGTCAAAGTAACTTTAAAGATACATTATACCAAATAGTGAATGTAGAATCAGGCTACCAACAAAACACACTTACCTCTCTACCTAACAGAAAACACAAGCATCACTTCATTACCCCGCAATCTGAAACTAATCACAAAATGATGGAAAAACACTAGAGAAGAAATTATGGAAAAAATAATGGAGAAATTGATGATGTTGGAATACTAAATTTACTGCAAAATTCATTAACAGTAATATTTAATACATGGGGTTTTCAATTTCCAGAAGAAGGCTTGTCAGAATGATCTCAAAGTTAGAAGTATGATTGAAAATTGTTTTGCCATTAACAATACCCCTACTTAAAGGAAAATAAAGCCTATTTTGTAAGAACAGTAAGACTTTTCAAAAAACAATGCAACACTGCTTAAGGGAAAAATGTAGGTATGCAACAAAAATCTCTCTCACTTGATACTGCATGTTCACTTTACTGCAATATGAAGCAAGTCTTGTCTTACGCAGCTGTATTTATCACAGAAAGGCATTAGAGGCATCCCTACAATGCTCAGTCTCATTTTAAGACCTTTTCTTTTAATTGCTAACTTTCTAAAGGCAGTATCATGAACAGTAGGCAGTAATGGATTCTTCTGTTTCTGCAGACCACTATTTTTTAAGATCCATCCTCCTGTCAGATATTAACTCCTTGACTGTGGAGGTGGCTCTGGCCAAACTAACGCCAAGGGATACCCCCTTAGGGAATGAATGTCCACCAGAGCCCTGGGAAGATTGATGGTACGTCCCAGGGAACCCCTGGTGATGGAGTTGGTAGTACCCCGAGGGGATGGTTCCCAGCCTTTCGGCTCCTCCCATGCGCAACCCTAATAAGGAAAAGGTTCTAGAATGTTCAGCATTGTCTGGTCAGTTGGTTTGAAGTCATTAGTTCCTTGAGTTACATGTTCCTCCTATGTTGTAATGTCATTTGGTATTGTGTATGTCAATCTCCTGGAAGTTTACCCTGGTTGGCCCTGAGGGCTAAACCACGCCCTTCCCTGTGACCCTTAAAACCTGCTGCACAGAGCTCCTCGGGGCTCTTGTGTACTGCCCCTGTGTGCTGTCCTCAACCCTTCAATAAACCTTCGTTATCCTGCCACAAGAGTCTGCGTCTTCTCTGAGACACCTTCAACTCCTCCTGCTCTACAACGACTCGTGCCTCAGCCACATTGCAGGCCAGGGACTTGGAGCCGAACCAGCCAGGGCCCGCCTGGGTTGGGGGTCCTCTGCGGTTACACGTTGACTATTTTAAATCTCATTAAAAGCATTTTGGCCTCCTCAGTTAACACTAAAGAACAGTATTTTAGAAAGAATTATATAGACATTATTAAACTAACTGTGCACACAATTTCAAAGTGTCACTATTTAAGCCTTCTTTTAGAATAGTATCATGCCTTATGTTATGATCATTATTATAATGCCAATTATTTTAATCTATTGGTTTAATGTCTGAATACACTTGTACTATAGTACAGACTTGTACTATAAACTTTTTCCAAGTTGCATGGAAAGTGTTTTTTAGCTACTTCTGGAAAACTATTATTCTAAAAGTGAAATGCAAAGGTATTTTTCTGGTAGCGATCTGCTTTTTTCTACTCACTCGCCAGTCAGTAAGACCCATTTCCAGTTAAAAAGTTAATTCTCATGGCAAGCTCTTCTCTGAAGTTTCAAGAAGAGATATTGAACAGGATGGAGAGCAAAAAAAACCCACAATATGATATTAACTATAAAAGCACCTTTGTGATTTAAAAGTATTTCATTAAAATTTTCTTAGCTAAATGATCCACAGTTCTGGGTTTGATTGTAATGTAATACTTTAGCGTCTAGAGTACATAGCAGTAATTACTAAGGTAGTATTTACTGTCATGTGACAGTTCGAGGTAATTACTAAAAATATTTTAAAACTATCAAAGTTTAATTAAGCCATGCCTGTGTGCTTTTACATGGCAGTATTGCTTCTGACAACTGATTTGGCATGTCTTTGTGATATATACATCAATTAAAATGGATTAATATAAAATGATAACAAAATCCAAAGAATCATAAATATGTCCTATAAAACTTCTAGCATAATTAAGGTATTTTTTTCAGTACTCATGTTTAAATTGCATTTCTACTAATTCTAGGGGACTAGAACTACAGAAAAATAAAATTACATCTCTTCAATGCCTTGCACAAAGTTATATTTCCTGTCTCTCCTAAATTCACTAATGCATAGCAAAATTGCATTAGATTTCCATCATACCAGTATCCCATGGTGTCTTCCACTCAACTGACATAGTCAGACTTTTATTTTTAAAATTTTAAGTAAGATAAGCACAAACTTCCACTGAAATCATACAAAAATAAATCCTCAAGAATCAAGTTAATCATCATCAGAAACTTTTACTATTACTTTCTATAACTTTTTGGCATTAATTTTAATCAATTTCTTACATTCCAGCCAAGACACTTGCCCAACTTTTCTTATCTAAGGTTTTTTTTTTGCATTAGCAATACCCTCCAACTTTGTAATGCTTTTACTCTCACAAAGACTTGCAAATACATCAAGAGAAAGGAAACAAAATATAAAAGCAAGAACAAAAAAGGTGGCATTGGTATTAGACTGAAATGAAGAGTAAAAATAATGTTACTGTAACAGTGAGAAAATTATGAAGTAAATGGTTAGCAACATAAAATATGTAATTACTCATTTTATTCATTACCTGTAGAATATCTTTCATAGGCTCATTTACATAATATATGAGTAATACTCACTAGCCTTCAGAGATATTAGGGTCCCTTATTCCTCATACCTTAAGTGTCATTGAGACAGGCAGATAGCAAACTGATGCTGCTCCCTGATTCATAAGTAATTCTGTCACTAAAGACCATAGGATACTGTTCTAATCTCAGTATGTTTTTCAGGATACTTTGAAAGTTAAGTGCCTCTTGTTCCAAAAATGAAATATGCCAGCTGATTCTTGTGGGAATAAGTTGTCAGAGATGCCATGAGACCAGCTGAATTTCATATATCCCAAAAGTTTCTGACAAGCAGAATAAATTAACTAAGTCAGAGTGCCCAGCTAAAGCGACCTGTAGATTATTTTCTGGAGTCTAGTTCATATCTGAAGTGACTTCATATAGCCGAATATGGCTCACTTTTGTCTTACAGTAATACACTGTTAAAACAAATAAAATCAGATTTTCTTTACGCTTACTTCAAGTAAAACCTGATGCAAGCTTATTTGCTAAAATAATTTATTGATAAAATAAAGAGCAATTGAGCTTGTCTTACTCTAGCTGAGTGAAAAAACATTACACTAATAAAGGTCTTATAGATGATATATAAGTCATCAAAAACGAATACCAATTAAAGCTCTATAATGCACCATACCACTATGTACTTTATAAATGTTACTTACTTTAAATAAATTCTAATTGATACACTAGTAATGCAAATACACTAGTCTTAATTTTATTCTCTCTCCAATTGTAATATCCTTTATGACTATTGATATCTTCAAAGAAATTAATGATCTAAAAACTAAGACAACTGTACTTAAAATATTTTTCATATATGTTTTTATTATAAATTTCACGATCTAGTGAGGCTAGAAAATATTTTAATACATTGCAACATAGCTGTGGTTATCTAACAACAGAAAGCCCTTATTCCTACCTGCCACAATTGTTGGACTTTTTGATATAGGAATTATTTCTTCCTATCTTGAGGAAGATATTCTGTCAGTGAAGGACAGAGATTCCTTTCATAGAGAGAAAAATTTTAAATACTCCATTTACTCCTACTCCTGTATTTGTCTCAAAATAAGAAGTAACGACTTGAAGATGCACAAAAGCAGGGACAAAATAACTGGTTTCACTAGTGGGCTAATTCACAGATGAGGTTACTGTATGTGCATCACATGCAGAGATTTTCATAAGATTTTCAAGTTAAAATCATGGCCATAATCAAATAATATTTTCATTTCTATTACATCAAATGAGGAACTGTGGCTAGGCAAAGTGATTGCTTCCACTTTTTGTTAGACAAATACAATGCATGAGACTGAGCTATCAACAGGGTTATCTAATTAAGTTTAAGATATCCAGGTGTTTGGCATATGACCTAGATGGCTTTAATTTGGTGAACTACTGGAAAATCAAAGGAAAAGATTAAACAAAGGCTTACCATACAAAAGCACAAGTATTTAAGACACATTAGACTCAATCAAAGGAAGTAAAAAGCTTTTAAGACACTCCCTGAACAATTTTGTTAATGGAGGGAACTGAAGGGACTGAATAGTATCAAGGCCTGCACGAACATAATTCCAAAAGATGACTAAAACAATCTAGCTGCCTGACACACTCTATGAGGTCTCACTTCCTCTATCTCTCTCCATCTCCATGTTTGGATTTGCACTCTCTCTGTCCCGCTTGCTCTGGTCTTGTCTTATCCCTTGCTGAGTAATTCAGCTCACCAAACCAACAGAACACTACATCCACTGTTGGTTTAGTGAGCAACAGGTTTAGTGTCTCAGGTCTGGCTGAGCAGTTGGACTTACCCAAGGGAAACTGCAGCAGCCAGCAGGGACAAATTATCATTTTGGCAGCAGCAGCTAATTTCTTGGCTCAATCATTTCATGAAGCACTATAGATCATACTTTCTCCAGAGAAGTCTACAAATCTGGGCATGGTTGAAAGTAGCTGTTCCATGAACCTTAATGAGAGGCTTGTGCACAACTGGATCACACATAATTCAAAATATGACAGAATCCCTACCAGACTAGTTAAAGGGCACACCAAAAAGTTCCTATTAATTGCCACCAAGGCCTCCACACAGCCAAATCACACAATTACTATCATGTGTTTTAAGACAACTGATAATGAAAGATGTACAGCAACTTGGGCAATGCATCATTTTGTGGTATAAAGGTGACAAAAGAATCAAAGTTTTACTATTAGTGACAAACTATAAGATCATATGAAACAAGCACCAATACAACCCTAAGCCTAACGCTGAGATCTCACAAAATATCAGTGCTTAAAACTGTCTAGCCAAAACCTGATATATTCAGTAAAAATCTGTGCACCAACTTCATCAAATCTTTTGGCAACAAATATATATTTTGTATACTGAAATATCCTTCTAATAAAAGGGCCTTTGGACAAAGTGCTGACTTGTCCAAATGACAGAAAAAGACCAAATAAAACTCTAGAAGACATACATACAAACATCAGTGGTCCAAAACAACTCCTATTTACTTTATGGTTTGTGCTTTTTCACATGTCAGCTCAATAAAAGGGATTTATTCTCTAGGTTTTCTGAATAGGTAATACCTTTGTACTTAAAACATGACTTCTGTCAAAGCAAGGTTTCCCTGAAGTCACACAGACAGGTGATCCGTTCACACCAACTGAATCTACAAGAAAAAAATAGTTCCTCAAATGTTGCCTAGGGTACTGAAACTAGGCTATTATATTCAGTATAGTACTTATTTATGGACAAATTAATATAAGGATTTTTTACTAGGAAAATATAGACTCATGTAATAGAATGTTTGAAATAAAATTTGGAATGGATATTAATACACAAAGAAAAACTGTCCTGCCCTCAAAGTTTCATTGCCAAAAGATTAACCTTCATTTGACATTATGTATATGCTGCTAATATTTCTTCATAGAAAGAAAAAAATAAGGTAATAAAAATGTATTAATTTTTAGTCGTTTATTTACATTAGCCCAAGTACAACTTAATAAAGGCAGATTTAAAATATGCAGTATTTGGAGGAGATGTCAAAATTCCCATTCACTTCCATAAAATTAAGTTGGGGAATGAGGTCAGTAATAATAAGACAACTTAAGAAACTTCATTACTTTTCTCGACATGGATAATGGCACTGCTAGCAAGGCAAACAACAGTGTGTTTATTTTTCTAACATTCCATCTACTTGCCTGAAAAACAGGTTGCAACACGATCGCCACAAAAGGAAAGTCAGCATATTTTGAAACAGTTGCATTTTATCCAGTGAAAGTATGAGCAAAAGGGATGTATTCTTATTCTTTGGACTAAATCTATTAAAAGAATGCTAAAGAGAACTGAGCACGCAGATCATCTGGAGAATTCAAAACTTAAAGTGATTAATTAGACCTTATTTTGTCTCAAGCAGATTTACGGAGGTTTTTTCAACTTAGCCCCATTGTTTGTAATTACCAAAATCACACCTCCATTGGCTGGCCTGCGTTGCTTCATGCATGAACAGCAATCTGATTGAGCACTCTTGTTAGGATTCCATTCGTCATTGTAATTAGCCATAATCATAGCCTTCCTGGGTGCATGAGAATGTGCAAACGACCGATTCACAACCCCAACCTATTTGAATATGAATCTTCTCAGTGAGTAGCAATAAAATAGTGGAAACAAAGCAGCTTCTCTAGGGAATTTTGTAAAGCATCCCTGTCTCTGATTCACCCCCCTTAAAAATGTTCCCTTTTTAGTATTTGAATTCTGTTTGCTAAAACAAGGCTTGCTTAATGAAGACAATGGCTTATTATTTCTTTAAGTGGCACAGCGGGGCCCAAGTATTACAGGCGCAGTTCTTTCAGCCCCTGCCAAGGACACAGGGAACAAAGGGGCAGGCAGTGACGCCGGGCAAATAGACCCCTCCTCACACGGCACTCCGTGAGCACTTTCCCCAGAGCAGGACCCAGGTCTCGCCCATTCTGGAACTCAAAGACAGGCTCTTTTTCTCGCCTTTGCTGTCAGCGACTCGCCCAGCGCCCAGCCCCGGGGCAGCCGCATTGCCAGTGAGCCACCTAACGGTGACAGCGCGGCTGCTGCTCCTGCCGCCCGGCCGAGCCCGCGGGCACGGACAAGGCTGCTCGCTGCCACGGCACACGCACTCTGAGCCGGGAACACAGGCGTTTGACGGCAGTACCCCTGGCACAGTGATACAGTTAATTTTTTAACATATTTAGCAATATCTCGGTAAGAAGAAGTCTCAGAGGTGCACTAAATGTCAAATAAAAATTATTACTGAAGTTGCCATATAACTGGCTTGGAATGAAATTCTGACTTGTACGATCCCCAAACCAGCCTTTCTTGTATAATGATTACGAATTGATCTTTTTGTTGTTATTTACTGAGGAAATAATAACATGAAAATAGAGCGTGGGATACCATAGCATACATGCATGCAATTTTGTTAATATTTAATTTTAAAATTATAGTCCTTTTATGCAACATGTTACACTAGTTTGTTTTCTTGCTACAATTTCTTGTTTCCAGAGCCTTCAATTTAATAGAGCAGCTATGCAATGGTATTTTATTCATGCAAATATTTTATTCAACTATTAGTAAAAATATTATTAATAATAATAATAAACTATAGATTAACTAAAGATTTAAGAGGAAAGTCCCTTGAAATGATCATAAAACTAAATTCACAATATTAAACTTAATTTCAATGGAAGATAAAGACAAAGTATTTATTATATGTAGGTCTCTACATATATGGGAGAAATGGCAGGTCCAAATATTTCACACTTACAGTCTTGAGTCAGCAATAGTTAATTCTTGTAATTAGGAGCTTTTCTCCCTAACAAGTCTAACGCCTTCATGAAAAAAACAGGAAGCTCAGGATTTATTGCAACTAATAAATGGGATAATTACTGGATCACATATTAAATGATTTTGTAGATTGATCTTCACTGATTTAGAAACTTTCCTAAATGTGGGGGTGGGAGGGTTGACACTTGTACTATCTCTGGGGAAACAACTACTTTCAGCGTGGAGCTATGCTTTCTGGGTGACTGGGGAAGTCTGTGGTCAGATCACCTTGAAGAAATTGCAGCATGGAAGAGATGCAAATTAAATCCTGCCTAAAGTTGCTCTGCCATGCTAGCACAGAAAATAGTTCCATAGCAACCATTTCCCTGTCAACCCTTACAGTCCTTGCTGAAGAATCTTTCTCAGATGCTGAAAAAACAGTAATGTTTTAATTAGAATAGCAAATACTTTTAAAGTAACAATGTTCAGCAGTATGCAACATAAAGGCATCTAGTAACACAGAAGCTTTTGTCCTCTCAGGCTTCTCCATTACTTTAGAACAAACAAATCAGGGAAGAAAATAGGACAAATGTAAAGTTTTGTGATGGTAGATGTGGCACTCCTGTTTCATCCCTTTGGGTACATCTTGATGTGATGCTGCAAACTCTCTGCATGGGTATTTATATTCTGTATCATCAGTGGGAACCTAACAAGATTGCAGGATCATCTCCCCTTCAGCAAAGAACCATGCTGAATAATCCCCTTAATATGCAAAACATTTAATTAAGACAGGCAGTTCAGAGAAGTGTTGCTACTTTGGGTTCAGTTTTGTTGATCAATTGAAGAAAACAAGTTTCCGATACTTCTACAGAATGTCTCTTCAGTAACTTTTTTGTAAAGGAAATAGGTGATTCTTCTCAGGTCAATGAAACGTATGTCCCTCATTACTATTTAATTTAGATTTTAGGACTTTAACCTCCATATTTGACTGATGTTTTGTCAAGCCACTAGAGAAAAAACTCTTTAAATTCTTTATATCAGTACATGTAAGAACATACTCCACTAAAACGAAAAGGTGGTAAGTGGAAGAAAATCTTTTAGCTCATTACATAACACATAAATTGTTAAATTATAGCAATATGGAATAAGATATAAAGTATTGATGAATGATCATTTAATTAAAACATGTTCCATATAGATTTTTCACTACAATATTCTGCCAAAATATTTTCATCATTTTCTGCATTAGAAGTCATCAAAATATGAAGAATGAATGATTGCACCTCTCCCATGCAATCTATATAAAAACTGTGTAGGGTGGAATTTGCATATTCCATTCAGAAAGTAACCATTAAACAAAAAATCTTGGCATCATTTGTGAACACCTTGGAAAAGAGTATCTTAAACTTATGTTTCTTTCTGTGAAGAAGTTAAAGGATTCTTCCTATCTATGCCCTATGCTCAACTTTGCTCAGAAAGATATTTTTTATGAGTTATATGACAAATCCTCTTCTCTCCAAATTTTTAAATTCTGCTGCAGTGGATGTCAGCTTGTTAAGAAAGTTTCTGCTGTCTTAATTTTTTTTTCTTTATGTAGATGATAGATTTTACTCTACTACTTTTTTCTCCACCAGTGTGTGGCAACTGAATATTTCTGCAATTAAATGTTTCAGTTGCTATTAAAAGCTTTTCTGTAAAGTTTATTAACAAAGACTAAGGTAAAATGAAATTTAGATAACTTCATTAGTCTGTAATATTTCTTGTATAAATCCAGCAGCCTTTTCTGAAAAACAGAATAAAGACGATATTCTGAGATAGCAATGAAATGTGTTTTTTTATATAATTACATGTATTTATACAATTATAAAAATGGTATATAAATATGTATATTTATATAATTTTATAGATGTATTTTTATATAAGTACATACATATACATAAATATTTATATTTATGTTTCATTATTTGAGTCTCTTCTCAGCTGCAACTATTCCAGACAAACTGTTCCCTCAAACCACGGATTTCATGGGATTTTACTTATGACCTATACTTTTGAGTAGCCCTCTGGTTGCATAAACACAATGCTGTGCTGTTTACTTTGTACTCTGAGTTCCATAAAAATGAGATTTTGTACAAATTTTATTTTTTGTCACATACTAATATCAGATTTTAACTAGCTCATTTTCTGTGGGGTCTCCACATGGCAGTGCACTTCACTGACCTGTGTATACAAGGAATAGTGATTAATCTTAGATCAGAGTCACACACAGTTGCAGTTAGAGCAGAATACTTGATTTTAAGTTTGCCACCTCCAGCATGATTCAAGACAGAAATCTAGATAAATGTAGATAAAGTATTTCCATTTCTTGCTAAAATGCAAGCAATTGTGAATAACTAGTCATTAACAAAAGTACTGTTCTTGATTCTATTGAAATAAAAAAGGAAAACATTCTTACTGTTATCATGGGAATAAAATTAGGCTACAAAATATTTAAAGGCACAGAGAACAGCCGCATACTGAAAGGTACTTTATTTAGTACATGTTGATGCATAAGGTTTCACAGCTCTATGAAAAACTTCAGATATAACAAATAGTCTTTTAATAGAGATGGAAACTTTCAATTTTAGGTCTTGATTTTTTTCTTATTAAGAGGCAGGAGGTTTTACTTTTTATTTTTATTTGGTTTTCCTTAAACAAGACAACCCTGTCTTCATCTCTGCAGAAATACTATTTTTTCTTCAAAATTTATCTAACAAATTCAGTATGCTAGAATGAAGTAACGAATAGTTAAATATGGCATTAAAAAAGAAACTTGTTTTAACTTTCATTCTAGTAGACTTTTAATTTGTTTCTGCAGTGCACAGACTAGGATAGAAAATATTATGTATTTATCTTTAGGATTGCATAAAAACAGGTAGGCAGCTAAATAGTGTAGTCAAAAATTACAGGACAGTTCTGAAGTTGCATCGTTGAGTACTTGTTACATTTGCTACACATCTAAAATATGATCTCTTGATTTTTAGAAAGATGTCATAAAGTTTTTAGCTATAGAATCAACCTTCCTGCTCTCAACAGGGATGATTTACACATTCTATGGAAAGATCCTATCAGAGACGATATATGGTGTAGATTTGTTCGCAGTTTGTCTACAAAATCTTTGCTTCTTTGGCTAAAGAGGCTAAAAGGTGTGTTCTTCCTAGGAAAGAAGAATTTCAGGAAAAGAAAGAATAATTGAAAGATGCATTGGAGGGCTCTGGATGTCCCCTTTCTGTCTCTTGAGAAAAAGGGAACATCTAAGGCCATTGAGTATTTTACTTTAAATTTTCTCTATGTCTACTCCTTGTTTTTCAGGCACCATACTTCAGAGACCTGGATTTGATTTGTAGAATTGCCAAGTAGAAAAATAAAGAAGATTTGGTTTGATTTCTGTCTGGAAACTACATTTTCTGGGTTTTTAGCTGGAGTATTTGTTTCATTTTACTGAAATAGTATACTTTGAATCTAGGCAATTTTAAACCATTTAATTTAAAGAACTGAAGAACAGTTTCCAAAGTCTTTCAATTAGAGCCCTCATAAAAATTGTATAAGTCAGCTTGAGCTGAACAGAAATAAATAAATAAAATTAAGTAATCTGAATAGTCAGGTCTTGGAATAAAATTACCAGCTTCTAATTAATCACTAAATTATTAAAATAATTATCAGTATTAGGTTACAGTTAGAAATCTAATATAAAGTCTCCCTCTGTGACCTTTCTCTTTATCTGCAAGACAGGTTTAATAGCATAAACTGTGTAAAACAAACTGATGAACATTTATGAGGTGATCTGATATAACACTGAATCCACTATAAAAAAGCACAGATTATAAAGATATAAACCAAAATACTCTTCATGCAATGTTCCTAGAGACCACTGATTAGATATTTTATCTTTTAAAATTGCACACATGTATAAAATGGATTTATACATGTCTTTATATATGTCTACATTTATACAGATGTCTTCCCTCTGTCATTCCCTCTGCTTTGTCATCTACTGCCAGGGCTCACATTCCTTTCAGTTGTACCAGCACAAACATCTCTGTGGCTACTGTCAGGCTACTGTAATGACCCAAATAAAAACAAAACTAAGAGAAAAAAATACCCCACAAACCCAAAACCAAAACAAACCCATCACAAATGCATTTTTTACTAGTTTTAAGATCTACCATTATAGTGATCTGATTAATAGAATGAAACCTAAGTGCAACCAAAGGAGCACTGAACTGTGGCACAGGACATGAAAAAACAGATGAAACTTCTTTAATCTGGTTCTGATGCAACAGCAAGTGTTCATGTAGTTCTATCCCAAGTGAACTATTCATCCTGCATATTAGATCAAGTCAGATCCTAAGGGAAACATATATGATTCTGTAGTAAAAGAGCACAATAATGAATCAAAGTATAGTTTTTGTTGATTGTGATGTATGGCATTTCCTAGCTTGTTAAAAAAGCAAATGAAAATTTAAGATTTATATGGCATAATACCAGCACAAAAAACATTTATTGGCAGAGACAGAACATGTAATCCAAAACTGTGACCATTTCAGCATTAATAAGGATATGCTGTTGGTCACCATTCTTGGGAATGGAAGAACAGAACACCCAAACACAAAAATGTTCCCAGAAATCCAGTGGTATCATCAGAACATACAGACTCAAAAGTCCTGAATACCACCATTACTTTACCCTACTTTTTCCAGCCCAGTATCTCCATTTGAGAAGACATTTTTTTAAAAACACTAGATATTCTTGCAAATAACACTACACACAAGTAAAAGGAGCTAAAATGTTACCAGCTTTAACAATTATGCTCAGGTATCACTCATTAAGGGCAGTTGGATTTATATTCGCTATTCTGGTCTTGCCTTAGTACAGAAACAAACTGCAGTCAAAGGAGTGCACATGTATCGATAAATACTGCACATGGTAAAGATGTGGTTTTAAGTTAAAGGAATGTTAAGAATATAATAGAATTAATTAAGTCTGTTAACACATTTGCTGTACAATTATTTTTGTGCCCCTCTTTCTTTACCTATAAAACACCTATATTTCAGAAGCACAGGGAAGTCTTATTCATTGAGCAGCAGTATGTAATGACATTTTCAAAAGAAAGTTAATACAGAAATACAAAATAATAGGCTCACCCATCTAATTTCATAGAATCACAAAATAATTTACTTTGGAAGAGGCCTCTGGAGATTATCTCATTCAATTCCCTGCCCCAAACATAGATAACTATTTTTCTGCTATCCAGCTGAAATTTCCTTTATTGAGAATTATGACTTTATGCCTTTTTGCTTTCTGTTGAGCACCACGGAAAAGTGCCTGGCTCTGTCTCCTCCATAACACCCCTTTAGGCACTGGAAGATTGCCATTAGATCTCAATTAGCCTTCTCTTGCCTAGGCTAACCCAACCAATAAAATTAAGAGGAGATTCTGGAATAAACTCACAAACTAAACCAGATGGGTGATGTCGCTGTAGAGCCGCTAGCAGAGAGAAAAGACCCTCCAGAAGTTGTGTCGATCAAAGAGGTTTATTTTTTTATTTTTCCAACTTATATAGACTTTTCAAAGGTCACTCAGATTGGTCAGTTCGAAACCTCCCCCTGAGCCTATTGGCCAGGCCCAAACTGCGCACATCTCGAGAAACCATTTTAATAACATCCAAACTTTATCTTTGTTTATAAAAACACAGGAAAATTCTCACGGGAAAGGTCTGTGCCAGCCACAGGGTGGGAGTTTGAAAGGATTGCAGAGAGGTTAATGTGCTAGAAACCATTCATGCAGTAATTAAAAGCAACAACTGGCCCAAAGATCTGATGACCAAGAAAAGTAATAACCTCCCAGAAATTATAAAACAATAGTTATTACATCCCTAGTTGGTAATAACATTGGAACTTAAAAAAAACCTGTACCAAACCAAAAAGATAAGATGAGCATTGTACAGGATATAGATCCAACACTTTTTGCTAAGGAGGAATAAATGGTTCGAACATATTTAAATTCTTGAAATATCAATAAAGTTGTAGGGAACTGAGGAAATATGTGATATTGTAAGCTGCGCCTTAATAGAAGGTGTTTCCTTAGGAGGTCTTGAAAATGACTTTGTGATTGTTCTTCATAAAAAAGTAGCATTTATTGGAGAATAGGCTAAACATTTCTATGAGAAAAAAAACACACATTTAAAGTTAGAAATAAATATGAGTAAAAAGTCAGTTAGAACAATATATCTGGTCCACTAAATCCGTGATTTAGAAAGATTGACTTGAATTTACAAAGAAAGAACCTAATTTTTTAAAAACTTCACCAAGTATTTTAAAGTATTCTGAAACAAATACTCACCAAATGTGACTATGTATTGATGAGCAACTGTAAATAATTCCATACAGGCACACATTATTTCTTGGTATGTCCTAGGTAAGCCATGGAAGTTTCTACTGGTTTAGTGAAATTTTAAATGTATGGTAGGATATGGAGGACCTGAATCAAATAATTTTCATATGACATCATATCAGATCAGACATGAATACTTCTAAAAAACCATTTGGAAACAAAAGGCAGTAGTTTTTATCTAGACAATATCTTAGAAGCTTGTCCTGTTATACCACCAATTTCATAATCCGCAGGTGAGAATGTGGATATAAGCAAAGATATTTCTTAGCTGATAGGAAAATACTGTTTTAAACATAGAAACTTAGAAAAACCATTCCAATATTCTTGTGCACATTATCCCCTACTCTGTGTAAGGATAGAATAGTTTTGACTTCCTTACAGAAGTAACAGCAGTATAAAAGGCTGCAACTTTATAATGAAATATACATGGGTACAGAATTAATTATTAAAGCAGAGAAAACATGCCTCACTCTGAGAGAACTCACTTTCACATTCTAAGGCTTATCAACAAACCTCTTTGATAAAATAAAAGATTAAGAGGAACAGCACCATTCTAGCAGTCCCAACGTGTATTTGCTACCTTTAAATTTTCATCACATAACCCAATGCTAACCAGTAACCAGAATTTTGAACTACAGCTAGTGTAAATCTAAAAATTAAGTCTATTCTTGAAAGATTATTCTAAACTGATAGTCACCGTATTAGATTATATCACCACATTAGGTTATGTTTAAAAAACCTAGACTTATAATCTAGTATTCTTAAGGCATAAATAAACAATTACCTGGGGAAAAGGAATGGGGCTGAAGCTCCTGCTCTCTGTGATTGTTAGTACTGATGGTTACTAGTTTTATCTAAGTAATGCATCAGGAAGTGGTCAGGCAGTAGACTAGATTATTATGGTATGTCCCTTCCAACTGAAATATTCTGTTCTATTCTATTCTATTCTATTCTATTCTATTCTATTCTATTCTATTCTATTCTATTCTAATACTGAAAGGAGTAAAGTAGTCCTAATAAAAATGGAATACAAATTTCCAAACAAATGTACACTATGCCCTTTTTAATCAATTTATAGTTGCTTGTGTTTTCACCCAAACTGCTGCACAGGAACAGAAGGTTAGATTTTGGAAGAGACATAAAAAGGACTGCAGTTGTCACCTGGTTAGTATGTGGTTTAGCTTTTGTTGTTTTGGGTTGTTTGGGGTTTTTTTTTAGCAAGCTTTTGAATTGATCTGTGAACATATTAAATAAAAAAAATCATATTAAGGTGAGTTAATGCATTTTGTCTTTCACACTATGGAAGCACAAGGTAAGCAACAACTCAAAGCAAACTTTAATTCACCTGAGGTCAAGTGCAAAATTGGCACTCTAGCCCAAGCTTTGTTAAAAGGAATGTTCTGCCTCAGACATGGGCTTTATCCAGGGCCCCTGTCTACCACTTTAGGAATAATAAGAGCAGCAAGGTTCCAATGCTGTTATTAAATGGCAAGGGAAAGTAAGGGTCTCCCATCCAAACTGGCCTTTTTAAGAGCCTGAAAGGAAAAGATAAGAAGCACAGAATGGGAACATCACTTACTGTACAGGCTCATATAGGTATTTATGATTCTGAAGTGTACCACCACTGGCTTCTGACCCTAGCAGAATTTGTTTGGATATGAAGAGAACAGAGCAAAATTGAATGTGCTACTTTTTGAAAGCAGAACTGTACTTCAATGCACTTAGTCTTCATTATGAGACAAGATTCTCTACGTTAGAATAGAACTCATATTTCTAAGGAGATCTGCATTCAGACTGCAGTTTCGATTACACTGGAAGCAACACCCTTTTTAGCCTCATTATAGCCTGAGAAGATATTCATCTGAATATTCATATCTCTTTAAAGACCATCATTTGTGATTTGCATTTGTCTACCTTTTTGTAACAGTTCTTTAAATAAGGCGTGGATTTACCTGCATATATGAATATAAGATTAATTTGAAAACTTAGCAAATCAGTTCCAATGCATGAGATCTAAATTAACTACTTTTAAGTCTAATGTGCCAGTTAGATTATTGAGGGGTTTAATGCTGATATTCTAAATATAGAATTCTACCAGCTCCTACACCTATGTAGATTGTTTCATTGTAGGGAGATTATGTAGCTTTAAAATCAAAGTAAGACACATTTTTTGCATGGTATTGAACGAAGCCACAGTGGAGCACACTAGCAACCCACAGATCCTATCACTTAGTACAACTGCAGTATTTATAATTCCCCACAACTGTCTGTTTCCTGAGTGTTAATGTGCAAAGCTGAAAGCCAAGGGGAACTATCTCATTTAAATATTTAAGATATTTTACTTTTGCTCTGATAAACTACCACATGCTACTACTACTGTCAAAAATTCACAGTGTTATTTGAAATGTAAATATAGACTCAGTCTTCCTTTTTTTTTCATTAAAAAGCACAATTCAGTTACCTCAAGAGATATTTTATCAGACACTTTTAAATGAGCTGAATTTTTAAGGTCTTTAATGTCTTAAAAAGGCAATAATATTAATTTGAAACTAGCACTTCTTAAGGAAATTACACCATTATGACTGAAAACAAACAAATGGAAATATATTTTTCTCATTTTGGAGGTAGGTACATCTCACACCACTGCTACATAATGTTATCAAAAGTTTTGCTTCAGTGGGTTTGATCACAAGGCATTAGGTGCAAGCTTAAGTCTTTGCAGGAACATATCTCTTTCATGCCAAATTCATATTTCATCAAACCAACTTGTCAACAACATTCAAAGGAAGAGGGAATTTAGGGAAAGAAGAAAAAAGAAATCTAAAATTTAGGTCTTGCTGTTTTAGGACATTCTTATGAATCTTAATCAAAATTATTTCTGTCCAAGGACACACCTCATAAGAAAATATGTTAAAGGTATTCTTTACTTAAATCAGATTCTGCTAATCTATCCACATGAATAACTTCCCATGAAGACAAACTCTTTGCAGTTAAGCCAGAAGAGATAAAGATGAAAAAACTAAGATGGAAGAAAGTAAAAGGTCAATAAAAATAGATATTATTAGCAAAGAGATACAATTATACAATTATTTTGCAGAACAACAATGTGAGGAATGAGAACAGTGCTTAGGCCAGATCAGAACTTGGTAGCATAGTAGATGTGAACACAAATTTGATGTGAAACATTCATCAAGGCTAGTGATGAGAAAATGACACTGAAATGATTATGAATTAATTTATGCTTTGAAAGTAGTATAGGAAATGAAATGGAACGGAGGGAGATAAATTTGCCTCATGCTCATGCCTAATACATAGTGGACAACAAAAATGAAACAATGAAAAAGTAACAAAATATATACTGTTTGTCACACAACTGATGAGAACAGACATTCACAAAAAATACACTTCCAAAGTAGAGGCATTCATTGAATATGGTTTTAGATGAACTTTTCTCTATTAATTTTGCAGACATACAGTATGAAGTTTTCTTAAACATCTCACATTCTTCTTTACACAACTTATGATTTTATAAGCTGTATTATAATTGTTTAACAGATCTCTTCAACACTCTTACAGCAAAATAAGACATTTACAATTTGTATTTAATTGTCACAGATTCTTAGCATGCACAGTATATGAATACGCAGTATTTATGCTGGGTACTGACTTATATTTATACAAAAAAAAATTATCAGATGATTGTGGAAAGCTACAAAGTAATTTTTTTCTAACAGATGCTACAGATGCCTCAACAAGCAACAAGTTCATACTTGTAGAGGATGACTCTTCCTGCTACTCACATAAACTCTTATACTACACCTTTGCGTTTTTCAAGGTAAAATCTGCTGCAAGTATTCATATTGAAAGACTCTGTATAATTTCTACATTTCTTTCTTAAAAAAAGAATACAATTAACTCTATGCCATTTTTTATCTTAAGTGATATTAAAAAGTCAGAATATATAAGAAAAAGTAGTTGAAGCAATTATTCAGTATCTGAGCCTCAAAGCAGAATGCTCACAGTATATGACTACTAGAAATGAAAACATCAAACACACATTGATTTTTATGTTGTCAATTCCATTTGTTTTGTCACTTGCCAGAGAACTCTGCAATATTTGGGTAAAAGAGGAAGGCTGATAACTAATGGCCAGAGAACAAGTCATCCATTAATTGGACGGGGCTCGGAAATCACCTTCAGGGTAGATAGAGAAAATTCATCAGTGCTATGTTTGAGGCACCAAACAAAACTTTCTGACAAAACAACAAGATGCACTTTTAAAGACAGATGTTTCTGCTTGTAGCTTAAAGATTAAAGTGGAACAAGTCCAGGCATTTGAGGATGGCAACCTTCGTAACTAGGAAAAGTTTACTCTGGCTGAATATAACAAGTATAACAAGAAGTCTTGCTACTTCCTAAAACGCTTCCATCTTTAAGAAGAGAGGTATCTGCTTACCTGAAGGAGGAGGAGCAATTTGTTTTTGTCCTACACATCAATTTGCCAATTTCCAAACCTAACAACACCACTTGTGTCCCCTGGAGTTCATAGTAACGTGCATTGTCTTTATCCAAATACCTAGCAAATCATTGCCACATAGCAGCAGTCGACCTTTCTTTTCAATCTATGTACTTTTCAGGAGTTATAAATCAGTTGACTTTCAAGCTCGATGAGATGGCATATGCCCTGGTTTGAAGAACAGATGGAGGCTTGGGGGAAAATTGTTTCTGCAGGCTTACTACAAGCAGCACTGCTCTATAAAAGTGAACCATTCACACTAATTTTTCACATAAATTATACAGGCAGGGAGCACCAGCCCATTCAGCAGAAAATCTTTCATCTAGCTTTCAGAGGTCATTTAGCAAATTTAAATTAAAGTTATTTCTAATACATGGCTGAGTTTTCATTCCATACAGTTTCAAGAGATGGCAAATTACATCAAATAAAGGAATTACTTTAATTGTGTATTCAGGGAAAAAGGAACAGTAGATTAACTGCCACAACATCAATGTTTTCTAGAATCCTGGGATAAGTTGCAACTATTAATTAGTCACAGAGGAATCAATGAATGAAATATGGCTACTGTGTACTGTAGGAATCAGGTGAACTGTCACTATTCTTTGCAAGGCTTTTTTAGACTCCATCTCAACACTAATCCCCAGATTTAGCATTGATGTTGTTAAAAGAAAGGAGATCTCACACATTTAGGAAAACTTTACTTCTTAAGGAAAAACATATTATTCAGCAGTTAAGTAAATGGACATGTCATATTTTTTAAAAAATATGGTACATGATCTGAGCACAGAGAAAAGAAATGTTTCATTAAATTCATAAATTATAAATATTAAAGAAATGGAAAGCACAGGATTGTAAAAAACCTAAATCTAGAATTACATTTTAGTGAGCCAAAGTGGTAAGATTGCATTGAGTAACCTGTAATACATAATGTGACACAGCTCAGTGTTTCAACACAAATACTAATTTAAATGCAAAAGTAAAATCATCCAATGAGAACGTTGGTAATTACTGAAATTGTCATAATGATTTTTAATGGGATTTCTTAAAAACATAGTGTTTTGCTACAGGGTTGTGCAGTAGCATTTTGATAAGATTCTTTTTTTAATCTCTAGCATCTCACATTTCTTCTAAGACCTGCAAAGACACTTCCTCTTCAGATGTGAAAAGGAACTTCACAGAAAAGAGTAAAGTCATGAATGGTTTGTAGATTAGTATTAAAAAGTGAGCCAACAGAAAACACAGGGATAGGGCAACCACAAATTCTCTGGACAACCTGTTGCAGTGCCTCACCAGCCCCATAGAGAAGAAATTCTTCTATCTACACTTACTCTCTGTCAGTTTAAAGCCGTTCCCCCCTGTCCTGTCACTACATGCCCTTGTAAAATTTCTCTCCATCTCTCTTGTAGGCTCCCAGGTACTTAAATGTTACAATTAGGTCATCCTGAAACCTCCTCTTTTCCAGGCTGAAAAATCCTAATTGTCTTAGTTTTTATAGTTTACAGATGGTCAGGGTGTGGGGCCATCTTGGCTAGATCATGTTTTTGCCAAGAAAGGCTGGACAATATGATCATTGAGGTCCCCTTGTAACCTAGAATTCTATGATTCCATGATTCCATAATTCTATGACAGTTGATAAAAAATGGATTCCTGTGAGCATTATCAACTAAAAACTTAGTAGATTGTAGGAAAATTTGTAGTGTCATAGGGAGAAGAAGGGACAACATCATGAATGATATTTACATCTGGCAATAAGGATCCCATTTTATTGCAGTCAACGGAAATTTTTATGTTTTTTTTGCTAGAAAATACATTGCATTTATTCTCTCTTTGCATGACCTAGGGTGATAGAGTGGGCATATGTACAATACTTCATAACCTTTGCATGAGAAATTTAAAGGAGATTTCACGTAAATGAGAACCAGGTCATAGTCATTAAGATGTGCCTATTTCTTAGTATTATGCATTTTAAAAAACAAAACGAGAACAGTCTTGTGATGGCAATATTTAACAACCTCTAAAAAAAGGTCACATGCACATCAGCCAAGATAACACTTTTGATAGTGATTAGTTGGGTACTAATATCACAGTCACAAAGAATGATGAATGACATTTGTCTAAACACGACAGTTTATGCACAGTCTTTGCTTGTGCTTGCTTCAGTAAGCCACAGTATACAGATTATTAGTAACTCCCGACTCAAGATGATGCAACTGAGTTACTGTTGTTTTTAGTTTAAAGCGGAATACTTCTTTCTTGCTACCATGCCACACAGTTTGCTCTATTACCGTCTCCATAGAAAACTAAGGTTTTTTCTTTCCTTTAAAAAAAGATATTCTTTTCCAAACTATTCCTTTATACTGTATCTGTTAATATAATTGTGGGGTTTTTTTTCCCCACAGGCAGCATTTAAAATTTGCATCTCCAAGACTCTGCTTCTTTACCTCAGTTCATACTTCTAGCTTCTCTAAAATGTTATATATTATTTCTGGCTTAATAAATTCTTGCTTTCAGTTGCCTTTCTTCAGATCCACATTGCAATTTTTTTGTTATATCAACACACTTGTATTGGAGACAGGCTTATAAAGTATCACTGGAATGATTTTAAAAAGGAGCCCTCCTGGGAAAGACAAACAGAGGTCAATCGAAGCAGAAAACTAAACTACTGCCTAAAACACTAATGAAGACATTAAATAAAATATAAACTAACACTACTCTGTGTTGTACCGACTGTGTCTCTGCATGATATATGACCGATCCTCTTTCTACAAAATCTTGCAAAAAGATTTCGTTCTGCATGACAACACTTATGGGGGATTTACGTTTTCTTACAGTGTCCTCTCAACATCTTTTATTAAGAAGTTATTAAATAAAGTTCAACAAAAAAGGAAGCAGAAAAAATATGTCTATATCTGAAAATAAATTTTACAAAAGTATTATTTTTCACAGCAGATTGTTCTCTTTGCATTCAGATATCTGAGCTTGCAATTCCATGAACAGCTAAACTAATCTAGCTGTTCATCACTGCTGAAAGAAAAAGTTTTGAAATCCCTCAACTCTCTCATATTTTTCACTGTACTTCACTACCATTTCTCTCTTCTTTGCCAACACACATCATTAGCACTCATGGACTGTCATATAATCAAAGTTTCCAGGACTATGAACATGTTGCTTATCAAGAAAAAACACACCCACCTTCTTTTCCTGAGTTACTGAGATAAATTTACTCACAGAGGGCTCTGATAAGTGTCAGTGCCAGTGTCAAGTATGCTTTAGAAATAGAGAGTAGAAGAGGTGAAGTAAAGTTTAACCTCCCCCTGAAATGGCAATAAGCTTAAAACCCCTCAACTTCTTGAATTACACAAATTGCCAGATGACAATATAATAATGAGGTCATTCTGTAGGGTAAATGAGCTCCATACAATTACTTTTAATTAGTTTGGGGATTTGAACTTTGGAAAGTGCTACCTAAGTTCACTTGATACTACCTAGTGAATAACACAGAGTGTTTATTCATGTGGTTTAATGGCAAAAAAATGCTACAAAAATGAAAAATATGAAGATATTAATTGAAAGCCCTGCAACTGAAAACTTGTCTCCTCTCCAACTATATTGGTTGATATAAAAAAAGTATTTTCTCTTTCTTAAAACTTACCTCTCAAGCAAGCAAAAAAGACTGCTAGGAAAAGACAAAACCCAAACCTAATTATTTATAGAGAAAACCTCAAAACAAACTATAATACCTAAACGAACCAACCAAAACAAAACCAAAATCACCACCACAACAAATAAGCTTAATCACAGCAGTTCAGAATTCTGTGTAAACTAGTATACAACGTACTAATAAAAATTGTAGTTCTAAGGAATGTTCAAATTATTTGTAGTTCCTACTGCTAAAAACAACCTTCAGTAGTAGTTGTAAGGAGAAAGTGTATGCACATTCCAAGTTCATGATGTTGAAGGCAAATCACTTTCTTTCACTACTGCATTTACTTTCTGTCACAGAGAAGTAATTTTGTCACAATAGCTTTTACTAGCTCCTGTAATAAAAATTAACTGTGAAGGAAAGAGGAGATGAAGAGAAACTAAAATGGTAAAAGTAATATCCTTAGTGAACATAGATACTCTGGAAAAAAACCTCAGAAACCCCTAAAGATGGAAATCATGTTCATGTTGACATTTTGCTTGAAAAGTTTGAGTTTCTGAATTTGGTTTTCATGTCTCTGAAATGGCTACAATTCTTTTGAAGAATAGAAGCTTTTTTTACTCCAGCATAATGACTTTCATAATTAACTCCACTCCATAAAAAATAATTTTTCAAACATTCTGATGACTTTCTGTATGATACAGAGAGACTGCATTTCAAACACATACTTTATAATTCAGAAATACTTTCTTCATTTTATCAACTTTCTTAGAAAAAGGTTTAATTGCATTCTGACCTTTTTTAATTTAGTATCGTATATTTAAAAATGGAAGTCCTTTTCAGACCTGAACTATGAGCTTTTATTATTCATAGCTTGGTATGAGATTGTGCAATAGAATGTATTAATATATTTTGGAAAAAATTGCAATATATGTTAGCTGAAAATGAACTTTGGGATCCCACAAAAGTAGTCAAAAGACTTATAAATATTTTAGCACATTCTTTTCATATAAAGATCACTTTCTAGTATTATCTAATTCTAAATTAATAATAATTTATGTTCCCAAATTTTATGTTTAGTACACATTAGAAAGATATTTTCAAACCATACCATTATTACTCATTCTCTCTTAGTGGACAAAATCAAATGCTTCATATTTGGAAAGACCCTTGAACATCTGCTTAATAACTCAACCAAAGAAGTTGTTTATTTCTAGATCTTAAAAACTACTTTATAAAAGAAATATAAGCATTAAATATTTGCAGAAATTGTAAGGCACTGATATATAATACAATTCTATTTATGACCTCCAAGGAAAAATAAAAACAAAGGCTTCAAATTAGATATAAAAATGCTACATTGAGTGTATGCCTTTTAGCAAAGAATTCACTGACTGTTATGGCAATGAAAAGTCCGGAATTCACTTCGAAATTATTTTTTTTGTTTAATTGTAATCAAAGCCAGAAATTTGTGTAGTGAGTTATGCCTTGTTTTTACAGGGATAATTAACAAGTCATTCTCTATATTCACTTTCGAAAAAGACAAAAGGACAGCTTTTCCCTAGACTTGAAAACAAACACTAGGAACTCCAAGACAATCACGTCTTCTTCTTTTAGAAATAAATGTGACCATATCCTCTACAACCACATAATTTTGCTTCAGCATTATCAGAGCTTTTTTGATCCTTTTTTTTCCTTTGGGTGGTATTTTTTAAAATCAGGTTATATTTTCTGTTCTTGTATATAATATGTTGTAAACGTATATTATCCTTTCACATTTTTTCTTCCATTAGGTTGAAACAGGTTTATTTCAACTTGCAACAATAGTAAAACTCACCAACCAGAATGGCAGCATTACAGAAATATTCAAAGAAGTGCTTGTCTAAACTTAAAGACTTAGTCTGAGTATTCACAAAGAATACACATCTTTCTATAATGATGTTGTAGTGAGCTCTGATTTGCTTTGCTTTTTTTTGAAAAAAAAGACACCAAGGTAAACACCATGGTTTGTCTGCATAGTTGAGTCTTGTTTATGTTCAGGATTAATTTGGAGCAATAATGCCTTTTTCTAAATTTAGTGCATTTTGGAAAAAAATAAGCTAAGCGACAACAACTAAACACTATTATTTCATAATTAAATATTCAACACATGCAGTTATTCAGAAATAGTTCCTGAAGTTTAAATTTATATTTTATCGAGGTCTGCAACCATAGTTATATGCAGCCAGTCCTTACAGGAAATCAATAATGGGCATAAAATTAGAGATATGCAGAACTGTCACAATATCAAGGGTCATTTTTGTGCATTTTTTGGTACATATTAAAACAAATCATGCATATTAAACCAATTCAGATTCTCCTGTTCTTGTTGAAAATGACTGTCCACAGAATTAAAATATAATGAACAAGTGTTCAAAGTGTTTTCCAAAAATTAATGTCTGACAGCTACAGTTTTGTTTCAGCAATTATAAAAACAAACAAAGAAGCAAATAAAATACAGCTGTGTATTTGCACAGGAAAGAATAAGGAAAGAACAAATCCTATAGTATTTTCCTTTGTCAGTATTTTCAAAAATCAGATTTCTGAGACCCTCCTGCATTTTCTCTCATGCACCACTTGACAGACAAACTAACTAGAGTGAAACAAACCATGACATACATTATAACTAAACAGAGCAAAAAAAACTCCTCTCAAAATAAAACATTGCTATTGTGCAATTATAACAGGGTTAAAATATCACTGTTACCATTTATTTCTTCTTTTTATCCTTCTGCTCAATCATGACTCATGCAAATAAGTATAGTTCAGCCAAGCATTTACAGGGCACTTGCCTAGACACATTTCATTAGTAAAGTATCTTTTCAACTATCATGAATTTAAGTAGTACTGAGTAAAATATATTGCTAAAAATTTAACAACTTCTAATCAGATATACAATTAAATATGATGAACTGATGAAAATTAGACATCTGTTGGGTAGTGCAACTATGTCCTTAAAACAATGGAAAAATACAGACCTTAATTTATCTGTACCTTTAAATATCAGCTAATGATGAACAACATTTTCACCCTTTTGCAGTGCTGTGCAGCCTCTAAGGATTCAAAAGGTATCTAATGCAAAGTTTGAACTGGAAAACATCAGTTTGCCTGCTTCATCTACTTAAACTGCACAATAATCAATGACAGTTGCATGTCAAACCGAACAACAGCCCCAAGGAACTCTACTACCTCAGTCTGGATTGACTTGTGACAAAATTGAGTGGCATGGAATAAGGGCAATAAGGTTGGATCTGAACATGTACTAATGTAGGAATGGAATAGTCTGCCACTGTGCTGCTTATTTGCATTCATGCTGAAGATCTGATAGTTTGCTTCAAAAGAAAGGATTAACAGAATAGCAAAAATAAGTCTTGTATGACACCTCCGCCCCATATTGCCCTAGCTAAAAGTCAGTGTTTTACTGCAATAGGTGGACATTAGGTCTATAAGACTGCAAATTATGTTAAGAAAAAAATATGTGCTGGATCTTTGACTGGAGACTCTTCTATTGTGACTGTTCAAGGCAGTATGTTTTCAAACAATTAAAACTGTTCAATACAGAAATCAAACACTTACTTTAGCATTCATCTGTGGTTGTAAGGCTTGTAGATAAGTTAGCATGTCAGAAGTGACCCACAATGATCATCGATTACAACTCCTTTCTCCTCTTAGGACTGCCTAAATCTAAATCATATGACTAAGAGCATGGTCCAGAAACTAACAGGCTTGGCACTGTGACCAACTGTGTTCCAGTGACCAACCACCCTCTCAATGAAAACCCTTTTCCTAGCGCCCCATCTGAACTTTTTATGTAGCTTCATTTCATTTCCTCATGTGCTAAGTCAACTAAGCAGTCACTAGCATCATCTAGTGGAATGCCAGTCCAGTAGTATTTCTGCACCCCTCAGTTTGATTTTGAGATATTAGAAATTATAAAGCCCAAAGATCAAAACTAAATTGTGCAGATTTTTTGCTGTTGCTTGAAAATCACCTTTGGGTTGTACCTGGTGATGAAAGACTGGAGTGCAAACTTAAGTTGTAAGCCTGTGAGTTTTAGTCCAGTAAGGGAATTTTGAGTGATGCCTGAAGCTCAATTGCAGTGGAATCTCATCCTGATTATGAGTAAAGACTTTTGGGATAGAGACTTCCTTTGCTGCAAGAGCTATAAGTTGTTCCTTATGATGATTCAACACTGCTATAGGCCACAAAATAGTAGCACAACTTTCTTCTGTATTTCAATAAGCAAAAGAGCTACCTTAAAAATTTAGTTACTATCGAATATAGAACTACTTATACTTACCACATTACAGGGCTAATCTTGTTGGCTTCATTACAAGTAGAATCAGCTATAAGATTGCAAAATCCCTCCTTTTAGTGTTGACTTAACATAGCTTTACATTTAAATTTGGTCTCATGTTTTTGACATGAACAATTTAAAACATTCTAGAAATCTGATACATTTTTTCCATGCATATCTGGTTCATTTTCTGTAACCATCATTGCTTCCAGCAAGATCTTATTGTACTCCAATAAATAAGACAAAAAATAAAGTAATTCATGATAACCAAAATAATTAAATAGTAGGAGCAGGTTAAAGATCAGCATTCATTTTTTAAATTAAATTTAAAAGTCTGTAGTAGTTACTTAGAAGATTGGCAAGTTTTACAAATAACATCACCAAGCATTTTAGAGAGAAACACAGTCGCATTAGAATGGAGTCATTAGGCGATACATTTATTTTGAAGCCAATTAACCTTTTGTCAGAGAAATGTCGGAGCTGTAATGGTTTCAGCAGTGGAGGTCAGCCTGTAACAGAGGCACGTATGACAGCGATTACGCTGTCTGACATATGCTGGAGACTGAGAGCACAGCCGTGGAATGAGAATCTGCCTTCTTTTGTATTCTGCTCTGCATTTTCAGGGAGCAGGCAATCTTGACCTATCCATTTAGGTAATTAAAGCTTCTATTTGGAAGTGTCCTGCAGGAAGGTGAAATTTGGGGGAGATAAATGGCTGCTGTTCACTGTATCCAGCCACTTCCATCATTTGATGGACTGCCTGAAACAGGCTGCATTGCCAGGTCCTCATAAAAATAGAGATGAATTGGGCAGGAGACAATTCTCTAAGGCAAAGCAACTCTGTCATCTTCCTTTTTGCTGCATATAATTTAATTGTTAGCAAAGGCAGACAGCTGACTCAGGGGCCTTTCTCTAATGACTTTGCCACCATCTTCCATTTGCTACAAAATTATTTCAGAGTGTTTACTTGCAAGCTAACTTTGTTTGACAATGAGAGATGTCACTTCAATAAGCTCAGCTGGTTGTCACAGCTGTGCCAGGACTTACCTTCCAGGCGATTTTATTTCCTATACATTCATGCTGAACAGCAATTGGGAAGTCTCCTCTGTCATAAAACTTGCGAAAAGCTGTGCGTTTTGCTGGTCTTTTTTTTACTGATCCTGCAGGTGGGGGCCCCCTGACCTTAAAAAGGAAAAAAGCCAAACAAAACAAAAAAAAACTGTTTAGTGGTAATATATTTTTGGAAAAAGCCTAAAGCTTCGCTTAACATAGAAACAGATATAAAAGAAGAATAATAGTGATCTCCCAAATCACAGTTTGCTTTCACCTTTACATGCTATACTTCACTTCTTTGAAAGTGTACGTTGGTAATGAACTACAGGTTTTGTTAACTGCTTTTTTTTTGCCACTTTCAGACTGCCCCATAAAAACTGGTTATACTATAATGTAGATCTCTCCATTATCAAATCATTTTAAATCAAAAATAAAACACCAAGAAGGTATTGACATTACATAGCAGAAGTTGTTGGAAAATAAAGTATTTCCCCTTTTTCCTTTTGTTTTTTTCTAGAAGTAATTTGACTTGATTTCCAGCTAGTGTTACTGTTCACACCTTCCACGTTCTTTCCCTAGTTATTAAATAATGAGATTAGGTAATCTCTTTTAGCATATCCCTTCCTCAAATGTTATGGATTTGGCTTTCATATGAAATCCAGTTCTTAAGTATTGATGGCTGAAGCACTGGAAAGAATGAAGGTCTTTAGTTAGACCTCTCTCATCTGCCTGTAAGGAAATTTGATTTAGTTCTACTTAGTTCCATATCTGAGCTATTGCTGGTTTAGCCTATGGCATAGTCTGAATTACAGTCCAATTCTAAAATGCTCATGCTGGAACCTTTTTCTCAGACAAACATGGTAGGAACAGCAACTAAGAATTGGCACTACGATAATAGAATGTCAACTACTTATAAGAAATCTATTGTTTAAGCTAATTAACAAAGCTAATCTCAAATGCTAAAAGAGTCTAAGAGAGCTAAACTGATCTAGAGTGTCCTTGACAACCAATTCTTCACCGAGAAACTCTATAGCTGTGCATCTGGGATAAGGACTCCCTACTGCATATCTCTTTTGTCAAAATTGCCTTTATGATTTGCTAGAATGTGTCATTTTCAAAAAAAGGTGAGAGCTTCAATGATCATAAACCATATCCCGTATTTTGTATTGTTCTATTTGTCTTTGTCTTCATTGACCCTTACATTAGTTTCTAACAGTACAGACATTCAGCTTTCCAGTGAACAGAGTGCAAACTTGTAACACCCTCTGTTTCATTTGTGCTATTCTGTAATTTAACTCTGCTAACTACAGACCTAAATTTCACTTGGCACTATTTTCCCCCAAAGTATTTTCACATAATTTTCCACTGGCTAACGTAAAGAGGTCCACTAGTGATATGCCTACACTGTACTTTCCTACAAATTGCTTCAATGCGGACTACTTAACTGTGACCTGTTGTTGCATATTGCTGACACTGATAGACCATGTCCAGTGAAAATAGATTTGATAAGCACAGCTGTAACTTTGCTCAGTAAACACATCTGCAGCAGTTGAGAGTAATGCACCAAGAAAAGCATTTCTAACCAATGTAAATAAACCTCCACTTGCTGTTCTGCAGAGCAACAACTTGTTCTATGCCACCAGTATAATTACCTTCACCTGTTTTTTTGGGGGTTGGTTTTTTGTACTTTTTTTTTCATTTGAGGCAGGTCTCAGAGTCACTGCACTTTGAGGCCACTAGAAAAGCACCTCTGCTCTTTTTCATATTTTTCACAAACAGGCCTTTCACACATCCTTAAAACCATTATTTTCTGTACAATATTAGAGGTTACCATTAGATTTTGACTTAAATTATTGATAAAGAATATGTTGCCTTGATTACTTGAGATACAATCTGAATTATTTCTAGCAGACTATTATAATTAGGGGTATCTAATGCAATCCCTAATTACATCTTCTCTGATACCACACATTCTCTTTTTCCCAACTCATTTTCATAAATCTGCTATGAACCTTTTCCTACTGCACCTTTACAAATTTTCTAGAAAATATGTTAATGTTACCTTGATTTCTTCCTATTCTTTATCCAGGAACAAAGATGCTAGAAGAACTAAAAGTATCTTGGCTATCAAACCCATCCTGTTGTCTATAAATGAATGGCTAGAAACTTCAGCTAAAGTAATATACCTATTCTGATCTGTCACCACAAAAAAAGGTATGGAAGAATTAGAAAAGGTTCAGAAGAGGATAATGACTGAGGTTATGGAACAGATCTCACAAGAGCAGAATAAAGTGGGAAAATGATTATTAAAGAGGAATAAAATAGACAACTATAAAATCATGACATTATGGAGAAGACGAGTAAGGACAGATTTCTATTCAGTAAGAAGTCTATTCAGTAATAGAAATCTATTCAGTAAGAAGTCTGGAACAAACAAAAGTAATGTATTCATACAGCAAACAGTGGATTTACAGAACTCCTGGCCAAAAGTCACTACAAGTTTCTGTACATTCAAGGTGTGACTGGAAAAGTTGACAAAAAGGAAATCCATTCAGGTTGAGTAAATCCTTATTGTCAGTAATCAGTAAAAATAAATACAATGAGTATTATTTTTTATGTGACGCACTCTGTGTGATAGATCTCTCAGCCTTACATTTAGTCCCTCATGGCCACATCACATTGGCATCTCATAGTTATCCATTGATTAACTGCCACAGCAACTATCTTTTCCAGATGATGAGCTCAATGTTAACAATATAATTTCTTGCCATTAGTTTTAAGTACATTATGTTGTACTTTGTACTGTAATATTTAATTCCATTTCTATTACACCAGTTCTCAAAGACTTCCACTTCTGTCTGTCACACCATGATCTTCATCTGTTTTAATAACTCCAAACATTATGTCAGCTATAAATTTCATTATACAATCCTAATTTTTTAAATGAAAATATTAAATAAGGTTACTCCTAAAACCAAATATTATGAAGTTCCATGAATAAATTTCATCTATTATCATGTCTCTCATTTCAATATTACATGCCATTATTGTCTCTACTTCAATATGGACTTTCTTACCCTGACACATCTTGAACTGTATAACTACTAAAGTGCTGTATATAGCTGGAGAAGTAGCAGCATATTGAATACTTGAAAAGAGTCTCAAGAGAGAGAGCTATTATTTTTCCCTTTGTCTTAAAGATGTTTTTCTTGTCAGATGGGTCTGCAATAGGTACAGACCTTTAAATACCTGGAAGAGCAACTGACTTCAAAGCAATGAAATGATCAAGACAGGAATGAGCCTAACCTCTGTCTAGAACAAAGAAATATCAGCAATTAGTAAGATAGTGGCACTGTCCCTGCATTGAAGATAATGTTGCATGACTGAACAGTACTGCTGCTCTCCTTTAAGTTTATTTCATGAAGACAACTTGTTTATGTGTATAATTTCCTCTTTTACTGTTTTGCAATTCCTGATCTAAGCCTGGACCACATGATCTCTATAGGTCTCTCTCAGCTGAGGCTTCTCAGTGATTTTATATTGTTAAATGAAATACACCAACAGTAATCAATGCTTTTCTTTGGTATAATGAGTTTTGCCTTCTTCCATTTTATATTGTTATAATTACTGATAAAAAGGTCATTCTGAAAGTATTCAATTTATTAGAAAAATAGTAATAAATACTATCTTCTTCAACCTAATAAAAATGTTCCATTGCAATATAGTGAGAAAGATTAAGATTAGAGTTCCAGTTAATTAAAGGCTAATGTTCATGATGGCAAAGTATATGAAGCAATAAACAGATTCTGAGGTTCGTTAAATGCCAAAGAGAAGTTGAAGAGTTTGATAATTGCCAAACTAATTTATTGTAATTCTATGCCATTGAACTATGTGACAAGATAAAAGATACAAGCTATTAAGCAAAAAAGAGACAAAAACCATATTTCTTTCAGTGACTCAGGTCCATTTAAAGCCATTTTACCAGGTTGCATTCTTAGACTTCTCAGTGATGGCACATTAGAAAAATGATGGAGCAAAATTATTTGAAGCCAGGTTTAAACAGTGATTAATATTTGAAGACTGATTTTTCTACATTTTCTGAGTGTCAAACTCCATGCATACTCAGGGACCTAAACATATGCCTGCGTAGGACAACTGCAGATTTTTGTGAAAACTAACACTGCTTTCATGAGCAGTTTAAGCCAAAAAAGAAGTGGACTGAAAACCTACTGTTCTTATATAACAATTCATGTATTATATAAAAAAAGGACAAGTGATACTGTAATCAAATTTAATGGTTAAAGATATATATTTTTTTATTAACCCAGGTTAATGCATTTAGAAGAAAGAAATAACTTCCATTTTTTGTCTGCCAAGATCCTTACAGGAAAACTGGAATTTAACTCTAGCCTTTTATCCTTTCTTCTCACAAAAATATTTCATTAAATTTATTTTTGAAGTTAAAGGGATCAAAAGTTACACGACCACTCAACTGTCCCACCTAAAAACCTCCCACTCTTCCTTGAAAATATAATGCCATATTATCACCTTCAAGAATGAAATTTTCAGAAATAAAATCATAAATTCTCATTCTTTGTATTCAAACTAAAAAAAATTATGCATATAAAATTGCACTGTATCCACAGAATGGAGTCTACTAAGGTATGCTACTGTTTCACAGAGATGTAAAGTGATGGCATTAAGGAAATGTTTGTGTAACCACTGACAGACTCGTCTCATCGACCTCTCCTACTGGAGTTAAACTTGGCTAATGCAGCGTAGTTCAACTGGCAATCCACTTATTTCCTCATGGGAAATATTGGCATTCATTTCCTTGTGTATTGGAGACAGAAGCTGTGGCCAAATCCTAACGTCAACCTCAAGAAAAGTGCAATATATGAAATAAGTCAAATAAATTAAACCATGCCATGAAGAAAGACTCAAGCTATCAGGAATAAAGACCAAATAATATACCTAGCACTATGCAGGGCCATGTTGACTTAAAAAACTTTTCTAGAACTGTCAACCGCAGGGTCCTCATCCTCACAGTGTGATAAAGGTCTTATCTTGGCTGAACGGGCATTGACACAACACTGCCTAGGTACAACTCATGCCCAAAGAACAGGCTGAGGTGAAAAGCTATGATCCACAATTTGTGCTTTTGGAGTCAGCACGCATACAAGTACCTTACATGTTTCTACACTTGTAACAGACAATCCCATCATCAAGACAATCCCATCAATCACCCACGAAAAAACATCAAGATTTTGGCAGTGACCTACCAAAACAACAGAACAATAGTATGATAGTAGCATTTGGTGACATATCCAAGGAGTTTTGAATAAACACAGTAGAAGTAGTTACGATTTGGAAACACAAATCTTAGTAAGTGATAACAATCAGAATCTCAACTAAGCAGCCCCAAGAGTGCCTACTCTGACTGGCAATAAGCAACCAAGCATGTCCTGCTCTGTCTTAATTTACTGATCCTAATTTGATTAAACGGACTTAGGTGGTTAATACATTCAGCAATCATGTTTTGATTTTGCTATCCTGTTATACCAAAAATTGAATGAGAAACTTCAAATGACAGGAGAGGCACAGTAAGATGTCCCAGTAGGTACTCCTGAGTTACACATTAATGTCTTTTATTTAATGTCAATAGCACAAGCATTCAATATCAAAAGAACACGATCCATCAGCATGTATCAGATAAAAGCTTTTTATATCCAAAAAGAAACAGGGAGATATTTCTTCAAATGTGCCACTCTTGATATGCTTTAAATGGTGCTACATCTAATGCTTAAAAGCTGCTTCTGAGGCTATTCCACAAATCTGGACAACAGATCAAAGCCCATCTCATAGCTTCAAAAGTCAAATTGAGAAAAATCAATTTTACGACCCCCAAATGAAACAACTGATAGGTCAGCAAACATTTCAAATGCTTCCAAAGCACTAGAACTTGAAAGAAAAATCAGACACGTGATTTTGTAGAAAGATACTGTATCTTGTTATTGCCTTGAGACACTACGGAAAGTAAGTCATAAGCTGCATGCAAAATTACTCTATTTTGCCACCTCAGAAATGTTATTTTTGATTGGGGAAGAGATAAGTTGTTTCAATAAGACAGATGTGCCTATGTTACAATCTGCTCTACAGCACTTTGTTCTTGGAAGGTCCTTCATCTATTATTTGCTACTGGAATAGAGTGTAACTATTTAATATAATTTAGATTTCTCTCCTGATGCTTGCCAAGCAATTTCCTTTGATGCAAAGGGAGAAGAGTGACAACTGCTAATATATTTCTCTTCTAATATATTTCTTTCTTTCCAGTCCAGATGAATATAGTCCTGCTCTGTTAGTTTCACAAAGCTTTCCAGTGCATCAATTGCACTAAATCTGGGAGCCTTCTAAATTTTTCCTGATGGCTATTTTACTGTATGGCAGGTTTTTTACTTCCAGTGCTGCTGTTGCTGATAAAGGTATCTATTAACCTACTAAGGTATCTGTCCTTTTTGCAGGGAAAATTGTTCAATTGATTTCTTTGATGTTAAATTCAAATCATTCCCTCACAAGAGGAACACTAGTAGGAAACAATAGTTTTTAATTCATGTTTTATACAGTTGAAAATGTTTTAATAATATCTGCTTGTCTGCTTGGCATGTAGTTAAAAAAAATCTTCCAAGAGGCAAAATTTTCCTTGGTGAAAGAGTCAATTTTGTCTCATATTAGAAGTCAAAATTGTAGGATGCAAGTGAAAAGGAGTTCTCATAGAATATTTCTTCACAGATCGTGACAGTAAGTGAGTTGTGACTGTGAAGGGGCAAATGTATCTTTCACAAGTCATAACGCTCTTACTTTTATAATTTTATTTCAAATGCTTTTCACATTGGCAAATGCAGGATTAAACACTTTCTGTAGTAACTGATATTCCCCAAATATTATGTTTCAATCTCCATAACTACCTAGATTGTTTGTTTGCAACCTTTTTACTTGAAATATAATTTTTCATGACTAAAAGTAACAGTAAAGTTTTATTATATTGATGTTAATAATTTCAGAACAGCTGAAAGTTATACTGTTATTGAAGTCTACTAAACCTGCATGTAAACATATAAATCTTGACCAGAATATATGAATTTTTTAAATAAAAAACTTTAAACTTTTTACTCTGTAGGATCCCGTAACCATTTCTATTTATTGAATATAGTCGTTCCTCATACTGAAGCTCTTCTACATCTTCAATCCATACTGCATTGTTACTCTAGGCTAAATCAATCTGCCACATACTCAGAGCAGTGAGAATTCTGTGGTCTCTTAGAGGTGTGGATGATACAGGGGATCCTTTTGTTAACTTTAAAAAAAAAATCTTGACATAAAGTTATCATCTTCATAATTTTTAGCACTTTTTAGTTTGGCAATCATACGTTGATATTTGTTAATCATCAGTGACAAGTTTTAAATCTATCCAGTGGCAAGTCCTATGCTTTTCTTTAAGAATTGTTCCATTTATGTGTGCTATGACTTAAGAAATGGCTTAAATTCTATTTAATTGCTTTCTTAACACCTTTTCTGAAGCCCTGCCCCCCTCCCTTTTTTCTTCCTGAAACTGTTGAACCTTCTTCAGAAGTAGCTGAAAGTAATGTACTGTGAATTTTGCCATCATTTTTAAAAAGACTGTTTGGAAAGGAGCTGTTTACAACTGTTTGGACATCATGATGTCGTAGGTGAGTAGTGAACTACAGCTCGATTAACTCATCTTGTTGAATGCCAAAGCCTCCCCCATTTTTTTTATTCTTACTATGGGTTTTTTGTGATCCATTATTTCTGTCATGCTACCAAAAATGGCTTAAAATATTACTAATCTCCCTCTTTTCAGTAAGCTGATTAGTTTTAGACTGGAGAGTACTGATGATAGGGTTTTAAATGGGGCTTTTTTCGCCATTTTGAAAAGAAGTCTAAGACATTATTTTTAACTTTGTGATCATTCACTGCCATAGGCTGTCCAATGGCTTCAGCTGTAATTTCCTCAGTTTCTTTCCACATAAGATAATTAGACCTTAAAATGTCACTTCAGCAGCTTACTAGCCTTTCTCTCCTATATATTTCTGTGATTATAGATTCAGCTAGGCATAATTTTTTTCATTATTGCGTACATCTTTTATTCCACTTAGACTTGAAATAACACAGAAAATTGACCTAAGTTTTTCTGTGGTTCACAGGAATATTCTCAGGATATTTTTTCACATAGGAAGACATATTCTAGCTAGCTAGTCAAAATATGGTTTCCGAAATGTTTGAGAGCTCATTTCATTCTTTACACTCAAAGCATCCCCACAGCAGATGGGGATGCTTTCTTCATTGTCTTCCAGCAAATGTGACCAGCTATGTATTTTCTTTTCCTCATCATGATTATTTCCTCTTCCTATACTCCTCATCATGTCCAGAGCTGATTGCTAGGGTGCTAGTGGGAGCAGAATCCCAACCTTCTCTAGTTTTGAGGTTGCCAGAAAGCATGAAGATACTCATAGGGAAAAGTCAAAGGACAGAAATAGGGCATGTTCAGAATATATTTTAGCATAGTAGCCTTAACTACCTTGACAGGGAACACATAAAACTCAATGAAAATTTTCATTTCTTAGTGATTGGGAGTTTTTAAAAAATTAACAAGGATCATTTTTACTTAGAAAAAACTGAAAAGTATGCATAATGTGCAGAATAAAAGTGGTTATTTCAGAAGTTAGGCCATTTCTCAGTCTAAATGTGTCTAATTAATCTCATTTTCTTGTAACATACACATTTATACCCAATTCAGTTTAAACTGACACCACCAATTTACTGTGTACAGACTCCTTACACAACAAGTAGTGCAGCAGAAAAAGGAGAATGCCTTATCTATGGGACTTCAAGGTATTAGGATGCTTATTTCCTAGTATCTTCTGATGCAGTTTTATACCGTATATATAGTATTCTGAGCATGGACTGAAATGAAGGTATGTAGTTTCAATGAGAGTGCTCTAATGAAGTTATTTATATCTGATTTCTTGTATGTGGTTCTAAAACCCTCAAAACCATTGTTTTATTTGAAACTGTATACCAAATGCATCAATTCCAGTACTAGAACTGAAAAAATCAAAGACTTTCATGTCACAGAGGAGTGTCTTGACCTCCAGGATATGAAAATAGGACACTAGATACTGAGAAATGTACTTCTGAAATTTATTGAAGAAATGAAAAAACAAAATAAAGTGGAACTATGATGAAAATGCACCACACAGCCTCTAGGAAAGGGCATTAATAATAAAACTATTAATAAAACTCCCAAATGCAAAATTGTATCAATATTGTACAGATACATCAAAGTGAAATATTACTGTCTCTATACATTAGTCAAAAGTAATTGTTCTAAAAACCCCACAATTCACAACTATGCACATTAAGAGTTGAAAAGTAAACATTATAGACTAGAGAGATAAATAGGTAGCTTACTAATGTTGGTAATTAGCAATAGGAAACTCACTGGGCATTTTTTATTTATTGACTCCTTGATCCTTAAGGAGGACCAGAGTGCATCAGAAAATACAGTGCCATGAGCAACAAACTGCTACAATTAAGCAGAACGATGCAATATTAAAAACAAAAAATCTTTTTTGTGTTTCTCCGACCTTCTTGGAAAGTAGACAGTCTCAGGGAATCATATTCTTTATATGCTTAATATCATTTCCATTATAATTATAATTACAGAATCATTATCACCACTTCGTAAGGATAATAAAGAATTTTAAAAAATTGTATATTGATAAACACCCACCCAACCAGACAAGAACAAGTATACAACATATGCAAACCATATAATTGATAGTAAATTTGAATATAATGTGGCAATGAAGAAAAAGTCAGCTGTGTAAGGCAAACCCCCTGGTTACAGGGAAAAATCATCAACTAAATATCAGATTCCTCCTATCAAAAAAGCTGGGATGCTGATCACTTTGCATAACTCTTTCTTTCACTGAGGAATAGCACTGCTGACTTCTGAACCCAGACCTGCACTAGAAGGCTGAGCATCACATCAGCTTAAGGCACAGATACTAGAAAGCTTTTGTGTATAAATTTCAATAGTTTCACTATTGTGCATAAGCAGTAATAATGGAATAATTTTACCATATGTGTATCTTCTTACCTAGACCGATTTTTTTTTAAAATCAGACTAAGACTTTAATTAAATAAAGCACAAATTCTTGGTTTCACACACAGTATTTTTCTGTAGCTCAAAGAAATTGCATAGGCTGCTTAGTCTGGTAACCTTGCCCTGGAGGCTTTGCTATTAAATCTCAGTGCAGAAACTGACAGAGAATGTAGGTGACCTAGGCTGTAATTCAGATGCAACAGCATGTATTTACCATGCTACTAGATGCAATCCTTATTTATTAAACTTTTTTTTAAAGACCTTTAAGCACTTTTTAATTCAACTTTACATTTTGCCAGAAAGTTCAGACTCTCATTTCTTGAGACACATCTAGACTACCAATTGCTTCAATTATTTGTTTGGGGCTTTCCTAACTTACAACTTATGTGATACTTATGTCTACTCTCATTCTGTATATCCTTGCAGCCTCTCAGACCAGCGTCATCTAGTGAAGAGAACTAATTTTCAAACTCCCAGTTTGAACTTCAAGACAGAGAGATCATATTTTAAAGACCATGTCAGTCAAAGTAAAAACATTTCTATTGTTTTAATAATAAAGAACAGTATTTTTAAATAAATCAACTAGTAGTTAAGGAAAACAAAATTCCAGTGAAAGTTTCAATTTTCAGTATCACAAAGCATAATTCTTTTGGGACCTAGCACACTCTTGAGTTAAGATAGAAAAGATAGAAGAAACACAGCTAACACAGTAGATGGAGTTAAGGGAAAAGGAGCTAGCTTTTTACGTGCCAGAAAAGAAATATGAATAATTTTACTCCACATAACTTGCAAGAGAATCAATTAAAAAAAACTGTAAGAGCTCGTCAGAAAGCAGTTTTTCCATGAACACAAATGAACAAGAATTATGGCCCTGAGACATGGAAACTTTTAATTTTTTTTCCTTTGAATTCACTCTATCATTTTTTCACATACAATGCAAAAAAAAAACAACAAAACAACTTCATGATTACAAAAGAACCTTTTCAGATATGGAGAAATGAAGGACTGTTTGAAGAAGCATTGAAACCGAATTCCAGTAGATGTGATGTTCCCCTTCAGTTTAGAATCTTTATAACTTTTTTTGTTACCATCCACAGTAATTTTGCTGGTTGTCATTTAAACAAATAATTTTTCAATATTTGTCTTGCTGCTAGATATAAATAGAGACACTAAGATGAAGACTGCAAGGCATCTGGCTAGTCTGAACAACATTGTATACTATGTTGTCATAAGGCTATATATGCCATTTTATCTGTCAGAGGAGCCATTTTTCAGTAAGCTAACATGGATACTGAAAGATAACTGGCAATTTGAGCGTGATTCTCTTTATTTTAATTTTCATAATTGTTTTCTTCACCTTTTCGGGTAGAAGAAACGCTCTTTCTAGTAAAGCGTAAAAAGCACAGTTGAAACCATAGCAGAGTGACAACTGGAAGCTAGTAGTAAAACATTAGGCTTCATCCATCTTTTCTTCTTGAACTCACTCAGCTTACCACAAGATAAGCACCAGCATGAGTTCTTTGCAGAACTGAGGATCAACAAAAAGAGACTGTAGTAATGGAAGATTATGCATTAATAATCATTGTAGAGATACTTAAAATTTGTAGCAAAAAACTTTGTTTCTAGCCTATTACAATTGGTTTCTTTTATTAGCTCTATTTTCCTTCACAAATGCAATCAACATATATAGACTCTAGAAATAAGATTTGCAGATAGGGTGAATAACATTTATTAGACTAATTTATATAACCAACAAAATCCAAACAGAAACTCTCCTTCAGATCTTTAACAGAAACTGCAATTTCAAAGTTAAACAGAAACTGAGAAAAAATTCTGATAATTTTATTTGATATATATCAATTACACCATCTCAGAAAGAAAAGATGTGTGATGTAAAAATGTGAAAGACAGGTGAGAAGTAACTAATATTTACTTAGAAGACTTATTAACCTTTAAGAAGAAAAAATTTTGAATAATACAGTATTTGACAGTTCAGCTTTCAACTGAGAGCAACTAATAATAACACTGATGGAAGTCAGAACAAAGTACTGCAGCTAATCATAAAATAGAATCACAAAATCAACAAGGTAGGAAAAGATCCCTAAAATCATTGATGCCAACCCTTAACCCTGCACTTCCAAGCCCACTATTAAACCAAGTGCCACATCTTCATGTCTTTTCAATATTACCTTCTTGGTATGCTGATCCAACTACTTCCCTGGATAGTCTGTTCCAGGACTTGACAATCTTTTTGGTGAAGGACTTTTTCCTCATATCCAATATAAAACTCCCCGGTGCAATTTGAGGCTGTTTCCCCTTGCTCTGTCACTTACTACTTGGGAGAAGAGACTGACCCCCACCTCACTACACCCTCCTTTCAGGTAGTTGTAGGGAGTCATAAGGTGTCCCCTAAGTCTCCTTTTCTCCAGATTAAGCAACCTGCTGATAGTTCTTAATTTTACTAGTTACAAATATTTAGCTCAATTTTTCTATTTTTTTTTCCATATTGAATTCTCTACAAATTTACATGGAAATGGTTTCTAATAAGAAGGTGTATTGGACAACATTTACATTTCTGGGACACTTCTTATTTCTGTGAAATAGAACTTTAGTGCAATTATTAACTGGTAATTAACTGGTAATTATTAAAAATTACTTGGTACCCCTCCATCAAACAAGAGCTCTCTTGGTGAATTGATGAAAATCTGCAGCTGATCATATAGTGCATTTTGCATGTTATGTGCCCAAGTACTTGCAATCTCACATTTTATTTTCCAATACAAAATAGCCATAGTTGTAAGTTACTCTTTGAAGTCTTGAATATAGTGATTCGACTCTGAATTATACTTTCTTTTTTGAAGAAAAGATGGTCTTCCAATAGATGGTTGACTTAGATGCATTGAAGAGACTGCGTAGAAAGTTTACCTAATTGGAACTGTGTTTTATTATAAACTGAATACCCACATTAAAAATTCATTTCCAAATTGCTGAAAATATTTACACGACAAATCAGCATAATAAATAATAAGATGGAGGGAATTCAGATAGTCTCATAAACAATTTTGAAACATTAGAAGGTAAACTCATTTAAACTAATTGAGCAAATTACTTGCTACAAATTATTTCCTTTATTCCTGAAAAAAATGAGGCTCTAAAATTTCAGGTTTATGTAATCAGTCACCTTTTGCTTTATATTTATCAATCAAAATACTTTCAGCGAGTACTAAAAGAAGGAAGAAATGAATCATATGATTACTGGTAAAATCACAACTTCAAAAAATCTCAACAAAAGATGCTTAGGATTATACAGTGTTGCCACAAAAAGAAAGTGCAAAAATGCACAGGCAGAGCAAGCAAACAGAAAAAACTAACTTCCAAAATGAAGCCAGACTGTAACTGGCATAATAAAAACATTGATGTCAGATACTGGAGTCTGCAATAATAAAGGGTCTTAGAAAAGATTAAAGAGACTATAAGAGATTATCAAACTAATCACAGGGGATACTGGCACAAATCAGATATCAGAGGCCATATAGGAAAATCTTTAGATATGTGTTCTTTAGAAACATGAAGTCCTAATATCTCAAAAAATAAACAGGAAAAAGTATATACATAATAAAAACCAGCATTTTGAAAACCTAGTGAGGTGCCAGGAAAAAATCCACTAGGAGGTCAGTTCAGTGGTGAAGAAAAGGAGGGTTCCTCGCATCTGAAATGATGTAAGATTTATCTGCTGTCTGTATTCATGTTTTTATTCTGTCTTATTAAAATAGCTATTTTATCATGTCCTTTATTGTCAGTTCTTTCTCACTCAGATCCAGGAAAAAAACCATACACCTTCTACCTGCATCCCCCAGATGGGTTGCAGAACAACTGTCATCCCAAGGATCATTAGCAGGCAACCAGATTATCAAAATCAAGAGCACCTACATAAAAACCTCTGAAAATTCATTTGTCAGTTTTCTTTAGATTGCCAAGGAACGATACAGAAAACAAAAGAATACGGAATAAATCACAAAGATGTTTACATATTCAAAAAAAAAATTAAAAAGACAAAATTGTTGTAAATAGCCAATGCCAAAAAATATGGTTCCATGCACAATTTTTTGGTGAATTTGCCAGTTTCAACGGATGAGAAGTAAAAGATTATGCTCAAAAAGCTGTAGGTTCTGTGAAGATCAAAACCATTCAGAAAAAAAGACAAGGCAATGACAGAGTTACATGAGAGGTAAAACTCTTTTTCAAAACTCCTCCAAGTGTCAACATCTAAAATCTTAACACAAACTACAGTTCAGTGACAAAGTAACAACTTTTGGGCAAATAAAGATTCAGCTTGCTTAAAACTGATGCAAAGAGAAATTACCCCTCAATAACTCTAATACTATATTTGCATATTTTTCCCTCTTGTTTTCTCTTTTAACCCTGCAAGAGAAGGGTCTTTATCTATCATGTCAACCTATAATATGGATGACATAATAAAACTGCAGACAATCGGAATCAGAGTAAAATATTCTCACACAGGGACAAAGACTAAATGGAAATAAAATGTTAGCAATTTTCACTATGTGATAGATATATTAGATCCAGGATTCTATAGCTTTCTGAGAATATACTTCCAGAATATTCCTCCATGCTCTGTAGTCTTCTGTTTCAGTGAAATACTTATCTTCAAATCTTTATATCATGTGCATAAGATACAGTTAAGTTTTTAAAAGGTACAGATACAATAACCTTGAGTTTCTCATTTTGAAATGGTGTACAATGCCGTCAGCAGATCCTGTACCTTTACTATGGCTTATAGTGATAACGAGCTATGAATTTGTAATTACGCCATTAAGAATAGTACAGTAATGCACATTTTCCAAAGATTCGGGTGTCATATATAAAAGGCAATCTAAGAAAACAAAGAAGTTACCCTTTCTCTGGCTTGCTTTATTTTCACTTTGGAAGAAACTGATCCAGAAGGGAAGTGTTAGTAAAATTTCATGCTGTTTAACCCCTTAGCATTTCTGCATGCTAAGGAACAAACTCAGAACATGACTGTAAAGAATGTTTGACACCAAGAAACAAATTATTGTGAAAATCAAATAGCTGACCACAAATCTTTGCTCCAATTCAAATGCAGTACAAAGTTGCAACTAATTTTACAGAATGACAAGATATGCTGAGTTGTAACAGACCCACAAGGATCACTGAGTCCCAACTCCTGGCCCTGCCCAGGACAATCCCCAAGAGTAACACCATGTTCCTTACAGCATTGTCTAAATTCTTCTTGAACTCTGTCAAGCTTGGTGCTGTGACCACTTCTCAACTGAAGAAAATTCCAGCACCCAAATTAGAAGAAAATCTTCCGCTAACATTGCAAAAACAATGATTGTTTTGGAATCAGCAATGTTGCAGTAATTATTATTGATGGCATATGACTGAAACTGCCTGAAATGCAGTGTTCTGATAAACACTCAAGATTGAAGAATTGTGGCATGATTGATTCATACCTTTTCGTCACCTCCTACATCTTCATTGATTCATTAGTTTCATGGGGCTTGCTGCAGCCAAAGCAGGAAGGGAACATGGATTATTGCAACAGTATTGCAACATAAACCTGGAAGTTTATTAAAACATCTTAAAGACATTTTAAGTAATGAATAACAAATTACATTTTTACAGGAAAAATACAAGAACTAGAAATGTTCACAGTGATTTTTTTGAAAATGGCTTGGAAGAGAAACAGTACTATTATGCTAGAAAGGAAGAATACATAACCTGGGGATATACCCAAAAATCCAATCATGACTGGGAGATAAAAGGAAAAGCTAACAAAATAAATAGATTCAAATTCTTCTGAAAAAGCTATTCCTAAAGAAAATATGAGAGCCTTAAATAATATGATAGTAATATTAGAGAAAATACTGAGAATGTTAACCTATTGAGAAATAGATTATATCCTAAAAGGAAAAAAAGCTAAAAAAATTTAATTATCCATGAAACAGTAAATATGAGGAAGAGATACAAAATAAATTAACGTTCATCAGTGTAACAATTTTCCTGCTTTTAGTTAAAGACACTGAAAATACTGCATTACATACAACACACTGGTTTACGTACCCTAGTGCATTATGACTGGAAAAATAAAAAATTAAGTATTTAACTACATAAAGAAAACAGCAGAGAATAAATAATCGACTACAGATATATTCTATGCAGTATACATTATACTGTAAACTATATCACAAAAGAACTATGATTAATATAGAACTTCATGAAAAAGAAAAAGGGAGAGAGTATATACACACACAGCCAGAACAATTTTGCCCAAAACACCTGAACAGAACAAAGTAAAAACTGAGTGTATCACAAAGAAGGAAAAAGAACAAAAAATCCTCTATAGGATAAAGAATTAATTTTAAATATAATGGGTTTAATAAAGAACTAAACCTAATAGGCTTTTTTTTTAAAATTTTTAGATGTGATTATAGAAAAGCCTACACTTTGAAGCTTTAGCTCCATTGCCTGAAGTAGGAAATCATAGCTGGCAGTGTATCTTCGAGGGATCGCTGTCCAGGGCAAGCTTCAGTAGTGGCTTTGCTATCACATTACTACACAACTATTACACCTCACCACTGCTTAAAGGTAGAGTTTCCTTTTTTCTCCACTCCCCAACATACCCTCCCAATATCTTTTACTGGGTGACATGCTTGTGAGTGTTCCCCGAGATGATTCATCTGAATAATTTGATAGAAAACATGGGAGAAAAAAGTTGACAGTTTTTTGCTTGCTTAGCAAGCCAAACCATCTTATTCTAGTGTCAGATTACCAGGAGAGATGGCAAAGAAGAGAGACTGTAAAATGAGAACCAGGGGAGAAAAAAAATGATAAAAAGTTCTAGGCAGCAGCAAAATGTTACATGAGCTCACCCGCTCATGGAACCATACCTGAAGAAAGGAGGATTTGCTGCTGCTTTTGGAAACTGGTGGAAATGTTTCCTGCAAGGCACACACACATTAATGACAGGGAACTCTCCCTCCACTGTGGAACAAGACAACTACAAAGAAATTCAATCTAGGTAACATTTTGGAGAGCTCGATAAATCATCTGAATGCCCCATTAAATCCTATTCAAAATTACTAATTGCCTGAACTCTATCTACTTCAGTAAATATTAAAAGCTGGCTCAGTAGTTCTGAAAGAAATTTCATTGAAGCAAGGGGAATTAAATCCAGTGGGCTCTGGACCAAGTCTGCAGGCTACATCATTAACAACCATCTCGAGCTGGAAATTTTCCAAGATATTCCTTTACGCACTAATTAGTCTAGAACAATTTTTTCTTTTAAGTTCTTTCACCTGAAGTCCATACTGAAACACACCTAGGAGGGGGGCATTCACATAAAGATAATTATTCTAGAATAATTATACTTTGGAAAAATCTAAAATGCAAACAAAACCAGGTAAATATTCCCTTCCAATATGTCTTGCAGCATAATGGATTTACATGTAATGTAAATGACATGACCTTTTCTCAACTGCTGATATTATATATGAAGAAAATAATTTACATACAGTCTCTACAAGCCTTGCTTAGTCCATTATGTACAAGACCACAGCCCATTGCTGCTTACCACTGTTGCTACCACTTTCATGACAGTAATAGATATTTTTTTTCAATCCCTGCTTTTCAGCACATAGACCCTACTCTGCACATTTGTCCTGCATTTCCTGCTTGCAGACTGTATAACCTTTACACTGAGCTGTAAAAAACCCTATTTTTTGGGAACACTTGAAATAGTTCAAACGAGCCTTATAAGGAAGCCTTGGGAAATCACAAAACTAAGCAGCTTTATCACCAGGATACCATACCTTACTGAATATAGCAAAATTTGTTTTAAAGGAAAAGTTAAGTTTTGGAAATTTTGAAGTTAATGTTATTTTTTAGTATTTAAATCCTCTGAATTTAGACTCTATGAGAACTGTGGTATTTACTCAAAGTTTTTACCCTCAATAAATAGAAGAATAACACAGATCTTTCAAAATTTCTATGAAATTATAAATGTATCAAATTCAACTTCAATAGAATTTTTTACGATAATTCCAAAAAAAGCTCAATTATATTTAACTTTCACAAGGAGCAAAAAAGAAATTAAAAAAGCACCAAACAAACAAAAAAAAACCCAACAAAAAAACCTACTTGAAAAGAATGTTGGTTTCCCTGCCATTCTTAGTAAAATTCAAGTTAAAGGCTATCTGTGGTAGACAACCGTCTTTCACCATCACAATAATTACTTCAAAAAGTGGTTAACTACAGAAGGCTGCCTGCTCTTAGCTAAATTCAGGTGCAGAATTTAGGCTCCTTTCACTTTTTTAGAGCAGCTGTTCCTAGAAAGCAATTAACCTGAAGATATGCTCATTGTACATAAACCTATATGACAAGCGTTGCAGTGTCCTTATTAAGACTGATGCAGTTATATGTATTATAAGTTAAAGAAGAATCTTGCCAGAGACTACATGACTAAAATCTGATCTGCGTTACATGGCTGAAAAGTGTTTTTCTTAGTTCATTTAAATTATAAACATCCTTACTTATAAATCAGATAATATCTCACTGTCTTCAAGAAACAAGGAAATGCTGAGTGAAAGTAGAGACTAAAACAGCAAATATATTAAGTGAATATAACAGATTTTGAGCCTTTTGCTTGAAATTATTTTGTGTCTTCATAAATCACTCCATATGATCTCCTGAAAACTTGGAAATGAAATGTATTTCAACTTTTAAAATTTGATTGCTGTCTCTCATCTTATATGGAGTTTGAAGACAAAAGCAACATAGGTACACTGATCAGAACATGGATTAGTGATTTTAAAATGCTTACAAGTAGAAGTTAAACTAAACCAAAATACAGACAAGATTTTAGAGCCATTCTGGAATTTACAGGCCTATGAGTTTAAGGAAATGCAAATAGTTTACAAACAGACTAGACAACTACTTGAAAATCAAAAGCACATGAAAAATATGAAACTAATAGTATATTTATTCCTAAGCAACTTCTAAGTTTTAAAAATATACTTAGGTAATCTTATGACCAGTATTTCTGCAGAATTAAGTTATATACTAAGCAAATCCTTACCTAGAAATAAAAGAAAAAGGTCAAAATCCTACTAAATATAGGCAAAGTTAAAAAGTATATTTTATAATTTTGTAAGTAAGTCAACATTGAAACTCTTCTAAAGAGTAAAAGCTGCTTTGATACTAGAAATCCATAATCTTATTTCTCCATCAGCCTTGGTGGACATTACAGGAAAATAATGTTTTGTTCCTATTAGTTTAGGCTATCCAATTTAACATTTAAATCCATAAAGGTAATCAAGTAAAAAAATTAGTATGCTTTTCCTTTTTATTAACCATTCAGTAATGCCTTAAACTTTCCATTTTCAAGAACTAAAACTTTCTTAAGTAGAAGACACTACAAATCCCCTTTACACCGAAAACTTAAAAATTTTATACTATTCCAAATTACAAATGGAGATGAATCTTAAACCTAATGCTAGGAAAAATATGGCTTCTTGTTGTTAGATTTTTTTCATTAGGATCAAAAACTGACACATCACTTTGTCTAAAATTATGCACACTTCCAAAAACCTCAACTCCTACAAAGAGTAATGCAATGTAATGTCTGACTAATCCAAATGACAGAAGTAGAATTACGATTGAAGTTCAACGGATGCAAACTCTTAACTTTCTGGAAGAAATAAAGATACAGATTAATATTAAAATTCACTGTAATTTTAATCAGTAATATGCAAAAAAGGTTGTGACTTTCTGATGTGAAATAGTCCTTGACTTTCATAATTCTTAAGCACTTTCTTTTATCATTTTGCTGATGTACGTTATATTTTAAAATCAGAAGGATAATGGATGGACTTCTTAAACTGTAAATTGGGTTTTATATCAGAGACCTGTCAGCACAACGACAGGTTGACCTGACAGTGGTCTTGCATTTGCAGCTCTCCTTCATGGCTGCTTTTCAAGGTGATAGGTCAGTCTTTAGAAATATATAGATTTCTTGATCCCTCAGGAAACATCTTAGAGTCCTAACATTTACTGCTTCTATGATCTTTGTAACAGATTGAAAGCAGAGCTATCTTTTGCTGTCACATATATAGTTATTAATCAAAGGCATTTAAGTTTTGGGAAAATAATATAAATTAAAATACATTTGATTTTTTTGCTCCCTCAGGGGCAAACATCAAAATTCAGGAGAAACTGTTTATTTCTCAGTGTTACTGATAACTGCAAAACAAAAACACTTATTTTTAGTGAATGACACCTTTGATTTCACACATTTTTAAATGATGAGTGGATTTAGATAGCAACTTAGCATAAGCATTAAGTTTAAGACCTTCCTTTTATTTAGGACGTGTAGTTTCAATAAAATAATGAAGATCAAAGCTCAGAAGACAATGGCAGTTCCAGAAAAGTACTGGAACATCGTGAATTCCCATCTTTGTTCCACAAGTGTTGCTCTGCCACAGTACCTCACCTTGCATACTCATTAATTTCTTTGCTATGCTGATTACTACAAGCCTAAAGATAATGTTTTTAAACAAAATGATAATATTTCATAAATCCACTCACACTGTATAAAGACTGTTTCGTAGTTATTGTTACATTTGATTGATCATAATCTCTTGAAGGCTACTGGTATCAGTCTATTGATGATACTGCTCTATAATACAACATGGATGAAAGGAAATAAAACTCCTCAGAAAACGGAGAACTAATTATTACAGAATCTGCTTTCTACTCTATTTTGCAGACTTCCTTGCTTGGCTTACAGAGCTTCAATATTATTTAAAATCTACCTTATACAGAGTATACTGTTTGGGTTGTTACAACTGTCACTTAAAAAAAACCCCAAAAAATTATGATCCTTTTAGCATCACATTGTCTCTTTCTAGTTCAAAAACTTAATTAAACTACTTTCAAATATGCACTTGAAATTCATAAAAATAAATCACATTGCAAATGCAGCAGTCACTGCTGACTCTTCTGACATGACTTTTCCAACAAAGCTCTAAAAGGGTATATATTTTCAACAACATTTCTGTTTGCAATCAACAGAAAACACTATCAATTCATTTTAATAACTGCTAATGTAAATGTCCTGTGAAAATTATCAGTTTCAATTTAAAAAACAATAAAAATGTACACTGTACTTAAATTATATTTTGACATTTTGTCTTGCAGTGTTAAGTATCTAAATAAGTGACCATGATAAAATACTGTTGTTTGGGACTGAAAATACCATAGTAAACCTATTGTAACAATTTGGCCTTCTTTTTCAACCAGCAATTATAAATTTGCATTTCACTGCAAATGGAGAGGGAGAAATTAATGTTAACACTGCTTTGAGATGAGATAAAAGAAATTTGCCTTGAAATACGCTGAAGTAATATAGCAAGTAAATTTGTTTGACTCCATTTCCGGATGTCATGACTCTTCCAACTAAAATGTATTTTAGCATGTTCAAATCTGCATGGCCACAGCAGTGTTATTCTTTCTGTAATGTTTCCTGTTCCTCTCTTGCCTTCAATCTCACTATGCTAAACTGTTTTCATACACTAGGTAATCAAAAAATTATATTCATGTTCAGGGAAAAGAGGGATTACAATTCTGACAATTTATCATGCTAAAATAGCTTGTCTCAAATGTAAAAGCTGAAATCTTTTCATTGTTGTCACTTTTCCGTTTGACAAGAAAGCAGTGGAAAAGGTTAAGGATATATATGTACATATGGAGGCTATTGTGGGAAGTGAACCTGAATGTCTTCTGCCTCAGAGAATCAAACCTAGACTTTTCACTTGTTAGCCAAATGCCTCTAAATACTAGTTTATTTTATAGAGGAGGGCAGCTGTAGCACTGGAACAGGAGCAAGTCCTGACTTACATTTGTTCAAAGAATACTGATGACTGATAATTCTCTGAAAAAAAACCCCTTCAATCTTTTAACTTCAAGTGAATGAGAGTACCTTCCTGCACTTCTAAGCCAAAGATGACAAATATAAATTGATGTGATACTGTATGACACCATATGTTTCACATTTCCTATTGCAAGAGGCACCTATTCAGAACAGAAGTTTCATCTTTTATGGCAGTCATCCTCAAGACGCTATATAGGGAACTTAGTGACTAAGCTGTGGATTCCTTGTTCGTCCTTGGGGAACAAGAGCCTGAAATTCAGGACTGCATTCCACACCTATTATTGGGATTTGCAAAGCCTCTTGATGATTCAATGCCTAATCAAACAGCCGGTACTGGGCTCAAGAGGCTATGCAAAACCACAGGGGTTTTTGAATGAGAAATGTTATACAATCATCATTACAGGGTAAGCCAGACTCAAGACAGGGCTTTATTGCTGGAAAAGTGCCAATCAGTTATATTTCTCTTGTGACTGGGTTGGGAAGAATAAATCCCAGTAACATATGATTACAATGACATTTTGTATCTGAGAATAAATCATATCATGCCACACCAAATTATCAGGAAATGTTTTAGTGAATTTTGTATTTATGGCAGCTTACCAAATACAAAAATCTATAGAGATCAGCATTAATCTTTGATAGGTTTGCATAGATCTCTATCAGGGTTATTACAGTTAAGCTAATCACAGAACTTAAGTAGAAAGGTAACTTCATTAGAAAAAAAATCCTCAAATTTCCTCTTTGTGCTTTTCTAGATCTACTAAACTTCATAATTATGTCCTGATACACAATTTCTTTGACGTAACACATATCTCAGTATATGATATACAATTAGCCTTCAAGAAGCTTTCAAGAACAGATTTGTCTGGAACACTATTTGAAGAACTGCTACCAAACTGCAAGTTGAAATCACATGTACAGAGTAACTGAAGTTCATTCTTTCTCATGGACAGCTAAGTAAATAGCTACATTGAGATATCAGAAGTAGCAAAACTCAGAATGAATGAAATAATCCTTATTTTTTCTGACTCAACATCTAAGAATGTTATATGTAAGGAAAAAGCCATTTGACAATCAATTGTTTAGTACCCTCAAGATACCAAGTATTCATAAAAGTAAAAAATACTAATTTAAGGATGTTTGCAAGATTTATTTTGAATCTTTTAGAGACAGTGAAATATCAGAAAAAACATTTAATTTTTTAAAATAATAATTATTCTTCCTCAACAAAGCAATAATATGACCAAACCAGTTATTCAAAATGAGACAGTCATATGTCTCAAGTCTTGAATTGCATAGTTGTTATTATGCATGTTGTTAACTTTTGTAACACTTATAAATTAAGGCAATACCATGTATTCAAATATAGATGTGAATGTCTGCCTTCTTCTGGGAAAATCAGATATATTTAATTTGTAGTCTTACAATAAAAACTTTAAATAGAATTAAAAACTACACAAATATAAATACATGTTCAGCAGAGTTATGTCCCTTTATGACACTATTTTATGTGGTAACATGTTAATTTAAAAAAAAGAGGGTGAAAATTGAAAGGACACTGTTTAA